>CAWUFW010006886.1:1042500-1085379 GCA_963921515.1 Calotriton arnoldi
TTGGTGGCTTTGGATCGGAAGGGGGCGAGGCGGACGCTTTGTGTTCTGCCGGAAAGGAAGGATGTGGTCCAGTCCAGGGCCTTCTCTTGGATCCCGGCGTCGTGAAGGCGTGTTCGTAGTGTGTGGTGGCAGACCGTGTCGAAGGCGGCTGATAGGTCCAGGAGGATGAGGGCTGCTGTTTCTCCGTTGTCTAGCAGGGTCCTGATGTCATCGGTGGCGGCGATGAGGGCGGTTTCGGTGCTGTGGTTGCTGCGGAAGCCGGACTGGGAAGGGTCCAGGATGTTGTTCTCCTCGAGGTAGCGGGTCAGTTGTTTGTTGACGATTTTCTCGGTGACCTTCGCGGGGAACGGGAGCAGAGAGATGGGTCGGAAGTTCTTGAGGTCCTTGGGGTCTGCCTTGGGTTTCTTGAGTAAGGCGGTGATCTCGGCGTGCTTCCAGCTTTCCGGGAAGGTTGCTGTCTCGAAGGAGATGTTGATTATTTTCCGGAGATGGGGCGCGATGGCTGTACTGGCTTTGTTGAAGATGTGGTGAGGGCACGGGTCTAGCGGTGAGCCGGAGTGGATGGTGTTCATGATCTCGCTGGTGTCCTCGTCGTTGATGTTGGTCCAGGAGAGCAGGCGGTTGGTGGTTGTGGGGGCAGTGGTCTCGGTGGTTGCCGGGGCGGTCGTGGTGTTGAAGCTGTCGTGGATGTCGGCGATTTTGCGGTGGAAGAAGGTGGCCAGTGAGTCGCACAGGTCTCGCGACGGCGGGATGTCGTTGGTGTTGGAGCTGGGGTTGGAGAGTTCCTTCACGATGTTGAAGAGCTCTTTGCTGTTGTGTGCGTTGTTGTCTAGGCGGTCTTTGAGTGAGGCCCTTTTGGCGGATCTGATGAGGTGATGGTGACTGCGGGTGGCGCTCTTGTGGGCGGCGTAGCTGTCCGCTGTCCGTTCGTGGAGCCAGATCTTCTCCAGTTTTCGGCATGTTTGTTTGGAGGCCTGGAGGTCTTCGGTGAACCAGGTGGCTTTCTTGCTGGTGTGGCTGTTGGGCGGATTCTTGAGCGGGGCGAGGGTGTTGGCGCAGTCGTCGATCCACTGTCTGAGGTTGCGGGCGGCGGGGTCGGAGGGTTCGGCGGGTGGGCTCAGGGCGAGGGTTGTGGTTAGCTGGTCTTCGGTGACTCTGCTCCAGCAGCGGCGAGGCATTTGTTCGGTGCGGTGGTGCGTGGTGGGCTTCCTGTAGGTGAAGTGGATGCAGTGGTGGTCAGTCCAGTGGGGTTCGGAGGTGTGGTTGAAGGAGACGTGTGGGCTTGCGGAAAAGATGGAGTCTAGCGTGTGGCCGGCGGCGTGGGTGGGTGTAGTCACGAGCTGTCTGAGTCCGAGGGTGGCGAGGTTGTCGATCAGGGTGGTGGAGTTGGTGTCCTTGTTGTTCTCGAGGTGGAAGTTCAGGTCCCCGAGGAGGATGTAGTCCGTGGAGGCGATGGCGTGTGTGCTGACGAAGTCAGCGATAGAATCGCTGAACTGTGGTCGGGGTCCGGGGGTCTGTAGATGAGGGTTCCTCTGAGGGTGGTGTTGGGATCGGTGTGGATCTGGAAGTGCATGTGTTCGGCAGTGCTGAGGGTGTCGTCGGTGTTGGTTGAGACTCTGAGGGTGTTCCTGTGGACGATGGCGATGCCTCCTCCGACTCCGTTGGTGCGGTCCCTGCGGGTGATCTTGTAGCCGTCCGGGATGGCAATGGCGATGTCGGGGGCTATGCGGTTTCTTTTTTTAATTTAGTTTTGGGCCATGCTGTACAGCATGGACAATACTTCCCAAAGGCAAGACCTACTAGTTTTGCCAATTATATAGGGGGAGTAACCTGTTCCACTTCCTTGAACTGTAGATGTGTCCACTATTCAAATATTCTTTTAAAAAAAAAAAAGTGGCCTAGAAACTTCCCAACAATAAACCACTTCCTTCTTAGTTTCTAAGAAAAGTAGCTCTTCCTGGCATTCAAGAACGTCTCATAAACTTTAGACTTTTTAGCCAGCATTTCTACACCAACTGCTAGATTCCAGCAGATTATATTTAATCCTTGACGTTCAATCAATGAGCTTGTTGGAAATCCTGCAGTTTATCCACACCCTGGACCAAATCATAAGAAATGATTATACCGTCAAGTCAAGTCAAGTCAAGATGATCTTTATTCGGTTTCAAATGTTAGAACCATGAAAGCACATGTAAAAATTGATAAAAACAGTAATCACAGGGACATACCAGGCTAAATAATAACCTAAGCTAAAAATAAATCAGGAATACAAAGACCCCAATAACACACAAACAGTACCAGATAAAAAGGAATCGCTCTGGTTAACACAATAAATCAGATCTGCTAAAAATATTTGATAATCGGACAGATGAGCGAGACTACAAAGTGTTTGGTGCCATAGATAACGTATGGGAGACAAAGTGATTAATCACAACTAGACCCGAGCCTGACAGCAGATTTTAAAAAGTTAACATAAAAAACAGTGCTACCCGTAAGCATTTGTAGAAAGACAAAAGGCGGGTCGCACTTGCCTATGATTGGCCTTTTCCAGGATCGGGACTAAAAAAAAAAAAAAAAAAAAAAAAAAAAAAACTCTAGGTGTGTCATAAAAGCTACAAAACATTGTGAAATGGACCATATCCTGTGGAGATTTTCCATCGCAACCACAGAATGATAGGCTTTGGCCCTTGCTCTGACCCCTTGGGTGGGGAAGAGGAGGTGGAAGAGGTCGAACCGGAACCTGGTCAGTAGAAATCGGTCGTATGAGTTTACGAACCCCAGTAAGTACGGCTCCACAATCAGGGTGGTTCTTAACATGATGAAGCGACGCACACTGGGCTTCAAGAGCTCCTTCTCTTCCCTGGCCATGGTCTGCTGCGCAAGGAATGCCACCTTTATCTGGTTCAAATCCTTCTTATTGGTCAGGTCGGGGTTAGTGAAAAGATCTCCTCTCCCCATACTCGTTAAACTCTCCTCAATGTATTTGAGCCATGGCACTCAGGAGGCATGATCAAGGGCCAGACAGTCCTTTAAAATCACTTTGTTTAATGATGTCACCTTGCTAGACCAAATTTTTTAACCAAAGGGACACAGGGTGGAATGCTATCAGGTCGGTGATGTAAGTCAGACCAAGCTCCTCATGTACTGTGAAGGAGGGGGGGCCCCCTGAGGAACGGCTACGAGCCATCTCAAAAACTTGTTTTCAGCAATTTGAAGGTCATCTTTGGTAGTGTACCCCCAGACTTCACTGCCATATAGTGCTTTGGAGATACACTTGGCCCTGTAAAGCTTTAATAGAGCTCCCACCGGTCTTTTTCCCAATCTAGAGGCGAAGTTAAAAATAGCTGCAGTCTTCCGTGTAAGGTCATTTTTCTTGCGAGTTAATTGGGGTCCCCCATTTCATTTTGGCATCTAACAATACCCCCAAGTATGAGAAAACGCTCGTCCTTGGGACCTGTGTAGCTCCTACCTTGAAAGTATATGGCCTACTTGAGCTGGCACCTACTTGCATGATATAGGACTTTGAGTTATTAACCTTCAGGTGCTGCTCCCCCATGAATTGGACAAAGGAATTCAAAAGCGTTTGTAGACCCCGTTCAGTCCTGGCCATCAAGACGGCATCGTCTGCGGACAGCAGAACCAGAAGGCCACGCCTTCCCGCCGGAGGATAATCTGCCTTAGTTTCCAGAAGGGTCTTCTCTAAATTATTGATGTAAACATTAAATAAGAAAGGGGCCAGAATGCAACCCTGACGGACCCCTCTCTGAATGGAGAACAGGCGGGAGACTTTCAGGTCAGCCGAGTATCACACAGCCGCCTTCGTATCTCAATGGAGATCAAGTAAAAAGAGAACTGTGTCCCTGTCCACCCCCAGGGAAAGCAAGGTCTGCCACAGCTTGCTTCTGTTCACGAAGTCGAATGCAGAGGAGAGGTCCATAAAGGCCAAAAAGATGGTGCCAGAGCGGGCGACTGTGTACTTGTTCAAGATCATAAAAAGGTTCAGGCAACCCATTTGTTGTGGTCCTGGGAAATGTACCAGTGTTAAAGGAAAGTGCCACCGAAGACTTTCACCAGTTAAAAAAACAAAGTGTTGCATTGGATTATACAGTCAGTCATGAGTTTCACTAGTATGATGGATCATGACAAAATGGCAGATGAGCTTTTCAGAAATCGGAGGTTGTAGGAAAGTGCCCTTTCTGCATGGTTGCCCCCTAACTTTTTGCCAGATACCTGATGCAATTTGACTGAGTGTGCCCTGGGTACCTGCCAATCAGGTTCCCAGGGCTCATGTTCTTTCCCCAACCTGTGCCATTGTTTCCACAATTGGCACAACTCTGGCCCACCTGTAAGTCCCTTGTAAGTGGTACCTATGGTACCAAGGGCATGGTAGCCAGGGAAAGGCCTCCGAGGGCTGCAGCATGTATTATGCCACCCTCAGAGACCTCTCACCACAAACATGCACCACTGCCATTGCAGCCTGCGTGTTGTGGTGCAGCTCAAAGTGAAGAGTCGACATGGCACACATCCCTGTGTGCCATGCCTGCCCAGCACTGCATGAGGCCTAGGTAAGTCACCCTTGAGGCAGGGTGCTCTATTACCTCACGTGAGGACCTATCTGCATGAGCAGACAGGTCCCTATAATATCTAAGGCCATTCTTAGATATTATAAGTGTTCAGTAAAGCCATCTTGAGTATATGGTCTAGAAACTGGTCAGTGTGAGTTTCCTAGCACCATAATGGCTTTACTGAATCCTAGGATATTTGGTATCCAACATCTCAGAATAATAAACCTGCACTGATTCCAGTGTCAGATTTATTATTCCATGCACTCAAGGGTCTCTTCTAGCGGGGACCCCTGAACCAGACCAACAACTGGTGGGGTTCTGCTGGTGAACACCAGCCTGCCACAACGAGGCAGGTTTCTGGACCCTTGGGGTGGGAGCCTTTGCTCCCAGGGCCCAGAAACAAAGCCTTTCCTGGGCGGAGGTGTTCACACCTCCCCCAGGTCAGGAAGAGCCATCTGTGGCAGGGGAGCTACAAAGGCCTTGCAGCTTTGCAACGCGACCCCCAGCCTCTCCTACTATCAGGAGCAGGCCCCCTTCCTGTCTCACCCCCTTTTCGGCAGGAACACATGCTGGAAACTTTAGCAAGCCCAGGCGGTGTGCCCACCTCTGCCAACTCCACCCCTCAGGTGGGGGAGGCGAGGTGAAGCCCACTCCTCAGTGCCCGTCATCTTGCTGATAGGGGGCACCCACCAATCAGGGTTAGGAAATGTGCTCACTCCCCCACGTGGGGTGAGCACACCAAGGGTGTAGTCACCCTAAGGTCAGTAGCCTATTGGCTACTACCTCGAGACCCCTAAAACGCCCCCAAATACAGTATTTAGGGGGCAGCCCTGAACCCAAAGTTGAGTTCCTGATGACCCAAGGTGATTGGCATAGAAGAGGACGCTGCAGACGAGGAACACATTGACAAGTGCTTTGGCCACAGCCCTACCGGCCTGCCTGCTCCTTCCACGAGACCTGCAGCACAACGACTTTCAACCGAAAACCAGTGACCTCCACAAACCCCAGGAGGAGTGACCATCTTGTAAAAACACCCAGACTGCCGCAGACAGCGGCTCAGTCTACACAAGAAGCTCCAGAACGCTGCAAACCGTGAGAAACTCACATGCATGGTTGACCTCTGCACCGGACGCCCACGGCCTGAGTCCAGGTGGTCCTCCGGTCCAGAGGAGGTTCCCCAGAAGCCCCGAGCTCGAATCCCATGAGGTGTGGCAACTCCAAGCCCCAGTGACGACACCTGCAGCCTCAACACAGGGACCCCCCCCCCTCCACCGTGACTGGACCTGTAAGCGTATTCCTGATGTCGAAAGGCACCCCTGCAGTCTCTGACCCTGCGCACTGGTGACCAGATCCCGAAGCGTCTCGGACGTCAAGGGACATCCCTACTAACCTGCCCAGCTGTTGGTTCCTCCCAGAAGAGTTCCTGGACCGAGCCTGCAGCCGAACTCCAAAGACGACACCCTCCAAAGGATTGTGGGACCCCCTTTGCCCTCACCTTAACCCTAGGAGCTTGTCTCCCAAAACTGAGTGGCCTGTCCGTGAGCAGCCACCAACCGAGGTGCCCCCTAGCCCCATTGGCTAACCTTGGCACCTTGCACTCGGCGGCTCTAGTGCCGCTGGTGGTGCAACTGGAGTGCTAACATGAACCTTGGAGAACCTTGGTTCTGCCCTCCCAAACTCAGTTACCAAAACCGTTTACTTACCTGCAAATTTAACTTAACACTGCTTTTTCCTCCATAGGATTGCACTGAATGGTTTTTCTGCTAAAATCCTAAGTGTCACTGTTACTTACCTTGCATATCCAAAGTGTATCAATTCATGCAAAAGTATTACATTGCCTGCCCTAAAGTAGTGCAGTATCACTTTTAAGTTTGCACTGTAAAACGAACTGAAAAGTAACAAAAAAGTACTTACCAAGTATTGTAAGTAAGTAAGTCCGTTTTTATATAGCGCAGCTACTCACCCTTACGGGTCTCAAGGCGCTGGGGGCCGTAGTGGAAATTAAGTGAGCTATTGCCCAGAGTCACATGGTGCTGAGCTGAGCTGCCGCCGGAGCCGGGGATCGAACCGTGAACCCTGTGCTCCGAAGTCAGCTGCCCTGGCCGCTGCACCACACCTCTCCAGGTAATCTGAAGCAATTACAAGTATTCAAAAGAGTTTGCAAAGTGTTTCCTATACTGCAAAGTAACTTGTATGCTTATACAAATCCAGTACACACCGTATTTTGAAAAGTATTATTGTTTGGAAAGTATCATTGACCTGCTACTAAGTAAATCTTGGTTCTAGTAATAGAAATAACAAAGTAACAACTTTGTATACAAACAATTGGTCTGGATTCAGTCTTTGAGTGTGTGACAACATTTCTTGCCTGAGTGTGTACAACAAATGCTTAACACTACCCTCTGATAAGCCGGACTGCTCAACCACACTACCACAAAAGAGAGTAAGGTATTATCTACTTTAACCTCTGCTATACCTCTGGGGATCCACTGGACTCTGTGCACACTATACCTTACTTTTGCATAGTATATACAGAGCCAGCTTCCTACAGAGGTGTTTCACACCTACACCCAAACGGAAGCAGCATATCACGGCGGTGAGCCTCAAACGCTTCCTACCTTTTGTTATGCTGCCCAGGGCCTCTCCAGCTAGTGGAGATGCCCGCTTCCCCGTGACCAAGCTCCGGCTTTTGGCAGCAAGGTCGGCGGGAAAATTAGTAAGCAGGAGAGGTGTGTCCCCTCTCAGCCAGGACCATCCCTAAGGTGCCCGGAGCTGAAGTAAACCCCTCCTTTGAAAATCCTCCATATTGTTTTGGAGGATTCTAGACAATAGGGTTAGGGGTATGCCCCCTCCCCACAGGGAGCTGACATACAAAGGGTTTAGTCACCCTTAAGGTAAGTAGCCCATTGGCTACTACCTTCTAATCCCTGTAACGCCCCTAAATTGAGTATTTAGGGGCACCCTTGAACCTTAATCCTCAGATTAACGACGACCTACGAAGAAGAGGACAAAGAAAGCCGATCCCTGCACGACAAGGAGCTATAGCGACTGCCAAGGCCCCAGCCCCGCCAGCCTGTCTGCGAACTTCTTGCGACTTGTCCCGCAGACCAGCGACCCCAAAACCCTGGGACGACTGCATGCCTTCAGCAAAGACTCCAGATCTCCCGTGGACAGCAGACCTGTTGAAAAACCAAGTTTCAAGACCAAAGCTCTGCCTGTGGAACCGCAAAGTCAACCACCTCTGCACCCAACGCCCACAGCCCGAGTCCCAGAGGCCCAATGGTCCAGAAAAGGTTCCCCAGCGATCCTGAGCAAGAGTCCCGCATGGGTTGACCCCTGCTGGATTCCACATCGATGCCTGCATCCTCTGTACGACCCCCCCCCCTCCCCAACCATAACCGCACTGGTAAGCTGACTTCCGACGCCAAAGGACACCCCTGCACACAGAGCCCCTGGGCCTTATGGAGATCTACCGACGGTGTCCAGACGCTCCAGCACAATCTAACTTACCTGTGCAGCTGTATGTTTCCATCGATCGGCCTCCTGGCCTGAGCCTGCAGCTTTTTTCCAAGTTTGAGATACTGTATTGGTTTGTATTGGGCGCCCGACGTTGTGTGTTCACACTCTGCACCCGGCCGCTCCTGTGCCACTGGAGGTGTAAGTTTGGTACTGCCTTGTTGCCCTCCCTGTGCTTACTTTAACCTCCGGACACCGGGTTCCAAAACCATGCTGCATACCTGCAAGTAGCACCACTTCGATTACCCCCTTTCTCCATTGGATAACATTGGCACCAGATACAGAGTCTGACCTCTGCACCCGGCCGCCCCTGTGCCGCTGGTGGTGCACTGAAGTCACTTACCTGAACCTTGCTACATTTTCTTCATCCAAAAGCTCAATTTCATAAATCGTTTACTTACATGCAAATTGTGTTTCTTCCCATAGGATAACATTGTATTGATTGAAAAAAGCACTGTGTCCACTTTTGATATTGATAAACAGTGATATTGCAAAACGTATTTTACTGCAACAAAGTATCTTCGGTTCTAGAAAATAAATATGCTAAAAGTAATCTTTTACAAACCATTGGTCTTGGATTTAGTCATTGAGTGTGTGTGTGTAATCAATTCTTGCCTGTGTGTGTACAACAAATGCTTAGCACTGTCCTCTGATAAGCCTAACTGCTCGCACCAGCTTCCTACACCCTTCACTTACCAAACAGCTAAAAAAAAAAAAAAAATACATGAAGTTCAGGAAACTCCTGAAAATTGAACTTTTCAAACTCGCCTCCAATTGTCTATAAAGGAGAGTTTTGCTGATAATTACTGAACATGGTTACTCATCTCACCCAACTAGACGCCAACTTCCCCTTCCAACACTGACGTTTTTGTGCCTCACAGCTCTCTGAAGCTACTAAAAGGCAACATACAGCACTATGCAAAACCTGCAATAAATATGAGCTCTAAGTAGATAGAAATAAATATGGTGAAATCAGCATGTTAAGTGGCAGATATATCGGGCCTATAATTAGACATTAGTGAACGCAGGTTTCTAGTGGCCACAGAGATATCCCACTATGGGAGTTATCAATGCAACATGAAAACAAATCGCAGGCAGGAATGGAGAACAAAATATTGGGGGTGGGGGGGGGACAATCAGGAGGGTACAGGCAAATATTGGCGTAAGGGTCATATTACAGTTTAGGGTAATGGTAGGTGCAGGGTTAGGGTAAGTGAAAGGTTTAGGGATAGGAAATGAATAAGTATAAAAGTGATAAAACGTGAGGAAAAACGAAAGGGGGGATAACAGAAAGGAAGGCAGACAGGAATATGGTGAGTAACAGGAAAATCATAAGGGGGGGTCAGATAGAAAATTTAAGAGAAAGGATTTGGAAAAGTGTGGGGGAGGGCTCTCATCTAAAATTAAATGTGGTAAAAAGGAGTTTAACCGGAGATTTCCAAAAAACATGCAATAATAAAAATAGGTGCCACGGATCAATCATGCACAATCAATCTCATAGCGATTTGCTCTCCTGGAAAAAAAACTGAACTGCTCTCAGCACTTTTAAGTAAACAATATACTGTGCAACAATTTAGTAAGTCAGTCAATAAGCAACACTTCATAACTGTGAGCCACAAGGGGAATCTCTCAAACAGGCAATGAATGCCTCTCAAACTCATTGAACCAAAGCCAACAGGTGCAACATGTCAAAACGTCAAGTGACTGTTTATATTACTCTGCAATTCCCACATCTGTGTTCAAAACCAAACTTGTACTTCATACAGTTTAACTGGACATTCTCCACAAGTACAACAAATGAAGGGAAAATCTAAAAACCCACAAATTGACAACAAATGAGGACCATCAAGTTCATCCAGGATGCACGTCGTTTCCACTAGGTCTGGTCTTCACGCCTCCTTGCCCCTCTCTCCCACCTCCCTAGCTAAAGCCCCACTTATGAAAATGTAATTCTTTTTTGGCTTTCTGGCTGTTTCTAGTCACCCTGCGGTGCCATCTCTATCCCTGATCAGTACGGGAGCAACCTTGACTTGCAAAGTCAATCTACAAACTTCTGTCACAGCACACACATGGCCTAATGAACACCCTCGTTAAAAGCACTCATGGCGGGCTTTCGAGACTAATTATTTTTTTGCTTTGCTCACCACTGGTTTGAAAATGAGTCACATAGGCACACTGTGATCTTACAACATGCTCATGCTCATAAATGATTACAAGCTACATGAATTTAAAAAAGAAAGATTTTTTTGGTATGGAGTGCCAAACCTACTATTCAAACGATTCTGTCAGACTGAAACCTGGATCATCCACAGGAAGACAGCATATGATTTGTAAGACCGGATCATTCATGCTGATTAGGTAGAGACAGGGTCGAACTAGACTATAAGGCAATCAGGCGGTGCTCGATGGGCTGGTCTAACAGGTCTGTGGGGGGGGGGGCGGTTTTTTAGCAGTTTGTAGGTCTGTTTATGGCCAGGTGGGGCGTTTTTTTTACTATTAATTTCTTTGATATTACTACAAACAAGCATTTCTTGCATTAAGCACAAATGTATGCAGTCTCCCCTATCCAGCAAAATACCCATAGCACGCATCTTTACAAGTTCAAAACTGGTCTGATTTGCAAATGTGGTCCACATTTTTTTCTTTTTCTTTCCAACTACCTGGTTCGCTAATGGCAGCCACTTTTACTTTGGTGCCCGTGCCTATTTTATGTCCCAGTCTGCCATTGGCTACAGAAGGAGGGTGGGGGGGGGTTAGGATAGGAAGCCACATACAGTAAGTGGTCACGAAACTCCAAAAGGAGAGGAAGCCACATACACTGTGCGGGCACAAAACTCCAAAAGTAGGTTTGTTCTTAAAACCTATTATCAGTGCCCTCAAGAGCCTAAAAACAGCATGTCTTTTACATATCCAGGACAGATCATTACTGAAGACCACATCACTAAAATAGGTCAGTTGTACATTGTTTACGTGTTTTTCTATTTTCAATGGGTTTATACAGTGAACTATACCACCAATAGGCATTCATGCTGTTTTGTGTAATATACAAATTCTACGTTTCTTCTGCACAGTTATACAGATGAGAGCCAAAGAAAGAAAGACAAGCAAATCAGATTCGATACACATAGTTTAAAAGTTTTATGGGTTAGGGTTCATAAATAGCTAAGATTTAACAGATAATATAGCCCCACACTAAGGTGTGGGCGAAAGCCTGTGCAACTGTTGTGTGATAAATGCACTGGCGCAGTGAAGGCAAACCCTGGTGAGTGCACGGAATAGCCATTTCCCATCACAATATGTTTTGAGATGTAGTCTGAGCATACATTACAAATACACCTCAAATAACTGTTTTTTGCATGCATTTGCTCGGGGGTAAGTAACTGGATACTATGTGAGCGTCAAAGATCCAGGCACAAGTTCTCTACTAATGAAACTTTATTTGCCATGTACAAAACTCCTAATGCTATCTTACCGAGTGTCTAGAATCAGCGTCTGGGTTTAGTTGTTGTAGCCATGTGACAGTAGACAAACCGGTTTTGGTCAGGCTTCGTTATAAATGAGAGCCTATTGTGGTGGTCATCATTTGCTAGCTACCAACTGGCAAACCATGGAATGTCCACTCTCAAGCAGAATTTCAACAGCATGTAAAGATACTGATATGCCTTAAAGACTTAAGTGCACACGCAGCGGTGATAAATCAAACCTTCAATTATTATTAAAACAAGAAAAGAAAATGCAGAAGAGGCCGGGGGAGCAAACTATGCTTTGAACCAAGCCAGACGACGGCACAGAAAAGACCTCTACTTCACCTGCTATTTTGATTAATTTACAAGCAAAAGCATTTAATTAAATCAAATAATACGAATAGTCTGTGGACGTTTCAGCAGGTCACATGTGTGATGTGGAAAGATGTTAGCTGAGGTTTATCTGCTGGTAGGGGGAAAAATAGCTAGCAAAGCTAGTCGTTTTAGATGGAATGGACACTGCAAACCTTGCCAGTTAAAGGATTATAAACAGTCAAAGAAGTACTAAAAAACAGGAATCGCCGAGCATGCAGTGTCAAGATGGCAAACTTGCATAACTAAGCCATAACAGTACCGCAACAGCAGCAGGAAAATTTCAACAGGAACCTGAAGACATAATGGGTTTATTTTACCAGTCAACAAAAGTTGAAAGTCTTAGAGAAGGCGAATTGTGAAAAGGGTTTCATATAAACAGAGAGCGGCTCAACTGAAGCGTTGTGACACACCTAACAACACATCTGCCACAGAAACACAGACTCAAACAGCAGCCAATGCCCTTGCAGGTCAGGAACCAGAGGGAGGCAAGGTAATAAAGAAGGCTCAGTCTGCATAGCACCACGTTGGTATACAGGAAGGACCATGCACAAAGAAAAGAGAGTTGACTTGTCAATAGGAGACACACAAACCTTGTTTGTAAAAAGAGCCATTCGTTGCAATTCATTCAATACACAGAAATTTTTCAAATCTGTACAATGCTTTGCATTAATTAAAGGTAAAGATGCTTCTTGACCGATTGAAAAATGTTTGTGTAAGGGGTGGGCGAGGTGGTGTGGTGAAAAGGTGAATGCTTCAATAGATCAATAAGTGCCTTGATGGAACAGGGGGTAGATGGACGGTACACTAAGTGGCTGGAAGGTTGAATGACTACCCAAGTGCGTTTATAGATAGATGAATGAGGGAGTGAGTTCTTTGAGAAACAGGTGGATGAATGAATAAGTCAGTGGGGAAAATGAGAGAATCCACGGAAAACGTGTGGTAGCAAGCATTACACACGAACAAGATCTGCTGAGGTCATCTGAACAGTTGTAGCCACTTCAGAAAATTCTGCATTAGAGTCCTTCTGATTAATATTCTGTTTTGAGTGTTCAGACCAGAGCTTGTTGTATAGCTTGAGAGAAGCTAATGGCTGAAATTCAACGGGTACTATTCAATCTGTCCACTATACAACCTGCTTTATCATCCAATAGCTCCATTCAGTATCCAACTTTACCATGCCTACACTCAAACTCTTACTACAACTACACTTTAAGTCACAGACAGGGCAAAGGTCTGTTACTTCGCAGTACAGAAGCTGGAGGTTCTGCTCTTCAACATTGTGAAGACAATGGTACAACAGTGGCAACAGCTTTCTCTTTGTTGAAAAGGCATTCGAAAGGATGGCGATGCAGTTCTTGTGGATTCTCATGCTCAATTGAGGGTTTGCACAGCAGTGCGTTTCTGCACTTAAGAAATCGGTATCCAGCCCCTACAGCTCCCAATCTGGTGTATGATGGGATAACAGAAGTATTCCTTACTTAAGCTGACACAAGTCCAAGGTGCCCACTGTCACAGTCTATCTTTGTACTCCATTTAGAAGCATTCCTACACCAATTGCTTAATCATCCCGATGTGTCATCTCCCTTAGACTATGAAGGAATAATTTCAGTGTTTTGTTGATGATCCACATTATTTTCAATATCCAACTACAGGCAGCCATATCGACCATTGAAACCCTAGTGGTAGCGGCTTTTGTGGTGGCTGGTTATTCTTTGAATGCACTTCCCATGGTGAGCCATATTAATGTTGCTAGAATATTTGTCATGTCCATCTTTCTGTGTCATTTCAGGACAATAATATATGTTCCATTACAAAAAGATATTTTGAAGAAATTAGCCTGATATTTGAACCTTCACTTGGGCTAAAGAAATAAAATACAAATTGAGCAATAAATGGCTGAAACTCCTCTATAAACAGGGAAAAGTCTCAGCCTTCTAGACCCTCAATTCAATTTCTGGGTAGCCAGAAGCACACGTTCTACTGGATTCAATGAACACACAGCAACTTTTCATCCATCCGTTTGTAGAATGGCTTTTTCTAGAGAGATTCAATGGACTTTTGAAATTCTATCAGCTGTTTTTTGTTTTTATATAAAACAGCATGACTAAAGTTGGTGAGGTCCATGAAACAAATCTGGCATGACATTGCCCACGCTTTTAGCACTCCAGCTGTTTCAGGAAGTGCTCTCATTTGGGATAAAAATACCTCTAGTTGTGTAAATGTGATTCAATTATAAAGAAGTGGTGCAAGCTGGAGATCAGGTCATTGACTGACCTTTAACAAGTTCCATAGCTTTGAAAGTCTAATATCGAATTATTTTTTATTCTCTGGCAGGACTTCTTTAAATATTTCCAATTGAGATCTTATGTAGTTTGTGCGATTGAGAAAAATATGTGGCATAAAGAACATGGTGTGGTAGCCATGTTCCTTGCAACTCCTTTCTGGTTACTATCAAATACTTCTTAGCCAGGTTAATAATGACTTGAAGTAACTGTGAGAAGTGGACAGAAGAGGTTGGTCATCTAGCACAGATTAGGAAAGGTTGCTTTAGCCTTGCTACTTTTGTGGCAATATCTTAAACGGGTCCATCTCCAATACTAAAATACAATTTATAGACAATCTTTCCAATAATACGACTGTCAAACAGTATATTTCAGAAATACAAGTATGTACTAAATGCGGCTTGATCGAGGCAAATAGGCTACCTACCTGTCCAGTAATGAATAGCTTCTTGAATCACATTTACAGAGAATTATTGGTAAGCAAGGAATGTAGTTTTCATTCTAAACAACGCTTTACCTTGGGTTATGACCACAACATGTCATCGAACCTACAGCATATCGTTTTCTTTAGTCTAGCAGTGGCCAAAAGTCTGGCAAGGGCTTCAATAGAATAAACTACTCCCTCGAACCTTATTTCAAGGAACTATCACTACTAACTTGCCGACAGAGCAGTCTTAGGTTTGATCACATATGAAAAACAATATCTGATATTTTAAATGAAAAGGTGAGCTAAAGGCTTTCTTATGCCCATTACATTTATTTTACTAATTTGTACGAGCCTCCCCAAAACCAATATTGTTTTGGTATTGTTACTCCCATCCTATTCTTTCATATAGTCCATCTTTACATCGTGTGGATGTTTCAGAGTGGGATTAAAAGGAAACAAACAATAACAAGGTTACAAGCTAGATCTTTCTTTCTTCCCATCAAGAGGAGTACGATGTAAACAGACCTCACTGCTTTACATAAGGCTGCACTTACAAAACTGCCATGCATGGTGTACAGACCTGAAAAGGAGCATGCTTTTCCCGCCAAGTCAAAGTAGACAATCTGCTGTTCATTGCTCAAAATGTGTGTATATCTAGGATTTAATCAAACCTTGATCTAACATGTATATATTGCCAATTGGTTACTTTTCCAACGTATTTTTGTATTTCCCCAGCAGTTTCAATGGTAACGTAAAAAGGTAAGTAAATTGGAAATAAAATTGAAATGTAACATGGAGAAAATTTCACAAACGCCACAAATTCTGTCTTTGGGCGGTGTGACTCAATTGTTCTTACAAGAAAGCAAATAAAACTCAACAAAAACGTTTAACACATCCTTTTCAACGTTTGAAAAGAACAAAAGCAGAAATTTATTTTACAGAAAATTCGTTTGTATCAGTCTGGCGGTAGCAGTCCAAGGCTATATTCTGAGGAAGGTTTTGCACATTGTATCATCTATTTCCTTAGCATGAAAAAAACAAGCTTTAGCAAGCCAAACTATCTTGTTATAAGAACTGAAAGTTTGTGTGTGGTATTATTGATGGGCGAGTGGGTATGTGCGTGCATGATGAGTAAATGATTGCTCAAACTCTACAATGCTTGTTAAATAAATGTTTATTATAGAATATATAGCTCAAACACGAATCCCAACACAACAAAGTTGTAGAAAAGTATCCTGATTACAGCATCATCAATGCTCACATATGTACTATCACAATCTTACTTAGGAAATGTTTTTGCAGCATCATGGGCATTCTACTCTTTGATGCATCACCAACCCCATGAAATTAATGAGTAGCTGTGCAGTTTGCTTGTCATCCATTTCACAGCATCCATACCCACTGACTGGCTGAAAGTGGTTGTGTTTCCACTGCACTTCAAAAGTCATTATTTGGACCACTTACCATTCTCTCTACTATACTTGAGCTGCAAATCTGCTAGAAGGTGCTGGGGCTGCAATTCTGCTTCCCATCACCTGTGGCCCCACTACAAACATCATGCCCGATCGACTGAAAGCTGGCCTGGGATATAAGGCCGGGTCAGGGATCACGAAGGCAATGCTAACCTCCCCTTAACAGTTTTTTCTAGCCCTCCACTGAATCTCTGGCTCCTCAGGCAAAGAAGGAATACAATCGTCTGAGTCGTCCTCCATCCACAATGTACATATTTTTTTTAATAACACAAAATACATCAACATAGCTGTACTCACCCGTCCTTCACCACAAGAGAGGCACCTAGCACTACCTCACTTCCAAAAGCCAGAATACTGGCAGACCTGGTGAGAGCCGCTGCTTGCGAGAAGCTAAGAGCATAAGCACTGTTGAAGACTGACCTCTCACTGCTACACAAGCATTGGCAACTGACAATACTAAGAGCTCTGCAGCAACAGAGAGCACAGATTAGAGTCTACAGCCCGGTTATGTCCAGCGGAATAAAACTACAGGTGATTCCCTACCTCAGGAAGGAAAGAGCAGTTGCTTAAAAGAAGAGCTGCATTACCTGGGTAAGCACCGCATGAGCACTGGCACTCTGTCCAGTAAAAAGGTGCAGTACATTCTGCCTGCAACGTGAGGAGGAGACAGCAGAGGAAGAAGCGGTGAGGGGCGAAATGGGCAACTACCAGTTGTCCAGCTGTACTTCTCCAATGTCATTTTGCAACTTCTACCCCTCCTGCGAGACATGCGGCTACCAGAAAAGCTTCAGAACCAATACACCCGGTGAGCTCAGATAGTGCACAGAAAAACAGAGCAGCCACTGAACCACAGTCCATGTTACCGTAACAGCTCTGGGCCAACCTCCAGTCTGCTGCTCTGCTCAGCCATGAGCAGCAACCACAAGAGCTGTCAGCCAAGAAGCCAGTCGGGCCCACAAAGCAAAGGAAGGCAGCACTGCAGTGTAACACTGGATCCTGTGCTGCTCCGCAGCCTGGCTGGAAGAATATGGGGAAGAGATGCTATAGTCTCTGGAGCAATAGTCATGATGTCATATAGAAATTGATAAGAAATGGATAGCACTTTGCTAACCACAGATGCATGCCCACCGGCCCCTTTATCAGCACTCTGCTCCATGGCTATTATTCACAGATGCTCAGTGCTGCTGCTTTTGACACCATGTTCCAGAATTCTTCCAAAGTGAGAGCAGCCGGAGCTCGCGCAAGTCCTCTTCCACCATTCTTTTAAATCAGCTGGAGCGGAGGTTTAATATGAGCAGGGATGCAATCTAAGGAGGGACTAAGTTGTCTCTATCTTCAAGTAAAAAAATGTAAAGACCAAAAACATACATCCATGACATGCCTTGGCTGGTCCCAAGAAGTAAAGGACATCCCAGCAAGCAAATGCCCAAACGGGGTTCTCCCAAACAAACCAATGGCTGAAGTGGTGACCCAAAGCCCTTTTCTGTTTGTACAGTGTGTTGAGAAGAGGGCTCTCAAACAGCCAAAGCTGTCTGTAGCCAGCCCTAAAAATACAGAGAGCACTTCTGTGAAGGATTAGCCTTATGGGGATTTTACAAAACAGAGTATGTGTTCTGTATCATAAGGACACCAGGCAACTTAAATTATGAGGTGGAGTCAGTACTGTGCACAGCCTTGCCTATTTTCAGTATGCAGAAAATGTCAAACATTTGCACTTTGTCGGGAACTGAGCAGGGCGAGATATTTTTGTCAGGAAAATACGAAAACCGGACATGCAGGAATTTAGAAACCAGACAAAACAGATATTTTTAAACAAAAAGAAAAAACACAACTAACAGCATAGCTATAAGCAAAAAACAAAAGAATGCTGACAAGTCATAAGGTATAACATGCATGAAATACATCGGTCTGCTCTCATATTTCTCTCCTTTCCATCTTCCTTGGTTAACCAGAACTAGATTTCTTATTGCACTATTTATCTTTTCACTTGTCTGGCTGTATACATACTTCTCCCGCCCTATTCTCTAATTCTACTGTAAGAAAATGGGGTTAATAGTTGTGAAGAATGTGCGTCCAGTGCGACTAAAGGTGCACAATTGTCTCCTTACTGGGAACCAAGTACCCCGTTTTAGCACCGGACTCTCTCAGAATAGGGAAGCAGAGCAGTCCAAGGACTACTCTTGGGAGGTAGTGTGGAGTAGTAATCTCCGTTCACTGGCATACAACACTAAATAAAATATTGTTCAGTCAGTGCTGTTTCTTTGAAAAAATGAAAAGTACATTTATTACATATGCACTACTAAATATTATACATATATATATGCAAAAAAAAAAAAAAGAAGCAGAGAACTCTGGGTAGTTCTCAAGTTTAGGTGGAAAGCAGCTCCGATATAGAGCACTCTCAACACCAGCGACACTCTAAATTTGCTCACCTCAAATGTCTGCTTTTCTATCAAAGTCTTTAAGCATAGGATTAGCACAGTGCCATCCACGCCGAGATAGAAAGGGACAAAGTCTTTTACCATTTCTACAGCAAAGTCTTTAAGCATAGGATTAGCACAGTGCTATCCATGCCAAGCTGTAAAATGGTCAAAGCCTTTTACCACTCCAGGCACAGTATTACAGCTTTGGATTGGTAAAATACCATCCAAGCCAACCTGAAATGAATAAAAGCAACCCCTGCCACGTGTTTCGCTCTCATTAGAGCTCTTCAGAGAGGTATAGCTTTGTCCAGACACAAGGGAGCACCCAGTATAAGTCAAAACAAAACCCTTTCAGGCAGAGAGTGACGCATAAATTATGCAAAAAAAAGAAGCAGAGAACTCTGGGTAGTTCTCAAGTTTAGGTGGAAAGCAGCTCCGATATAGAGCACTCTCAACACCAGCGACACGAGGAGAGCAAATTTAGAGTGTCGCTGGTGTTGAGAGTGCTCTATATCGGAGCTGCTTTCCACCTAAACTTGAGAACTACCCAGAGTTCTCTGCTTCTTTTTTTTGCATAATGTATGCGTCACTCTCTGCCTGAAAGGGTTTTGTGTTGATATACATACACACACACACATCTCTCAGGAAGTTTAAAATACCTTTGGTGTCAGCCCTGAATCACATTTAACATCTAGCAGGTCACGAACCCCTCCCAGCTATAGCAGATGAAACATCATGCTATAAAGGAGTGCCATAATATATAAGGCAAGCCTATTGGCTTTTTCAAAGGGGTCGTCACGTTATAAGAACAATAATTACTTGCTAGAAGTTATCCCCAAACCAATGCAATCAATAACCATATTTAAATGCAATTGTTATCATTAATAAAAGCACTGCAATGTTTCTCAATAATCATTACAATAAAATACCTTGAATAAAGCATTGCAAATCAAAACAACGTGTCAGAGTCTTTCTTTGCACTCATACAATTTCAGTCCCCAGAAAGATAGAGAAATGTAGTAAAAGTAGATGGGGAGGGCTGTGCAACACGTGGCAAAATGTTTGTGGTGGCCCTGCCCCTCTTTGGGCCACCACAAAGCATATGGAATATTTAAATTACCCCATGCAAGGCATAATGGGGCACTCCAGCCAGAGTGAGTGAATACTTAATGAGTGGGTCGCATTCTGCTCATTTCTGTAAGCGGTTTGCGCCTAAACAGGCTTTTTATTTTATTTTAATCCCAGGTGCCCATGCTCACGAAGCATGAAGCTACAAGTACGGCAGTGGGTGCATCTCAGGAAGCCCAGTCCTGGCTTCCCTGACAGAACTACCCCCAACCCTGTCTCCCTCCCCCTCCCTACTCATGCGTGCACCTCAAATCCTCCAGCTGCATCCCTGTGTAAATGGGAGCCCCAAGCACGCCTGCTCCCCCACGGATTGAATTCTGCAACAGGCCCTGGCCCACCCTAGGGGTTTTCTTTAAAGAACAGCAGAGGCAAACACGCTCCGCTTCTCTGCCTCAGGTTCAAAAGGTCAAATCTTCAAAACAGCCATATCTCGGGCCGCGCTTCATGATCTTCAGTTCATTTTACGCCAGGTGGCGAGCTCTAGCCATCGGTACCATTTTCAACAGCTCCCCTGGTCTCTAACATGTCGCCATTGGGAATGAGCTGGTTTTACCGGCTCCCTGTGCCAGTCTTCTCCTCTCCTAGCTCGAAGTGCTCCTCTCCTGCTGGCGGAGGCTTCTTGCACAGCCCCTCTACCACTAGCCAGCAGTGCACCCTTCTGGAAACACTCCCATGCCCCAAAGCCTCAAGGCTGTCTTGCATGGCACTTGGGTGGCAGTGGGGTCCAGATCTTCCCCAAACTTGTCCTCAGGAGGCACAAGGGGACCAGCGCCACTGACCCTGGAGAAACCCATCTAGTCCTGGGAGTCAGATCCAGAGTACGTAGCAGGGACTCAGGTGGCTTCTCCTTCCAGTTGTCCGTGATTCCGTGCTGTCGCTTCCCAGGTCCAGGGTCTTATTCCCAGTCTCTCCCTTGTGCAGGGGTTTATAAGTGGGGGTGAAAAGTTCTACATGCCAGACACCACTGAGCAATCCTAGGATACAACATCATCCATCCCTGCACCCCTGTCACATCACTTCTGCACAGCATTCTGGGGCAATCTAAAATGGCATGGTCTAGTTTTCTCTGTGAAGAGCTTCTCTGAGGGGCTCAGCTCCATCCCTAGCTGACATCACTGCCAGACACCTTCCCACCAAAACTTCAAAGGGGAGTTCCTGCTATGTTAGCTCCAGATGTCTGGACTTCCTTCTTTGTTCAGTGGGCCTGGGCTGACCCAGACCAGGTGCAGTGTGACAGCTAATTGCCAGATGCAGATTATTTCTTCCCCATCCCTTCCTTCACAGGAACGGATTCAATCACTGAGAACTGCTCCCTTTGTGCGGGGACGCCTTTGTTCCCTCTGCTGGGGAGCAGGGTAATTAACTTGACCCAGCAGGGGGACAAAGGGCCTGGAATCGGATTATGAGCTGAGCTAGAGAAATATGACAATTCTTGATGACCCATAACACATACAAATGTTACTGGGACCTTCATATTCAAACTCAGCCTGCATCTTTTAACCTACTTTGACACCTCACTGGACTATGTAGGCCTAAGTGGCACAAAACTTTAAGGCAGATTTCACGTATGTGTATAACACAATGAAGCAGTACATATAATTTTAGTAAACCCTACTGATCTATCTATGAATACCCACTAATTGTAGACGGTCTGCCCCCATGTCAGCACCTATCCTGGCAGAGTCCCTTCTGCGTCAGGATAACTGTGCGCAATAGCTGGCCTGTGCACGACGAGAGTCTCACACGCAGTCTGCACATGCGTATGCATACGTATAACCAGCCTAGGGTCCTTTATCTTAACTGCACCGCAGTGGCCTTCTCCAAAAAAGTGGCACTGGCGATGAACATGCTCAGTCCAATTACCATGAAAATACCATGGGTGAGGCTCAGGTTTTGACACTCACCCATGGCAAAAGTTCAAAAACTGGGTGATCAAAAGTGAAAACTCCAGGAGGACTAAATGGGCGGACCCCATTTTGCTACACCTACCTCATAATTTGCAATCCTGGTGACAGTTTCTTCCAATAGGCCTAAGATTTAATGGGTGCACAAAATGCATTACTTTCTCGTCTGAATAGCTTGATGCTCCATGCCGGACACTGAACGGGAGATTTCACTAGCGTGCAAGACAACAAACCCCATAAGACCTAGAAAGCTTGGATCCTTCCAAAGGTCAGACCTGACAATACAACAGAACTCATCTCACATAACCTCACATGGCAGTTAACAGAAAGAGCAGAATCTTAAATAAAATGGAAAACAACCAAGGACAACAAGTTAGTCTCTTGCACGCTGCCTTATTCAGGACACTAGCACTGAAGGAACCACAAACCCTGGTCTGAAGGATTTCAATGAAGGCTACATGCACCCAAAAACAGCAACAACTCCCCGACATACTTTCAGTAAGGCACCAGTTAGCATTCACCTAAAACCATTGCAGGTCTGATCACATAAATAAGATTGTATCTACTAAGTCCAACTTAATTAAGTCATTGTTAATAAGCACTTCTACAGTGCACAATGTGAACAGCAAAGGGCACAATTAAACCGCAGAGGGAGTACTTTTACAATGCACATCCAAAATACTGAATTAACCGATTATGTTGCACCCAATGGCATACAAATAACAATGGTTTGCAGCGGAAGGGGAGACTTGACACTTACGTCGTGGAATCCTTGGTTGGGAAGGTTTGCAGAGCATTCTGGGTGTCAAAATGTAGTGGGATCCTTGCAAGCCACAACAAAGGCCCAACCAAAACAGCCATCACCAATGCTAAATGGAGAAGATTATTGATCCCCAGAATGACACTTGACATGGTCATACGATTGGCGTGTTACTGTTCTGTCTAATATGCCCACCTGCAAATGTGGAGTACTGTGTTTCTATAAAGGGGAGAAGTAGGAATGTAGGGCAGTAGTTCAACTGCTATTATTTGATTTTTGCAAAAGTAGATTCAAAGGAAAGTAATGGTGTATTACTTTTGTGATCAGACTTCAATCCACACATGTAAACCTAGCCTCCAATTTCACTTGCCCAACCCGATTTACATTTTCTATTTTATGGATTCGGTTATTAGTTTGCTTGGGAAAATCTTCACCATTCTACACAAATCAGCCTTTTCTGAAATCAGACGTTTTTCTAGTTTTCAAAAACATTTAAGTTTCCGTGTTCACCCCGGGTTTCATACTTATTGTTCCCCACAAACGACAAGCAAGTGGATATTACAGAGAAGAAACACATTGACCACATCTTACAAGTGCAAACATTCTAGTGAGTTTTTTCCCCATGCTGTCGGTGTCATTAGGCTGGGAATAGGGCGATTTTTGCACTGTTTTTGTTGATGCCGCCTTCTAGAAGAAAATAAAATCATGTACAGCACAGTTTTCTTTTTTTGGAAAAAGGCGTATTTTGGCTATTTTCGCAAAACCTTACCGAGTAAAAAACAAATACTTGTGTATTTACAATCCGCAAAAGGATGTTAATGTGGCCGGCATAGCAGTTGTGGGGAAAAAAAGTTATGAAAACTTAAGTTCAAACAGTTCCTAATGTAAAGGAAGAGGGATTAGCATTAAAAGGGGACAAGGTTTAGCTGCCAAGTTGTTATATAACAATTTTGCTTATTTTTGTTCACCCTGTTCCTCTCAAATGTTTCCATATGCAGCGTTTGCATCTCAATGTAGGCATGAAACGGCCCATGCACATAGAAATCACTGCAATGGGATACAAGAAGATATGAGACTTGCCTTTGTGTTAGGCAATGCGCGACGTAACAAATTATGTACTTCTATGAAGAATATTATTTTTACATTTTTTCTAACATTACACTAAAGAAACACAGTATATTCCAAGACAGATATTGTAAGGGAGTCAAAAATCAATCTTTGCAGTGGGACACTGGCAGCTGAACCAATCACAAAGCCAGCAATGCTGTTTCTTGCAACAGGCTACACGTTACCTCCATTAGCCTGTGGAATATGAATGCCATGACATTCAAAAAGATAAACCTAAAAGAATCTTGTAACTAATTTTGTCTTCCCAACACCTTTATTATCTAGAGATTCAATATGACTGCATAGACTATTTACCAGCCCTCAAAGGGACTGTACCCCTTATTGTTACACGACTCTCCATTGGAACACCCACCTACCTTGCCTGTCTTTTCTCCATTAGGGGTACAAAGCCGATATGAACAGACCTGATAACAGGGAAGGAGCAGGAGATAAAACAGCAAATTATGAATATAAAGGGAAACACATACAGGCTCTATAGTCATCCTGAACATCTATGCTTTCTGTCCTAAAAATGTCTGCTCATTGGTCATACGAGCCTGAATTTATGTGCACTATTCAGTGAGATACGACTTTTATAGATGATCTAAACTTGGCAATATTATGAAAGGAGGCTGGTCTGGAAGGTACTCCCCCAAATAGCAAGCACAGTCTCTACATGTGCCAATTTTTCAACATAAAATAATAACCCTTACTCAATCAACTCACAACCTGGCCTCATCCAGACTGTTGTCGGCAAGAGCACTGTAGAACATCTAAAAAATAATTCTCCATTAGGGGATCACTTAGGATTTACCTAGGATATTCCTTCCTCAATGGCACGAAGACACATCTGAACACTTGTTCAGGAGCTGGTGCAACTGTCCAATTATAAAAAGACAAAAAGTGGACTGCTTGATCTTTCATGGTACCACCAGATACACAACAAAACGTGTACCCAGAGGTATACAGGACCACAGTGGCTAAGGGTCATGATAACAAAACAGCCTCTGAGAAAACTAATATTACAAAAGCAAACCCACAACTGAAATTGTATAACAAGAATCATTTTAAGAAATTCCAGAGGCGGTATTTGCATCTCTGCAGTTAAGGTTGACAACACTCACTAAGACAAGCTGTTTTTGCTTCGCTAATAACTTTGGCTTTCTTGGCCAACCCCCAGCAAAGCTTCCACATGGCACTAACTTTGAACTTGTCAAATATGTTACAGAATGGTCGGAATGCACATAGTTAAATGAGGGGCACTAGTATATCTTTTTTTATGGAAATACTGGCAGGAAACCTTCTTTTAGGTGGTTTAGAGCAGTGGTTCCCAAACGTTTGACTCCTGAGGACCCCCATTGAGTCACTACTCTAAGTTGGGGACCCCCAAGCAATTTGTACTATTTAAATTTCAAACATTAAAACAGTAATTTGCAAAAATACAAAAACAAGTGCACACCAAACAAATACTCGAACTACTAAAGATTTTATTATTTTATATTGAAAAAGTTTGCAAAAATTGAAAAACTTTAATGGGAAGGTTGTTGCTGCATCTCGGTGACTAACTTTTCAATGTTTGGTTTTATGTCGCGATACGAGGTTCCTGCTTCTGCCAGGGCCAGACTGGAAACCCAAAGCAGCCCTGGCAAATGTTGTCAGACCAGTCCCCGTACGGTGTGAATTGTATTAACTTTTAAAGCATAGTAAATGATAACCTTACTGTGCACCTGGATACGACAATCTTTGCTGGGGCTCTTCAATGATTCTTTCACTATCAGCCTCCAACAGTGCCTCATCTTTCTATAGCTTCTCTGTCACATGTATTTTTTATTTGTTTTATAGCACCTCTCATACCATTATAGGGTGTCAGAGCACTTTACATCACACACATACAGAGCTAATGAATCATACATGTGTAAATCAGTGTATTGAAAATGTTACATAAGGCAAAGGGGACAACAAGGTGTAGGATTCACATGTCATCCATACTGGTAGGCATTTATTAAGAGAGCTTGATCTGGAGAAGCACAAACTTCAGATTCAGAACATAACACAGTGGTTAGCCTTGACTTGAATAATAAGAATTTATTTCTACCCAAACAAATCTTTTTAGAGGCATAAGGATGGGAAAGAAACATAACTTACTAACTTGTACCATGCAGTTTGCATGCATCTATTTGATGGCAGTTCATAGCTCACTGTGCTAGATTACTATTGAAACGTATGAACTGCACAGTGACAACAGAATCTCTGTGACAAAAGCAGTGCCCCACTGAGCTATGCACATAAAATATTGTTTTTTTTAAATGCATGGTACACGTTCTTTGCAGCAGGCATATTAACCATCTGTGCTACCTTAGAGGAGTCAAAGCTGCCACTGGACAAAACTCCCATCTTTCTCCAGCAGGTACATTAATCACCGGAGTTATCTTGACACTTTTATTATTGCCCAAAAACTGCTGAATGGCACTTAACAGACCAACGAATACCACTAGCAGATAGGGTTATAGTCTACAAAAACCCTTGAAATCCATTTGCACAAACCGCAGTTATGATTTAGTTAAGGTTTAGAGGAAGGCGGAGTAATTGAGCAACATAATTGCAGCAACATTGTGTCGACTATGGCCGAAAACCTAAAAAGAATGGAAATTCCCCAGTAAAATTACAGGAACGAACTTAACTCCCTGCCTCACCACGAACAGTAACAAACCAAGTTACATCAATGAAGTCACTGGTGATACTACAGGATGGATGAAATCACAATTTCAGAGGCAAAAGAACTGGAACATTAACATATAATCCCAAACATAAAACCACACAAAAACATAAAACTTCCCCTAAAAATGTTTATGCCAGGATATGTAGGTGGATCATAATTCTTGCAGGAAATGAGACAAGTATAGATTTTATTTGATTGAAATAATTATTTGAATTGCTACGGTATTTCACAAAATAAATATCTTATTTCCTCATTATAGGAATAATCACAGTCTTTCAAAACTGGTCAGTGATACTGATTTGTTTTGCAAGATTATTTGTTTCAACACATGTAAATAATGAAATATTGCCAAGTAAAAAAATAAACAAAATCAATGGAATTACAGAAAAGGCAGTGGTGGTAAAACGGTGTTTTCTATAAGTTTTTTTTTTGTTTGTTTTTTTAAACGAAAATCAAAAGTAGCAAATCCATGGGCTGCGAATGCAATGTGTACCATACATGTGTGTAAAGCATGCGCAACCAAGAGAAATGGGAAACACTACACAGGAAGCAGCGTTTTAGTAGACATTGTTTGTGTATTCTCTCGGGCACTAAAGGCTGAAGAAAAGTGCCAGGAGAGATACCATACTAAATATAACACAAGGACTACATGAATGTAGATTGTGAGGTTTAAGTCTTGAATTGGTACAAATCTCAAAGCAATGTGCCATAAAGCAGATCCAAGCCACATGTAAATGTAATAATAATAAGGGTGTAGATGGAGAGCAGTCTACACAGCCACAATGAGGGGACAGAAGCACAAGTGTCCCACTGCGTAAGAAAGTGCATGCATCAAATTAAAGAGGTGGAAAGAAAGATGAGTGAGTGCGTAAAGGGGCAACGATTTTTTTTTATTTATTTTTTTTAACAAGGGTATGTACCCGATGAGGATGATAAATTTAAGAGAATGAGGATTGAGGTATCTATATTAAATCAATTTAGGATAGTTGTGTTTGGATGTATAAAAACTTGAGACTGACAAATAAGGCGTGTAATAAAGTGCCCAATACTTTTTTTAACCGATTTTCATAAAATGCAGAGCAGGTGAAGCCATGAAGCGCAACTCAGTGGGTTAGGAATAAGTGCGGTGGAGGATCATGGGGTACTAGAGTTAGAGAAAAATAAGAAACAGTGCACGGTTTTTCTTCAGTACATGTAGGAGACAAGGCATGGAGACGGAATTGAGGTATAGCTGGACGAGGACATATAGAGGCTTAAATCATCAAATGAGGCGAGGAATTTGCCAGCCTAATAGTGTAACTATTCCAGTTTCAGTTTTTGGGCAAGGACTCTAAGGTCCCACCAGTTTCAGCAGTCTTTGCTTTTTTCGCTTGGGGGTGTAAAGTTAAAGGAAGTGACTTACAAAATCGCGAGTCTCCCTTCTAAAGGTGAAGGGTTGGATCGCTTTCGGTTGTAGGAATAAAAACAAAGTGTGGGACCAAAATGAGTCGGCGATAAATGGGCGCCCTGTAAACCCTCATCAAGTCAGACAATATAGTAGCAGTTGCTGAGGCGAATGAAGAGTGGGAGCAAAATCACCAAAGAGGATATCCACACTCCCAACTTCCACGGATCGAAGTCCATTTCGTGGACATGAGGCATCAAAGTTTGAAGAAGCCCAGGGGGCTGCAAGACAAAGCTGAGGGGGCGCAAGGTGTAGTGTACTCGCTTGACGTTAAACAGAGCAGTTGAGGAAGCATGTAACATAGCAGACTACACTGCAGAGCATCGTGCCTCGGCCAGGAGAATGTTTCTTCCTCGCTTCCTCAGCCACCAGGATCACCCTCCGGCTCCCCAGAGTGCATTTAAGGACGGGAAGCAGAGCCTCACCTGAACGTGGGACACCACCAGACTCTTATTGCCCTCTCCGTGGTACTTCCATTCATTCTCGTCCATCTTCTCGCCTTCCATGATCCGGTCTAGGGCTTCTATTTGTTCCGGCGAGAGGAGGCGCTCTCTGTCCCCTCCGAGATACAACTGTCACTGGCGGGAGGACAGACACCGATGTCCTGCCGGACAGGCAGGTTTGACGTATAAAACAAGCACAATGTCCCATGAATAGAAGCCTACAACAAGCCCAAATTGTTCAAAAGAAATATCCTAAACAAGCCCAACCCCACACGAGGACGATGGGCGATAACAAAAGTCGAGTAAACATTTGCTTTTATGTATTAGATACGCCTTTAAGCACGCATAGTAACTTCAGCCAGTGCCATGGCTTAACGCTAATTATGACGTCCTGATATTTCACTTAGTGTGGGTGCACTGAACAGAAATACTGGCGCAAATGCCTAGTCGGGACTTACATTTGCATGTTGACTGAAGGCGTGTAATGCCTACATTTATGCTTAAAATGCATTTGGAAGTGATTGTTTAATGTTGCGAAGCATTTCTGTCCCCCTTTTCCCGTCCCACCGCTGATCCCAGGTATTTCATAGAATGAAAGCCCATTCGAAGATGGCGACCGCTTTAAGCAATCAACGTTGTAATGAATCGTTGGCATTGTAACTTATTTCTGGGACGTGCCAGTAAGCTACTTAATGTAGGATAGTATCCTTCACTTTTCAACGCAGTGCTACCGCTTTAATTCAGCGGGGTAATGGCTGCTGATAGTTAGTAGTTTGTTTATTGTTTGTTTATTTTTTTGTTTGTTGTTTTAAAAAACACATACTGGACCAACCCTTAGAGATCGGAAGTTACCCAGTTCCATGATTGTGTAGCTCATCCGGGCCAGATCGTTGCTTGGAATAATTTGTAGTCCAGTTGAACCCATTATAAGTAGGGCTCCCGGTGTTTTGATATTTATTTTTTCACGTTTCGTCTGTACGTGTCCATTTTTTGGGGACATTGTAGCTGTACTTATCCATATTTGCTTTAGGTTTTGAAAAAGATTAAGCTGAAAATAGAGTGTTTCACTTAACCAATAAATGCACACTGATAATTGAACACTTGACATGTTTCAATAACATGAACACCCATTAATGGTATGAAACGTGTACACTTTAGTATCAACTTTGAACACATCTGCAGCTATTTAAGCCTCATTACAAAAATTCCTTTTTCATGACTCCCTTCTTACCTGTTAATCTGCATAGCTATTGGCCTGGAAGTCATAACTGTCAGCATTTAGAACTGCTAAAAAGAAAACAAAAGAAAATCTGTGTATATCAATATTTAAAATAAATCCTGACAGGAAAGTAGATAGTTTTCTGTCTGTATTCGCAAAAATCAGTAAAACAGAAAGTTACCGACTTAAGGGGCCTATTAGGATGGCTGGCGGACTTTCGTCCGCCCGCCACCCTAGCGGTGCTGGGACCGGCCGCCAGTGGTGCGGCGGTCCCACACCAGCGATTAGGATGCCACGGTGGCGGTGGCATCCTCCATTCCCAGCATTGTGGCGGGCGGTGCACACAGCACCGCCCACCACAATGCTGGGAATGCACTGTGTGCATTGTCATGCACAAGGTGACAGGCACCGCGCGGTGCCTGCCACCTTGTCCATGACAATGTGAGGGGTACCATAGGTACACCCCATGTGCACCCCCACCCACCCAATACCCTGGGGGCCCGCAACGGGCCCCCAACAGCAAACTCCGCATGCCTTTTCGTGGCGGCATCGCCGCCACGGAAAGGCTGCTTCCCTCACCCATGCTAATATGGATGGCGGTGTCTAGCAGACACCGCCACCATATGTAGCCCCTTTTCCGCCCGGTCGACTGGTCTCACCATGATCTCACCAATTCGGCTTCTCCCCACCCAAGATGGAGAACTTCACCCTACCCTAACGCCCCCACTCAACCCATTAGACTGAAAGATCCACTGTTCAACAGTGACATTTACTCCCTCCTCCTCTCATATGGTCCAACTTACTCTGTTAACACAGACAATCTGTGTCAAATAAAAAAAAATCATGTGGACCCTCACAGAGAACCTAGGTTCAACCCAAGATCCATAAACAAGCACAAACTCATGCAAGTTACCCCCACACAATCTACCCTAGCCAACACCAAACCTCACCTGAAATGCATGATACTCAACTGCAGATTGGCAGCAGGACACGCGGTGGACATCGCTGACCACATCCTCACACATGAGCCTGACCTCTTAATACAGACTGAAACTTGACTAAGCAGCTCCTATGCAGCTATCCTTGACTTACTGATTAGATAAATCTAGTGGACCAGGGGGTGGTATCGCCTGCATTCACCATAGCAATCTCTCAGTGAAATGGTCACAATCCGCCGCTCCATCTTCATACGAATACCTATGCATCAATATTGCATGTAATAACAGGCCTCTATGCAAATTTCACGCAATCTACCACCCACCAGAATAATTTGTTCTCTTTCATGGAACACATTATGGAAATCATCTCAACTAATGCAGGTCAACACTGCACCTGGATCTTCCTTGGAGATTTCAAACTGCACTGGAATGACCTGAATCTACTCTGCAGTCAACAGCCTTAAAACCTTCTTAGCTGACCTCAACCTAATCCAAATATGCAACAGCCCTACACACAACAAGGGAGCGCCCTTAGATCAAATCATTGCTAAGGTCAATTCCAGCACAAAAAATGGGGATCAAAGCATCGACACCCGCACTAGTCCTAACGTCCCTGATAATTATCACAAATAGAAGAGGTGCGACGGGCTTAGGACACAATCCCCTAGGTCCCAAAACAGAGAGACAAGAAAGAACTTCTAGTCACTCTAATACACTAAGAGCAGAATAGCCCCGCACACTAATAGATACATATATAAATCATTGTTAAACCATATTCATAAGTTTACATTCAGTGATTGTTTTCCCAAAAGAAAAAGTCAGCAAGGTCTTCAGTTAGTAAAATTCATTCTTTTATTCATTTTCTTAAAATTTCGAAACCGCCAACGCGTTTCGTCCTCAATCGGACTTCTTCAGGGCTTAAGATGTGAGAGGAAATTCATTCATAGATTTACGATCAAAGTATGTAACCCAAAAAATTTTGCAGACTATGTATATTCAAGTCTGGGTATTATCAATCAAAAAGGTTCATGATTTTAAATCGATGTATCAGCAAGTGTAGCTCTAGTCTCCATACAGTCGTCTGGTCCGAAAAAGATCTCCTAAGGTCAATTCCATTCAGCTTGAACCTATCGTCCCTTGCGACAGGTCTGACCACCACTGCATCACCTCCCTCATCACAGAATCTGTGAGAACTATTAGTGCTCAACTAAAGAAACCCAAACACTGGAAAAGAAGCTTAAGAAACATTAACCTGAATGAACTAACATCTCTCAGCAATAACATCTTGCCTCCTCCTGTGGACATGTCAGATGTCCATTATCTTACAGATCACTATAACAGCTCCACGATGAACATTTTTGACTCAATTGCTCCCCTACAGCTAAAAAGAATGTCTACCAAAGACTCCAAACCATGGTTTAATGGTAGCCTAAATGCAGAAAAATGCAATCTGAGACTTGCTGAATGATCATGGAGATCCTCTCCATCCCTCAAACATCTCAAGCATCTGAGATCAGTGAGGAACATCTATAACAAATGCATTAGAAGTGCTAAAGCAAATTACTTCAGAAACCAACTAGATCAAGCCAGGAACCGACCAAAAAAACAGTTTAAACTCATCAAGCTGCAGTCACATAGCCAACCCAACCCTTCCCCAGATGGATCTAGTCTGCAGCCAAACTGCGAGGATTTTAGTCTTAGTTCTTGAAATGGAGAAAAAGACTGAATATGACTTGCGGTCTGCATTGGGGTGCCTGCCGTTCATACCACTTATCAGTCTCCCCCCCTTACTGCTGCCCCCCCACACCTCACTGCTCACACCCCAAAAACAATACTTTGTGGAACTTATTCAAAACCTTTGATGAAAACACCAATCCCAAAATTCTTGCAGCACTGATACCCTCAAACCACTTCAGCGACCCTCTGCCATCAAATTTCTTCAGTGAGATCAAATCATCTAAACTCCCACTCTGGACCAAGAAAGTACATGCCTCACTACTTCAAGGCTCTATTCCTGACTGCCTAAAGTCTGGGCAGGTTACCCCTATCCTGAAAAAACCTACTGCTGATCACGCAGACCTAAACAACTTCCACCCAATGTCCAACATTCCGACTCTGGTGAAGCTCCTCGAAAAATGTGTCCACGTCCAACTATGTAACTAGATAGAACAATTCCAACTGGTATAACAGTTCCAATCCGACTTCCACCAGGGTCACAGCACCCAATACGCTTTAACACACATTGTGGATGACGCGTTAAAAATGCTGGATCAGAACGAATCTTGCCTTCTGATCCTTCTCGACCTATAGTCAGCTTTTGATAAGGTTAAACATGACCGTCTTCTAGATGTATTGGAACATGGGCTGGGGCTTTCAGGGTCCGTCCTAAATTGGGTTTCCTCGTTTCTCCACAACAGAACTCAAAGATTCAAGGTTAACCAGTCTCTGTCCAATTTCACACCGATCACTTTAGGGGTAAAACAGGGGTCCAGGCTCTCATCCACTCTCTTCAACTTGTACATAGAGCCACCAACTGAAATTCTGAAACTATCCAACATCCATCTACAAACCCTACAAAAAACCCAAAGTGACTGACCACAACCACCTCAAATTATACGCTCTCAAAATGGAATTCCTCTTAATTGCCCCTCCCAAGCAGTCACCTGCTGTCGAAGAATGGATGAAGCAACTATCATCTTTTAATTGCGTACCACACATTATAGATTCCACGAGATCACTAGGAATAATGCTAGACAAAAACTTGAACATATAGAAGCACATCAGTGCTGTCAAAAAGGAGCGAACTTCCAAATGGACTTCTTAGGGAAAATAAAACCTTTCCTCTCCCTTAATGACCTCAAGTCTGTCGTGCAAGCCCTTGTGATTTCCAAGGTGGACTACGGTAGTGCAACCCTCTGCGGCCTACTAAGATCTAAGATAGGTCCACTAAGGGCCTCTCTTAACTCTGCGGCAAGGCTCATCACAGGATCTAAAAGAAACAATCACATCACTCCCGATCTGAAATCCCTAAACTGGCTCCCATATGAAGCACGGATACAGCTCAAAATTGCCTGCATGACACATTACCTCCCGTCCCTCCCTCGCCTTCCTTCAGCACAATTGAGGCCCCGCCTCCCATCCAGACCCACCCCCAGCATAAAAACTCTGCCCGCCCCCACCTCCACCTGTTTTTTTCTGTCTCCCTAGTGAGACTTACCTTCAGTTCCTCCCTGTGGCGGTGCCGGGGAGTCTTCGAGTTGGTTCTCTGCGACGGCGGTGCCCTCGACGGAGTTCTCCTGGCGATGCCTCCTCTCCTCGTCTCCCTCGTGGATGGGGGCGGAGCGGTGGCTCAGGAAGCTGCTGTGTTGTTTGGCGGTCCTCCTGTGGCTGGGGCTGTGTTTCCGGGTCGGGCCTGCTTGGCTGCCTTTGCTCCCGGACTGCACTCATCACGGAGACCTGGTAGGCCGGGTTTTTGACCCGGTATTTGTTCCTTTTTCCTTTTGGTGTTCCATGTACTGTGACTTGCTGTTTTCTCTTGACGGGCGTGGTCGTCTGTCTGCCTTGTCTTGGGGCTGCTGGGGGCTATTTTTCCGCTTGCTGCCCTGGGTCGCTTGAGGTGGTTGGGGGCCTTCTGGTGTCTTCTTCCTCTGCTGCTTGGTCTCCGGTCCCCTGGGGTGCCCTAGACGCATGGGCTCCGCGGGGGTACGGTGCCTCTCATGTCTGTGGCTGGTGCGAGACTTGATTGAGGCTGCTCTGTCCGGTGCTTACGGGCTCGGCCGCTGCCTTCTGGTCCTTCCCGTCCTCGTCCGGCGGATCCTGTGGGCGGCTGGTTTCCGTCTGGGTCCTGGGGTATTGGGCCTTCTCCCGCCTCTGGCGATGCCTTTGGCTCCGGGGTGTGGAGGGTCGCTTGGGCTCCTGTGCTGTTCGGCTGGGCTTTCCTCTTCCCTGCTGGGCGGGGTCTGTGGGATTCTTCCTTGGTGTTCCCGGCCCTTCTGGTTGGGCTTGCCCTGCGGTCCCGGTGTAGGGATTGGTGCTGTGGGAGTGGCGTGCGTTGCCCGTGCTTGCTGTATTTCGTGCTCTTTTCCCTTTTTGTGGGGATTGTACTTGCTGCTTTCTCCACTGTGGCCCGCCCGGCTGGCGACTGTTTGTCTGTTGCCTGCGGAGCCTGCTGTGTGCGATCTCTTTTCCTCAGCCCTGAGCGTTCCTTCTGTGCTGTGTTGGTCCTGATTGGTTTCAGGTTCCTTCACGCCTTCTTTTGCATCAGTGGGTTTTTTCCTGCGGTGCTGCGGGTCCCTTGCTTCCTCCGGCGGCTTTGCTTGTTGGGGGTGTTCGCTCCTTTCCTCCCTTTGGGTTGTTGGACTCTGTCCTGACCGCACTGCTTGGCGGGTCGGCTGTTCTGCTTGGCTGGTGCTGTGGCGCTGGCCTGTTCTCGGCTTCTTCTGCGCCCTCCTTGGTGTGGGGTTTCGTGGCTTTGGCGGCGGCTGTTAGGGCCTCCGGCCGTGGTGCCCGGTCCCCCCCCCGCTCTTGTCCGGTCTCTGCTGTTCGGCGGGGGTCAGGCCTGGTTCGTGCCTGGATGGGTGGCTGCCTGGGTCTTTTCGGTACTGTGGGCTGCATGTCCTCTGTCCTTCTGGCCGCCTTGGGGCTTCTGCGTGCCTTTCCTTGTGTGGGGCGTCCTGCCTTTCTGAGGTGCCTTGTCCTGGGGCCTCTCCTTTGTCCCCGATGTGGGCGTCTCCTCCGCCTTTCCGGTGGGTACGGTTTTTGGCCTGTTTTCACCCTGGCTCCCTGCTTCCTCGCCTGGGTCCCTGTCACTGCTGTCTGGATGGTTCCCTGCGGTGGGTGGTCATCTGCGGCCTTTTCTTCCTTGGTGGCGGTGGCCCGTTTTCTGTTGGCTGGGTCCTGTGTACTTTGAGGGTCGTCTTGGTGCAGGTTCCTCTGGGTTCGGGGTTCGGTTGCCTCCCCTGCCTGTCTCCGGTCCCCGCGTGGTGGCTCTGCTGGACGGGGTGTCCTGTTGGCTTGCCCTGTGGTCGGTCTGCTGCGTTCCTATCGTGGAGCCCGGGCCTGGGGCCCTCTCCGTTCTGTTTCTGGGGTTGGGGGTGTCCGGCGGCTTCGGCCTGTCCTGGCTCTCCTGTGGGTCTGCTCCTGCGTTCGGCCCTTTCCCTTCCTGGTGTTGGCCCTTTCGTCCGTCGTTCCTCTGGTTCTGCCTGACTTCTTTTGGCGTGCCGTGGGTCTCAGGGACGCTTCTCTCCGCTTCCCAGTTGCCGCTTCTTTTCTGCGGTTCGCTGTGGGTGATGCCCTTTCGGTTTTGCGTCCTTCCCTTCGGCCTCCGGCCCTCGCCCTGGGTCTTCCCGCGGGTCCTGGTGCCTCTCGTGGCTCTCCTTCATGCGAGGGTTTTTCCTTCGTCCTCTCTCTGTCAGTCGGCCTGCTGTGTGCGGCCGGCGTGTCTTTTTGCTCGGTCTGTTCGGGGGACCTTGGTGGTTCTTCTGGGGATCGGGTTTGTTGGTGGCCTGGGGGGTGTCTTCTGGTCCCCTCTCGGGGCTTGGTGTTCGTTGGGGCTTGTTTTCGGCCTTTGCATGGCCATGTTCCCTTGTCCTGCCTGCGTCTGGTCTCTGTTCCTTCGCTGGCTCGGGCCTTGTTGTCCGGGGGTGGCTCCTCCGGCGGTCCTGTGGCTACAGGGATGGGGCTCCTGGCTTCTGGGGGTTTTCCAGTTCCCGGGGCTCGTTTTCTTCTTCTCCGCCTGGCCGTCTGGATCCTGTTGGGTTGGTCTCTGGGGTCTTTTGTCCCCGCTGCCCTTTTAGGTCCTTGTCGGGGGGGGAGCTATCCTGGTGGCTCTCCCTCCGTCGCTTTCTGGCTGGCTATTTGCTGCCTCCTCCGGCTCCGCTTGTGGTGGCTTGGCCGCCGGCCTGTCCGGGTGCGGGATTGGCTGGGGTCTGTTCGGGTTCGGGGTGCTGTCCCTGCTGGTCTCCCGGTGTTCCTCCTATTGGCAGTTGTTGGGGGCTTGCCCCGGTGCTCTTTCGGGGCTCTCTGCTGGGCCCCTGGGGTGTTGGTTCGGTCTGGCGTTCTGGGGGCGTGGTCCTCTGTCCGCCCTTTGGGTGGGTCCAGGTTCTGGTCCTTATTCCTTGTTTGCCGGTGTCCTGTTTCTCTGGCTCCGGTCTGGGTGCTGGGACTGTTGGCTCTCTCCCTTCGGCGGGTGACCTCTGGGCTGGCGGATCTGTTGTACTGGGTCCTTCCTTTTTCCCTCGTTTCTCTCTTCTTCCCTGTGTGGCCTGCCTGTTGGTGGGTCCTTGGGGCCTCCTGTGGTGGTCCTGTTGCGGATCCGGGGAAGCCTTGTAGGCCCGGTTCTGGTCTCTGGGCTGGGGTCCCGGGGCTTGGGGGGGGTCGTTGGCCTTCCCTCTCCTGTGCCTCGGGATCTTCTGGGGCCTTTCTCCCCCCTTTTTTCCGCTGCTCGGGGCCTTTCTGGTTCTGGTCGGGTGGCTCTGTGCTCGGGGGTTGTTGGTTGCTCCCCTTTGGCCTGGGGTGCCTTGGTCTCCTCTCCTGTCCGACTTCTGTTGCGTTCGGGTGTGGGTCCTTACGGTGGTTCCGTTCTCTTTGATGTTTCCGGCCCTTCCCCTGGGTTCTGTGTGGGGGTTTCACCTGCTGCCTGGTGGTGCGTCTGGGCTTTGCTGGGTTGGGGGTTCCTGGTCGTTTGGCGGTTGCTTGGCTGCCTTCCCGTCGGTCCTCCTCTCTGCTGTCCTGGGCTTGGCATGGGCGGTCCTTTTTGGACTGGTGTTCTGCTCTGGGTGTTGTTCCCGTGGTGGCTGGCCTATGTTTGGCATGGCGATTCCTTCCGGGTGGGGTTCTTCTGGGTTTGTCGGTGTCTCCTCTGCGGGTGCTGTGGGCGGCTCTCTGGCTTCTTGATGCTCCTGGCGTTCTTGCGGGTTGGCGGGGGTCTGGTGCCCCCTCGCCCTGTCTGGTCCTTTCCCTTCGGGGTCTTGGCTGCTGGTGTTGGCTGTCCTCCCTTTGGTCCCCTTGGGGGTCTCGGGTTGCGGCTCTTGTCTTTTGGGCCTTGTTTTTTGGTTGCCATCCCCTCTGCGCTACGCTTGGGGGTGTTGGCTCGGCTGTGGGTTCCCGTTTTGCTTTGATCCGGTTGCGGTGGTTGTTTGGCCTTCCTCTGCTCTGTTGGGTCGTTGGTTTTGGTCCCCGGTCTTGCTGACTGTCTGTCTTTTGGGGGTGGTTCCTCCTGTGGGGGTCCGGGGGTGTTCCTCTCGCTGTTTGGCGGCTTCGGTGGCTGCGTTGCTTGATGTCAGGCGTGCTTTGCTGCGCTCCCTGCCGGTTGTGGTGTCCTGTCGGGTGGGCTCCTCTGTGGGATCTGTTGGCCTGCGTCCTGGTCTTCTCCCTCTCCGTTTGACTGGCGCTGTCCGTTTGCGTGTCTGGGACATTTGTCTGCTGTTCTGGGCCGCTGGGTTCCTGGGATGTTGATCTGCTGTGTTTGGGGCACTGTTTCTGTTTTGGTGTTCTCTCGCACTCAGCTGTCCGTCTCTGTTTTCTTCTGCTTGCTATGTCCTCATTTGTGCTGAAGGAAGGCGAGGGAGGGACGGGAGGTAATGCTTCCATTTCTAACGATAATGGCATTACTCCTAGTCCTACTCCCTCGCCTTCCTTCAAGGACCCTCCCTCCCTCCCGGTCCGGTTCATCTGAGTGCTAGCTCGGCTTGTTTACGTACAGGTGGAGGTGGGGGCGGGCAGAGTTTTTATGCTGGGGGTGGGTCTGGATGGGAGGCGGGGCCTCAATTGTGCTGAAGGAAGGCGAGGGAGTAGGACTAGGAGTAATGCCATTATCGTTAGAAATGGAAGCATAATGTGAGATGTGAGTCCAGCCACTCACCTGAAATCCAGGATCGTCGGAAGGGGCGATGACTGTTCCTCAACCCGCCCTGAACACCTCTCAGCGCTACTGAGAATAACAGGAGACCTGGCAGGTGTCCAAAGAGGGAAGGGGATTGGGACGAGAAACAAAGAGAAGAGAGAGACTGCTACGTTCCGCCACCTGGGCCAGCCAGGATCCGAGTTCTAGTAATGCAGGCGCAACACTCGTCTAACCTAGAGACAAAATGGTGATTATTAACTAAACAGACCCAGGAATCCCCTCCCAATGTCCCATATATCTTTTGTTAATTCTTTACTAAATTACCTCTCTTTGTGTAGTGATGCATTCAGGTAAAAAGGGTGTTTTCTCACAAGGTTAATATGGGAACATAACAATTGGTTCTACGAAACACAATGCATACATAACATATTAGACGTTTATGCCCATAACATGATTTGCACTTAGTATGCTCTTAATGGCTTCAACTCTCACTTGGTTACCTTATATGTTAAACACAAAATGAGCCTGGAGTCTGTTCTTTAAATACTTCAGAGCAAATTAGACATCAAATGCCTGAACAGGTTAATGATCAATCAAAGTCACCAATAGTATCCTAAAACTTAGCCCAAAGAGCTGGTGCCAAATGTCAAGAATTGTTCTCAAGCAACAAAGGGTTAAAGCGTTTCGAACACTAGACGCGATATCCTGAACACGCAGTGCAGTCTAAGTGATAACCATAAAATGAACACTTAGCTCTCTGCGCGCGATGTCCGTAGTCCATTTGTTTTACTTTTCTTTCATCTTGAGCCGGCTCGAAGAACGAAGAGGGGAATTCCTTGAGGACGCCGATGACGCGATGCAGGAGTCGAGGCTAGAGGAGTTCCCACGTCGCAGCCGGGAAGCAAGAAAAAAGCCAAGCGACGAGTGCAAGTTGGGTGTGGCTATTTATAGCCAATCCCTGGGCGTTGCCTGGTACGTTGCAGCAACGTGCTCGGCAACGTCACTGGTCACATGCTCAGCCAGCTGAGGTGTCCGCGTTGCCCTGGAAACATGAAAACAATGCTGGTGCGCGTTTTCTTAGCGCGCATCAGTTTTCCTTTTAAATAGCAATTGTCATCAGAAAACGCGATAAAACGGCAGTTCAGAATTAGGAACAATGTGTCATGATGCTGCCAATTCTACAATAAGCATTGGCAAAACCTCTCACAGTCAATAGTAAAAGCACAAGCCTGTCCTTAAATACATACTGCTAAATGACTAACATGAACACCATGCGGATATTGGCAAACAATGCAAGTTACTCTGTTTCCTGTGAGACGGAAATTTCTGACAGTCCTCCCTTTCAAAATTCCCAGTACTGGTCGTGGTTTTGAGGGATTTTGCTGGTGGAATTGTCGTATCAGACGAGGAGCATGGACAGATGAGGCGGGTTCCCATGAGTTATCCTCAACCCCGTACCCTTTCCATGCTAATAAGTAATGCAAAATCCTCAAATTCTCTTAGAATCTAGGACCTTGGCCACTTCAAACTCCAATTCTCCCTGTAACTTAATGGGTGGTGGTGGTGGACCTGTCTGAGTGGTGGGGGAATAAGGCTGAATTAGGGAGACATGAAAGACTGGACCTGATAATCCGTAGGGAGAGCTAATTTGACAGTCACAGGGTTAATCATTTTAATAATTGAAAAAGGGCCCAGATATCTTGGATGTAGTTTACGGGATCCAGCAATGTGCAGATGTTTCGTTGAAAGCCATACCTGATCTCCTATTGAGGGGCAGGTAATCTATGTTTGTCAGCCTGCTTTTTGACTTGTTGTTGGTATGAAGCTAGATGTTGTTTGGCTTGTGTCTGGATATATAATAATTGTTTGTGATGATCATGGACAGCCGGGACCCGACTTGTGTTAGATGCTTGTACTATTGGGAGCATTCTGGGATGATAACCAAATAGACAGTAAAAAGGTGATACTCCAGTAGCTGAGTGGACAGTGTTGTTATACACAAATTCTGATATTGGTAATGCCATATCCCATTCTGTAGCTAAAGTGGTAAGGAAACAGCGTAGTGTTTGCTCAAGGGTTTGATTCAATCGTTCTGTCTGTCTGAGGATGATAGGCAGAGGACAGACGGACATCCATTTTCATGGATGAGCCAAAACTTGGAAATGAATTGCGGGCCCCGGTCAGATACAATGGCTGTCGGCAATCCATGTATTTTAATCACATGTTGTACAAATAGGTCAGTCAGTTCTTTTGCCGAAGGCATGTGTTTCAAAGGGAAAAAAAGTGCAATCTTGGTTAAATAATCCACTACCACCTAAATGATGGAATATCCATTGGATTCAGGCAAACCAGTGACAAAATCCATACTTAACGTATGCCAAGGTGCAGGTGGTATGGGCATGGGTTGTAACAATCCTGCAGGTGCAACATGAGAGGTTTTGGATTGTACACAGGTTGGACAGGTTTTGACGTAGTTTTCAACATCAGACATTAATGTGGGCCACCAAAAATCTCTCTGACACAATTCCAAAGTTTTTTTAGAAACTGGATGACCGGCTAAAGCGGCATCATGATTCCAGTACAATATAGTGTCACGTAGGTCTTGTGTGGGGATGTATAAACAATTTTCATGATACAAAAAGTCCCCTTTTTTAACGGTTTGAGGAGATGAAGGCTCCTTATGTTGTGTTTGTTGAACCTGAGTCAAAAATTCTTTGGGAGCACAGAGAGCAATGATTTTGTGCTCAGGAATGATGGAATTGGATCACTGACATAATATCGACAACAAAAATATCGTATTGACAAAATATCATCATCATAATATTGACTACAATAATATCGACTACCAATACTTATTTAAAAAAATACAAAAATATCGAGTACAAAATATCGTATATAAAAAATATCGTACACCACAGTAGTGAAATATAAAATATCTTTAAATAAAATATCGTTTCATTTTAAAACACATACAAAATATCAAAAATATCGAATACCAAAATATAGACATCAATATTATCGACTTTTTTACAATATCGACTATTGAAAAACATGTCAATTAAATATATGTTTAGCACCAAATATAAATGCACATTATAAAACAATATAAAACACTTAAATAACATAAAATAATCATTTGCAAACACATCAATATATAAAACTGAAACTTTTTTCAAAACGAACAATTACAGTAATAAAATAAAAGCTTTAAAATATATAATGCCTGCATCATGTCACATTCAAAACAATATTTAATATATTTTAAAACATAAAAACGAAAAAATAATCACTTTCTACTAACAAGTTCTTAATTAGCGTTTCCCTTATATGGAAACAAACAGCCAAAATAATAAAAACAATTAACTTGAACAAATCAAATACTCACATTTTAAAATAGACCAATGACATAAACCAACCAATAAAAGAAACACTATATAAGCATGAAATGTTTGCATCTCTTTTACACTTCTAACCTACAATAAAGAAGAAGGTGAAACTCTGCCCGACTGTTTCCTGAAAGAAAATTTTCATTACTGAAGAAATCTTTAAAAAGCACTAAGGGGCCGATTACGATGGCGGTCAGTGTCAGTACCGCAATGCCGGCGGTGCGGAAAAATGCCTTTTACCGCCCGCCAGCAGCGGTCCTCACGGCCGCCATATTATGAAGGGCAAATATGCCCCATTTCCCTACCTCCGCGGTGCAACGCCGACCGCCATGAAATTGCGCCCGCCACCGTGCCGGTGGGAGCCAATGGAGACTCACCGCCGTGCGGAATGACGTCCCGTCCGCTCAACAAATTAGGATGCGCCAAACAACCCGTCGAACCGCAGGGGAGAAACCGCCCTTCCAGACACGGCGGAATCTCGACAGCGGAGCGGGAAACGAGACTTCCGGAGCCCTCCACCCGGAGCCGAACGCCATGGATCCAGCACTACACGTCCTCCCGGTGCTGTACGTGATACATCACCAGGCCAACATCGCCCGCCGCGGACGCCGCCGCAGGTACGTAAAAAAAACACAATACAACACAAAACAGAACACAAATTCCACGGGCCGAAACAGGGCACCTGGCCACACCAGACACACTGGTGTGGACAGGAACACATCCATCAGTGTACCCACACATGTCTCAGCTGGCACCAATTCACACCCTGCATCAAGCCCACCAAATTACCACGAACATAATGTAATGTGTTGCTGACGACACCGCAGCGGTGAGTATGCGGGAAATCCATCGCACAAAGCAGAATGCATGTACAGCAACAGACAGGCCAGAAAGACCACAGGCCACCACCACCACCCACCACCCACAGCTCCGCCGCACACAGCAAGAAACATGCCAATCCCCCCCCCTGTGCACCCCCATGTCCAACACTAAGCGAGCTAAATCCACACCCAGCAGCACACAACTAACACCTAGGGAGACAGACATAGCAGCATTGGGTGTAGATTAACACACAGCACAGAGGCACAGGCCCAGGGCAACACACACACACACCACAACACCACATACATGGCAAGAAAGCAGAATACAAGCACAAAATTAACATACACAAACACAAAGAACATACAGACTACTGGACACACACCCTGCCAACTCACACAGACATACCCCACACCGACACACAGCCACATACACAGACTACATGCCACTAGCAATGGAGCACAACATAGAGGAAAGCAAAAATTATGTGCACACAAATGGGAGGGCAAGGAGACAACCAACAACCAGGTGAACAGACACATGCAGGACAAGGAACCCAGAACAACATCCACACCCCATCCAAGCACATGGCTGGCACAGTGAGTGAAGTCAAACAACAGTCACCTCAGTGCAACAACTCAGGGA
>CAWUFW010006887.1:600000-1085184 GCA_963921515.1 Calotriton arnoldi
GCACCACCACAGCATCCTTCAGCACCACCACAGCATCCTTCAGGGCCACCACAGCATCACTCAGGGCCACCACAGCATCACTCAGCACCACCACAGCATCACTCAGCGCCAAGACAATATCACTCAGCACCACCACAGCATCACTCAGCGCCAAGACAATATCACTCAGCACCACCACAGCTTCACTCAGCACCACCGCAGCATCACTCAGCAAGACCTCAGCATCGTCTCCGCAACAGTCACCACCACCACCACTACCACCTCAGCATCACTCAGCACCACCTCAGCCTGCTCTCGGAATCTGGCATCTGTTCATTCTCCCCTAGCGTCTGGCCGCTGCTAGTGTTATAATTAGGGCTCCCGGTTTTATGGTATTTATTTTTCTAACATTTCCGTCTGTATTTATCCATATTTATTTTTTGGTTATTTTATCTGTATTTATCCACATTTATTTTTGTCGCAAGAGAAAAAGAGGCTGAAACTAGTATTTTACCACATTTATTTAAATTGACATGCACACTTGCACTAGGTTGTTATAGCTGTTTTTTTAAATTGGATCCTATGCTAAATGCATTATTCACATTGGGAGCGTCCCTGCCTTCCTTTGAGAGTGAAGAGAAGTTTCTTCCTACCCTGATGAGGCATGCCGCCCTTCCACCCCAGATCGTTCCACCCTATGGCCCTACTGAGGGAAAGCATGCTCTCCTGTCTGGTGGCTGATCGGCGAGGGGAGGCCCTCCCCATCACTACCCAGAGAAGTGAAACCTTTCTAGCGCCTGGGGCCTATGGAGACAAGAGCAATATGCAATAATTATGGCCTGGAAATCCCGGAATGGAACCACCTTGCTATTATACCCGCTGGATTTCGTTGCCATCACATGCCCCACTCTTGCTCGCCCTGTGTGGTATGGATATGAGGTATGAGTGTTAGGCTCACCTCGCTTGAAAATCGCCGGCGTTGCAAGGCATATGAGCTCACTCAATCCGTCTTGGGAGCCGCAATCTCGGGTTCCTTTGGTCCCTGCCAGGGGTGCCTCACTCCCTCATAGGACCCATCCCTCCGTTTCATGGGACCGTCGCTCCACCTTCAACAATCCACTATATTTTAAAATAAATGGTGTTCTTAATGCGCTCCCCTTGACCCCCTCCGTTCCATGCGAGCTAATAGTTGTTAGAGGCATGTCTGCCCCCTCCGTGCCCTGCCACATCAACCTCCTTCCCCTCCCATACAACAACAAAAACAAAAGGTTGCTGGGGCTTCAGCCGATGTCCTGGGCTGTTTTCACACCTCTTAATGGACATCAGCTGCTTGCACTCCTCCAACAATTTACACCTTGCCTGACCACCGCTGTGAGGGGTCCTGGAGGGTCTCTGTAGTCACGGCGCTCCCAGCTGCACTTGTTCACCCCTCTTCGGAACGGCAGTTTGAGGGCAGCAGTTTACGATTTCTTTCGGCAGTCCCTGTGCACCTCTGACTCAGATTTTATAGAGGAGCTCAGAGGTGGCAGGAGCATCTGTTTTGTAAGTATTTTCCCGTTTCTATATATAAATATAGACAAAAACCAAAAGGTTTTCCGTCTGTATTTATATGTAAAAATCCGTTTAAACGGAAAACCGGGAGCCTTAGTTATAATACAGGTACTAGTTCCCAACCTTCACCCTCCGATTGTTTATGCCCCCTCAAAAAAAAAGCTTTAACAAACAACCATTGCAATAGGCAGAAACAAGTTGCCAGCATTGCAAGAACAAAAGAAAACTGAGGACATTTTTTATTGTAAATACTTTTTTTAATATAGTCGGTCAGTTTTACATAATGCCTTCTTGGTCATATATAAAGTAACAAAAATGCTTCTGACACTTTTTTATTATAACTTTTCAGCATGCTGCACAGCAGCCACACTTCTCTACAGCACAGCTTGAAGACATTGGCAAAGTCAATAGCTCTGGCTAAACACTTATAAGGCCCCAAAGGCGAGACCTATTGGCTATGCCAATGCTTGTTTTTAAAAGATGTCTCCACCTCGTAACTAAGGGTTCACGCCCTACAAAGACTGTGACGGTCAGATGTCCATCACTGACCCTCATGATATTTGCTTTTAGTATTTAGGGTTGGATCATGATGTTGACGCCTGTTCTTCATGTCAGAAGACTAATCCGAAAGCCTTGAACAAAAGGGAGGCAAAGCTGTTCATGGCTTGTCCGAGGCGGGAGAAAATAGGCCGCCGAAAGTCTCATCTGAGACCCAAGTCGCTGTCTCCCTATCCATCGAGGTCAGCAAGGAAAAAGCACAAGACAAAGCAGCGTCATGGTTCTCAACGTCATTCTTCGAAAGATGAGTCGCCATGGTCAGTGTCTCAGTGCCTGGATTTGGAGGATGGTCGACAAAAAGGTACTCCAGTGCCAGCTCCTGTGCCTTTCCTGGCATCACCTTCGACTCCAACGATGCAGCCGACTTCACCCGAGCATCAAAATGCAACGCCGGTCTTGGATCCAGCGTCTTAAGTTCAGCAGGAGCAGATGTATCCAGCCTTTGCTGCTCCAGGTGGGGACACTTCCCACTCTTTGAATGCTATGTTTAACATTTTCAGTAGAGCGATGACTCCAGCTGGTGCACCAGTGGGCCCCATGGGTCTGCTATCGTTTCTTTGGGAGGCTTTCCAGCGACTTATCAACAGGCTCAATTTCAATTAATCTTTATTCGATTATGCATCATAATCATAAAAGATGGAAAACATAAAAACCACATCAAAATCCTTAACACTGTTAAAATATACAGTCCACCTTATATCATTCACATCAGACATTCAATAGACATTAGGTACGGATTAAAAACGAGTCATCCTATCATACACATCTTTCTACACAAGGCACACATTATTTTATTCCATATAAGGCTCCTTTTAAATAGTCGGTGACCGCCAACATCACCACATGATCAGGTAATAACTGTAAATGTAAAAAGGCAGGTCGAAATTGGATAAAACCCCTTGCTTTTAAAATTGGTAATAAATACCTCTTACGCAAAAAGTCATAACATTTACAGAATAAGACCAAGTGTATTAATGTTTGGGGCGAGCGATCATCAAAAGGACAGGTTAAAAGTGCACGAGGATCATACTGACCCGGGGGAAAACAGATAATTGTACGGATGGAACCCAAACGGAATTTTGTGAACAATGATCTGTCCCTAGGATGCTTAACTTCTGTAAGGTATGGTTCAGTACCAGTAACAGTTTTCAGGAGCAGGCAGAATCTGTTCCAGTGTTTCTCCAGCGCCCTAGTTTCCCTCTCATCTTTCAATCTATTTAAAAATCGTTCCCTAAAAAGGCCCGATCTCCTTTTTAGGTCGAGCCTCGAGTAGCGCGCAAGCGCTGCTCTGGCGAGACTTTAAGTTAGGGGGTTTCGAAAGCTGACCAGACGCTCGTGCGTCATGGCCTTTTTCCTGCGGTTACGCCCCCGGCACACATCTGTTTCCAATTATCGTGCCCAGACGCGGGCGCGATAGTTGGAAACACATGCCGGCCGTGCGGGGAAAAGGCCATGACGCACGAGCGTCTGGTCAGCTCCCTCTCGTGAAGGAACTCCATTTCTCCCATCACCCGCAATGTATTATTTCCAAAAGTGCATTTTTCCATTCACAGTGATCTTAATGTATGCCCTTATATTCCGTTCCTAAGACGTCATCCCTAGGTCAAAGTGTGTATGTTGCTTCCGTTTTTAAGCCCCAATGAAACAAACACACGGGGAAAATTGAGAACTATCGTGCAGTATATATTTTTTTGGGCAGGTTGTGACCGTTAGATGGCGCCATCTACCTGCTACATGACAATGGCAGTTCTCACAGTCACGGGATTTGGCAGACAGCAGGGCTGCAGTGAGCAGAGGAGCCGAGACCTCTGCTTGTTTGAGCAGCATTTGGTTAAAATATTTAAAAACGAGAAGGGCACTGGGCGGTTCTGAGAATTCAGAAAATTCAGACTAAAAGACACTGACTAGCACTACCGGAAACTGATGCACGCCGCAGGACTGATTTATATTGAAATGTCAGGTTGTACATATACCAGTAACTGAGTTGGCCCCAGCGATACATTTCAGTGGAATGTGTAGCACATTAACCACCAATATTTTTCAATTCAGATAACTTTCACCTCATGCTTTCATTATTCATTGTTTGTATTCTAATATTGTATTTGTGTATCCTGTTCTCCAAAGACATTTAAGTAGCTTTTAAATTATTATACAAGTATTGCGGTGTAGACGAGTTCTGCTTAGTCTGAGACTAAAGGGGCCTCCCAGTGAAAAGTAAAAACAGTTCTCCTTACCTAGCCCAGCATCACTCGCAAATGACAACAAAAAGCATTCTAGAGCGTTCCTTTGTTTGGGGCGTCTCCTGGGGTTTTGAGCTGTATTGGGACGTCATTTACTGGATGGCCAATTACGTTTCTAGATAAGTCCCTGTCATGAGGGACACAATGCTCTAGCAACACCTTTTACTTTATTAATCTAATGTGTTTTGGGAGTCGAAGTTTTGGTTTATTTGAAGTGAATCAATTGGACTAGCACACCTGAACGTGGTGATTTGTAAAACTCCTCGTCGCCAATTTTTGTAGTGATCATCAACACTGGTAAGTTATGCAACTTTTACTTTATTGAACAACCTCGTACAGCATGGTGAACCGGTACGAGCATAAGGAAGACACAGCATCATCTGACCCATACATTCTATACATTTACTTAAATACCAAGAAAATACACACCTTTCTAATTCTACAGTCTGCATTCATTATTACACTATGATAACACCAATACAGCACAGGATTGCATTACTTGATGACATGAAGTTATCTGACAACAGATGTAACAGGGTAAGCATTGGCATAGCCAATAGGTCTCGCTTTGGGACCTTATAAGTGTTTAGCCATGCAACAGTTGATGTTGTTGCACCAAGGATATTGTGCTGCATAACTAAATACTTATAAGGTCCCAAAGGCGAGACCTATTGGCTATGCCAATGCTTGTTTAAGAAGATGTGGCCTGTTAAAAATGTCCATACAATCTAGGGAGTGGGCAGCGGTTTTAATATAAGTTAACCACTGTATCTTTTGGCCGTAGGTACACCCCAAACCTTCCTCAATCGCGCTCCTGTTGAACCTCAGTCTCTCATCAACCCAAACTGAAATCCAAAGTAACAGTGGGGCCAATTTAACTTGGTCCTCCACATATTCCAGCCCCAATTCCTTGGGACCAGAGAAGGATGCACTGTTTGGACCCAGGCCCAGTAATTTTCTACAGAATCGGTCCTCTTCCTGCTGGATCACTTTGCAATTATGGTACCCCCATATGGCTGCACCGTATGTCAGGACTGGAAGACATTTCATTCGATAGATTTGCAGTAAGGGCAGAATAGGCTTATTACCTTTCGACAAAGAAAATCTGAGCAGGGCACTACAGGCTAGGCTAAATTTAGAACAACGATTAGAAATACAAGAAAGCCAATTGTTCTGTTGGTCAAATGATACTCCCAAATAAGAAAAAATAGGAACCCTAGTAATTTTTTATTCTTCTTTATTTTATTTTATAAATCTGTTTTTATTTTCGTAGAGGAACCATAGAAAGGGTCTATATATACACAGCATAGGGCCCACAACCCTACGTAGAGCCGGCCGCGTTATTTAGGGGAGGCATGGGAGACTTTGGTGATGAATATCTATGTAAGTATTACACAGCAAGTCGCCTACAACCCTTGGAGGGCCGGCCGCGTGGTGCAAGAGGCACAGCATTAGACTGCAATGTGGGGGAGTTTCAAGACCCATTCTCAACATGCGTATTATCATAACAAAGAGAAGAGAAAAAAGAAGGGAAAGAGCCTGTAAGAGTGGGCAGAGGGAAGTCAACGAATAAAGAATGGCGAGAGGACAGGAAAGCCAAGTAGGAGAAAGAGAGCTATGACAAGGGGGCAATGATAGATAGAGCGGGACAAGGGGAGAGAATCGCATTGCGTGTAGTTCCAAATAGTGGGGATCAAGGCAATTGCAAGAAGGAGGAGGGTGGCGGGCTGGGGCAAAAGGGGACAATGGCGTTCACTAATCGGGTCGTCATCCGGGGCATACACCATGTAGAACAAGGGGCAGGGCCAGTGTGGTTATACAGTTAGTCTGTCGGGTTCCAGTGGGATCACAGCGTCTTCGATGAGGCGTAGAGCCCAGAGTTTTGGGGGCAGAAGACGCATGTTTTCCATTTTTTAGAGGTAGTTGACCAGTGGTTGCCATATTTTGGTGAATCGGGTGTCGCGGAACTGAAGGCGCGCAGTAAAGAGTTCCATAGTCATTATGTGCCACAGGCGCGTGAACCAAATAGCAGTGGGGGGGGTCTCTGCCTTTTTCCAATATAGAGCGATGAGCTGTTTAGCGGCCCCAAGCATGTGGAGGGCGATATGCCAATCACTACGGGTGAGCGCTCGCAAGTTATCGGGCTTGAGGCCTAGAAGAATTGTGGCTGTGGATTCAGGCAGGGGGAAGCCAAGTACTCCTTTAATATGACTAAGAACCTCCTTCCAGAACAGGGTCAGGAGCGGACAGGCCCACCAAATATGAATAAAGTCGCCCGGGGAGCTCGAGCATCTCCAGCACAGCGGGGAGGAAGTGGGGAACATCCTGTGCAATCGAGAGGGAGTGTAATACCACTGCGTCATAATCTTGTATGCCGTTTCCCGTTGCGATATACTGCGATAGACCTTCGGTATGTCCCGCCACAACCGGCTCTACTGGGCGGGTGTAATTTCAGCGGGAGACGCCGACTGCCACTGGCGTTGGTATGGGTGAGTGACTACCCGCGGAGGGTGTTGCAGGATCTGATAAGTCCGAGAGATAAGTCCCTTCGAGTCGTCGAAGGAGCGCACCAAGCGTTCAAAGGGGGTAAATGTTCGGGTGGCTGCCTGCAGCATATCAGGCGTGGACAGCCAGTGTCGAAGCTGCGCGTACTGAAACCAGGCTCCCTCTGGGAGTCGGAACTCCTCCTTGCATTGAGCAAAGGTTTTGAGTGTGTCCCCCGCAAACAGATCTCGGATCGTTCTGCAGCCACCTTCCAGCCATTTAGAGAACGCCTGCGGGTTAAGAGCCGGTGGAAATAGCGAATTACCTGCAATGGGGGTGTGGGGGAGGGGAAGGTTGTGAGCCCCTTGGGAACGGCTACCTTGTCCCAGATGTCCAGCACCGTCTTGGTGGGCACGGTGATGTAAGTGCTACGGGAGCGTGCAGTCCGGTGGAGCCAGGAGAGGTCCCAAATGGTTCGCCCGGTTACCGCCCTGTCCATGTGGAACCAGACCTTTTCGCTCTCTCTCGCTATCCACTCAGAGACGAAGCGAAGATGGGAGGCCCAATAGTATTCTAGCAGGTTAGGGCACGCAAGCCCACCCCTGTCCCGCGGGAGCATAAGAATTTTGTTGGAGAATCGTGGCCGCCACCCGCCCCAGATGAAGCCAGTGATGTCTCGCTGAAGGCTTTGGATCTGGCGCTGCGGGATGGGGGTGGGTAGACATTGGAATAGGTATAGAATTTTTGGGAGCACTGACATTTTGATAGCGTTTAGGCGGCCCAGCCAGGAGAGGGTAAGGGATTTCCAGCCCCTCAGATCTTCCAAAACTGATCTTCTACATTCCCGCCAGTTCGTTTGGGACCATGTGGCAAGTGTAGGGGTCAGCTGGAGTCCCAGATAGCGAATGGAGCTAGTGGCCCACTGGTAGGGGACGAGGGATTGCAGAGCCGGAATCTCCTCCTCAGGGATCGTAAGGTTCAGGGCCCAGGACTTCTCGTGGTTAATTTTGAGACCAGAGGCCAATTCGAAGGACTGCAACAGAGAGAGAAGCGCCGGGAGGGAGGTGTGCGGATGAGATAGCGTGAGGATAAGGTCGTCGGCAAAGAGAGCCACTTTGTGTTGTTGACCTGCAAGGAGGATGCCGTGTACATCTGTAGCCTGCCGAATCATCACGGCCAAAGGTTTCACTACGAGGGCAAACAACAGGGGGGATAGGGGGCAGCCCTGCCACGTGCCCCGTCGTATGGAGATGGGGTTTGTGAGTTGGCCATTAACTCGCACCCGGGCCTGTGGAGAGAGATAGGGGGCCATGATCCTGGCTATCATGGTCTGACCTAGCCCAATTTTGTTCAGCACAGCTCGCAGGAAGGTCCAGTCCACTCGGTCGAACGCCTTTTCCGCGTCGAGCGATAAAAGACATGCCGGTATGTTCCACTGTTGAGCCTTCTCTACGAGATGAGCAATTCTACGCACGTTGTCCGCTCCCTGGCGGTGCCGGATAAAGCCGACTTGATCCGGCTCTATAAGTCCGGGCAGGTGTGGGTCAAGGCGCTTGGCCAATATTTTAGTGAAAATTTTAAGGTCTGTGTTCAAGAGTTCTATAGGACGAAACGAAGAACATAGGGTGGGGCCTTTACCTGATTTGGGGATGAGGGCAATTTCTGCTAGTCCCATAGAGGGTGACGGTCCCTCTGTATCGGAGAAGGAGTTAAACAGTCATAAGAGGTAGGGTTGGAGCTGTGGCAAGAACAGGCGATAGAAGGCCAAGGGGAGGCCATCCGGGCCTGGTGATTTCCCAAGGGGCAAGTCCTTCAAAGCACTCGCTAGCTCCTCTTGAGTGAGGGGTTCCTCCAGCTGCTGAGCATGATATGGACTGATTGGGGTCCAGGAGCAGTTGTCTAGGACATCTTTTACCCGGCCCGGGGTGGTTCGTCCGCGGCGTAGAGTGCTGAGTAATATGCGTGGAAGGCTTCACGCTTAGCCGTCTCTGTGGTGGCCCTCATGCCATTGTCAGTCTGGACATTGGCTATGTATGCTTTAGCAGCATTCACTCGCAGGCGTCTAGCCAATACCGTACCCACCTTGTCCCCCCCTTCGAAATAGCGTTGTTTCAATGTTAAGAGGGCTCTCTCAGCCTTGTTAGTTCGAAGAGAGCGGAGTTGCCCTCGAAGGTTCGCGAGGCGACGTTTGTGTGCGAGTGAGGGGCGCTTCTGGTCCTGTCTCTCCATGTCCTTGATGTCTTTGGAGAGGTTATTTTCCAGGAGGCGCGCCTCGCGCGCCCGCGCGATTGCAAGAGATGTGATATGACCGCGGATCGTGGCCTTGAATGCATCCCACACTACAGGAAAGGGGGTGTCGGGGATGTCATTGGTTGCGAAGTAGGAGTCAATGGCGGTTCGCAGGCTTGCCACATCGACTGGGTCCCGTAGTATGTGTGGTGGCAAGCGCCAACATGGGGTCCGAGAGGCACAAGCAGACGGGTCTTGCAGGAGGAGTTCGAGATGAGCGTGGTCGGAGACAGAGATGGCGGACATGGATGCCGAGAGTGAGTCGCTGATCAAGGCGTGAGAAATAAAAATATAATCGATGCGCGAATACGAGCGGTGTACATGTGAGTAGTACGAATATTCGTGTGTATCAGGGGAATGGTAACGCCAGGAGTCCACTAGGCCAAGGTCCGATATTTGCCTCCTGAGAGCCGAGGACATAGCTCCTGTCCCATGAAAGGAGGTATCACTGCGATCCATTGTAGGGTCCCACGCCATGTTAAAATCCCCCCTATGATTAGCGAGGGGTCTGCCTGTGGGACATGCTCCCGCAAGATCGCCCGGAGATAGGAATCCTGCGCCTGATTAGGCGCGTAGATATTACACAGTGTGAAGAGGCGTTGTCCAATCCGGACCCCAGCTTTGACAAAGCGGCCATCTTGGCTACAGAATACCCTAGATTCCCCCTGCCTGATGCCAGATCTACAGATTATCGCCACTCCAGCCGTTTTAGTGGGGGCTGCAGCCCAGAATTGAAGAGGATATCTAGGATGGGCCATACGAGGGATATCAGCTTTTAAAAGGTGGGTCTCCTGGAGGAGGATGATGTCTGGATTTTGTTGTAAGAGGTAGCGCCATATTTGGTGTCGCTTGTTGGGGGAATTAAGACCCTTAACATTGAGGGACAGGATCTTCAGGGGATGGATGACAGCCATGGTTTTATCAAAGCCTGAGGTAGTCCGTCATGCCACTGTAGAGAGCAGGGTGGGGCACTAGGGAGGGAGGGCAGATAAGCAATGCTCCTGTCGAAAAGGAAAGATCGCCTTGAGGGGAACCCCCGCCCGCCATAGAAAGGGATACAGAGGAGGTAGAAGGAGAAAGGGGAGAGAGAAGAGATATAGACATTCAAAGTATATATAACCAACGTTGGCCAACCGGGCCACAGTGTCCTGTTCCAGTCGTGGGTCAGTCGAGGCCCTGAGGCACGAGTGATCCCGGAGAAGTCACTCTCCCAGGAGCAGGGAGGGGGCGGGTCACCAGCCGTAGGAGGTGTCATCCGGGTGGACAGTCCAGCACCGTCAGCACTGCAGGTAGGGAGCTGGGGTAGGGTCAACTCAAGGGGCTGGACGCCGACACCTCTGGGTTGTGAGACAATTTCCGAGGTCGGCGTGTTCCGCCGGCGAGGATGAGATTCCGGTCAGTCAAGGAGATGAAGGCTGGGAGCTGGTTGCAGAGCGGTCCCCTTCCAAGGATCGGATGTGTTGAATAATGTCATTCTTGGCTTGCGAAGATGACTGCTCTCCAGGATGTGAAGAGCGCCGGTGGCGGCGTATGGTAGACCATGATGGTTTGGCAGGGGCCCGAGTGAGGGGCGGGAGACGTGTAGGGCTAGACGGCGCCATTAGGGAGAGATGGAGAAGTTGCGCCGCTTCTTGAAGGGACCTCACCATCCGACGCTTGGACTCCCACTGGAAGATGAGTGCAAAAGGGTGGCCCCACTGGTATTGAATATTCAAACTTCGCAGCTTGTCCGTCACAGGCCTAAAATCTCGGCGTCTCCGGAGCGTGGTGGGCGCGAGGTCCTGGTAGATCTGTATTTTGGCACCGTTGTAGGTGAGGTCCGGTTTAGAACGCGCCGCTTTGAGAATAGCCTCTTTTTCCGTAAAGAAATGGACCCGAGTCAGAATGTCCGGGAGGAGGCCCGATCTGCCTGCGGGCCCGGAGACTCGGTGTGCCCGATCCAAAGCCGGCGTGGAGGCGTCATCATCTCCCCAGACCTCGTGTAGGAGCTGCGCCACGTAGGTCATGATGTCTGTCCCCTCCGCCCCGAGAGGAACCCCCCGGATGCGGAGGTTGTTCCGGCGGCTCCGATTCTCCAAGTCCTCCTGCTTTAGCTGCAGGTCGATGTGTTGTTCCTCAAGGGTGGCCAGGCGCTGCCAGAGTTGCTCCTGGTCCTCTGTTCGTGCATCCAAAGTCTTCTCGAGGCCATCTACTCTTTCCCCGAGGTCAGTGACTTCCTTCTTGAGCTCCCGGACACAAGAGTGAACCTCTGTACGTAAGGAGCCTATTTCAGTTTTGAGCTCCGTCATGAAGCTAGCCATGAAAACCTGGGTGACAGGTGGCGAGTCCCCCCCAGTCTGTGAGGCCATCTCCCCAGAGGCCGCTGTGCCCGATTTGCCCCACAGCGCAGCGACAGGGTTGTCCTTTGGGGGTGCCGCTGTGTCCTTCACCGATTTGGTGCATGTCATCTCCCGGCTGTGACCAGTACCCAACAACGCCATATGTGGGAGCTAGGAGCGGTCAAAGGGCCGTTAGAAAGTAGATGAGGGTACCGGCTGTACCTGTTCTAACTCGGATGGCGAAGGTCAGGGCGCGTCAGGTGGGGTCCCACAGTCAATATGGCGCGGGAGAGGGCAGGCAGTGGCGCGAAACACCGGGCTGCATCAGGATCCTCGCCCTTAAGACGGTCAAATCCCGATGGCTGAGTTGTGTAAGCCCAGGCCGCCCCGGGTCGCGCATCCAGCGCAGAACAGACAGGCCAATCGTGGTCCCAGGGGGCGAGGGCCCGCTTGGGGCTGCCGGGTCTAGGGCTCAGAGCCAAGCTGCAGCCACCAGTAGCTTCGCTTTGGGAGGTGTGGGGAGGATCCGTCTTCGCGTACCAGCCCGCAGCTCCAGGGGCGGACACAGCTCGTCACGAGATTACTCCTCCACTCCGGCTCGCAGGCGTTGTATCTTAAATGTTGCCCACCTAGCGTGCACCTCCGAGCTCAAGGAGGCCACCCCCGGCTCGCGCCCAGGGCCCGGTCCGCCGGTTCAAAATGTTGTAAGGCGCCGCGACCTCCCACCTCGGGGGCGAAATAGCGCAGGGTCCCAAAGGCCACCAAGGGAAGGTTAGAGTCCGCTAGGGCCGCAGCAATGCAGAGTAGCTGCTTCGAAGACCCCAGCCAGCAGGTCAGCGAGGGCCCAGACGATCTGGTGCCAGAGTGAGTCCCCCCCCGTAGGGCGAGCGTGCCGAGGTCAGGCCGGTCCTCTCATAGGCCTCGACCACGCGGTCCGGTGCGGCAAGGCCCAATATGGCCGGTGTGGACGGGGAAGGCCCCAGGCAGTCCCCGCGCAGGAGCGTCACAGGGAGGCGGACGGGCAGTCAGGCAGAGTGTGGGGCCGCAGCGAAGATCCGTTCCCCGGGGCAGTAGTCAAGCCCCAGCACCCCCGCACCTCCTCCAACAGGCCTTCAGCGTGCGTTGCAGCAGAGTCAGGACCGGTCCCTCCTCAGCCGGGGCCTCCGTTCGCCGCCTCCTTTCACCGCCAGCCACACAGCAGCGTCACTCACCGCCAAAGGGCCCAGGAGCCAGGGGCCTGCTTCACCGCTCGCCCCTCCCGGGCAGTCTCAGTCTCGATCGGGGCTGCGCCCGGCCCCAAGATGGCGGACAGCCGGAGCGGCAGGAGAGGATCCCCCTCTGACCCTCGGCGCCACAGGGGTGCTGGCCGCCCCAAACGCACACCGGAGCCTCGGTCAGAGCAGCGCAGCACTGGAGGAGTCCTAAGGGGCTCAGGGTAGCACTCCCCAGCCACAAGGAAGGTCCGAGCCTGGGTGCCTCAAAATGGGGGCCGCCGCGATCCGGGCGGGGAGGCCGAGGTGAAGCGGCCGCACCACCGCAGCCGTCGAGTCTCAGCCGCCTTCCGCTTGTCAGGGGGAGCCCCTCACTCTCCGCCACATATGCGCCCCGAGTAACGGCGCCGATAAAGCCCCAGCTCCGCTTAAATGGCTTTGAATAGCAGCGAGCGGCCGGAGCTCCCGCGGCATGCGTCTCACTACATTCACAGCGAGACCACGCCCCCCCCTGTAATTTTTTGCCCCTTAATGTCAATATGTCTAGTTTTAGCAGCCTTCCTCCCGCAAACCATATAATGAGTCTTTGCGATGTTTGTATCCAGATCATCCATGAAGTTGACAAACCTATCCACCAATAGCTTTAACCCATTTGACGTTCTGGCCATCAATACGACATCATCAGCATAGAGCAGGGTGTGCACACTGACTGACTTTATCTTGGGCTGGTCCACCCCGTTTTCAATCAGACAGGCGTTCAGACTTTTTATATATAACAGTAACAAAATTGGCGCCATCACACAACGCTGCCTGACCCCCCATGGAAGGCTAATTGATTGGGTTGTCTCCCCCTCCATGCCGTATCTGACATAGGCATATACGTCCATGTGTAAGGCTCTAAGGAAATTGATCAAGTGAACTGGCAGTCCTGTTATTTTTCATATAGGTACCCTAATATAGACCCGGGTAACATCATACCCCTTCACCTACATTACCTCCCCTACACTACACTGTAACAAGCCTTTTTAGGATTGAACCTTTTACCTAGTTCTAGTCCTGGGTGCAGAAGGAGGGTGTCTCCTGAACAATAGAGTCCTATAACTCCATCAATAGACTCACACAGTATGAATGGATATTCATAAGGGTTCTTAGAAACCAGGCTGGGGATACACCACCTTCCTCCCCACATCTACGTACACGGTTCATCCCATACGTCATCCTCAATTCCAACAATGGCTAATACAAGCAACAAGGGACAAAGGAGCCCTAGATACTTTTTGTATAAATATAGCACCTCTTGCTAGTGTTAGTCAGAGGGAACCGAGACTTCCAGGCCGACACACTGACCAGAGACGCTGAGGCTCCTGCATGCAGACGCTCCAGCTGACAGTGGTCTGAACATCCCTCGCGGGGTGTCCAGCTCGAGACCAAGAGGGGCTCCTACATTCTCACTTCAGGTAATGGGGTTCGACTAAATCCTAGAGGGATTCTTGGCTTCACACCTACTCACATGCTAGGTACACTTAGGTACATCTAGATAGGTATCGTAGGAGTACGCACTTTCTTTTATCACTGCATTTTTTATTCATGTATTTATTCATGCTTATTGCAAGATGGTAGAACTGTACTATCCATTTATATTCATAGTACTGCTAATCATATATCTCTGTTACTGTCTAATGGTTGTTGCAGCTCATATATTCTACACGAGAATAACAACTGTTCAATAAACCTTTTATTGAAACGCCCAGGCTGTTTATTCTGTGTATCTCTGAGACGAGATAAGTGAGCACGAGAGACTGAGCGAAAAGTAGTACATTGTTTCCACGATCTTGAGGGATCAGGGTTGTCATGTTCTAAGGTTGCCAGAAACTATTCTCTCCCCGATAAGAGGAGACACTAGTGGCACTGTGAGCTAGCTTTTGCAAACAGGCTAACATTCTCGGTGGGGGTGCTCAGAATCAGTCTGCCACCAAACCCACAGTTTATGTTATCCGAACGCGCAGGTCCTGTATGGGTAATATAGGAACTACACGACCGTCCCAATACACCAAGAATGTCCCAGAGCTTTGACCTGTTTACCCGGTCAAAGGCGCTACTGAGGTCCATAAATACAAGAAAAATTGACCCCTGTTTGGCAACTACATATTTCCCAATTATAAGGTTACGGTTCAAGCATTGTTCCAGTGTGCCCATCCCTTCCCTAAATCCATATTGGACAGAGCAAATAATGTCATTAGCTTCTACACGCTTTAGAACAATGCGACCTACCACCTTTACAACTGATTTTAACAGGGAAATCGGCCTATAGCATGTGGGGTCCTGCTTATTCCCCTTTTTAAAAACTGGGACTATAGTAGCAGATTTCCAGGACGGGGGTAAACCTGACTGGGTCACAGCATTAAGTACGTTAGTCAGTACTGAGGCCCAGAGGTGTGGTTCTGCCTTGTTTAAATCCATTGGTATCCCATCTGGGCCAGGAGCTTTATTGGAGGGGCTTCCTATGATTGCTGCATGAACTTCCTCATAATCAAACCTGATCTCAAGTGGGTACAGGCTGCCATCATTACCCTTATCTATGAGCAGATATGTGTCCAGTGCATACACCTTATGGTAGTGGGCCACCCAGAGGGCTGGGGAAATGGAAGAACTGATGTCATCTTGTGCTGCCACATTGGGCTGCCTTCCATTGACCACGGCCCCAAAACCCCTAGAGTCTCTAGTGGTGCAGGTAGACACCAACCGGTCCCAAGAGGCTTCTTTGAGCTCAGCTTTCCGCTTCCCTATAGCTAATTTGTATGCCCTTCTAGCATCCTTGATTATATCCCAATTATGGGGTTTGGTGTTAAGGACCTCACGCAGGTGGTTGCCAGCCTGCCTGTATGCTTTATTAAACCAACCCAGTTTTATACCCCGGTGTTTGCTCGACGTGTCCCTCATAATGGCAATTGTAGAATGATTTAGCTGTTCAAATGCTTCCACAATTAGTACAGATGATGTATCGAGGACTAATAAGGGCTCCATGATAATTCCTAAGTTAAGACTAACTACAAATGTAGTCAATGTTGTAATTGGGAGGTTGCGCCACTTCACCCTAAGTCCCCCGTCTCTTGCGGTTAATCCAGTCAGGCCTGGATCGGGGTTTATGCCCGGACTGGCTTTTACTCCTAACCTGATTTCTATTGGGTTGTTGTCACTAAAGTTGCTTCCATGTACCACCCCTGGGCTGACATAACCGTCAAGCGACCTTGAAGTAAAAACATAATAAATAATGATCCCTTTCCCCCATCCCACAAAGGTGGACAGTTCACTGGACAGACTAGGGCCCGTATACATAACGTTTCTTAAACCAGCCTGCCCAAGTGCCTCCAATAACATGCGACCCCTCTGGTCGGACCCAAAGTCGCTAGTCTGAAAATCTTCAGCCACAAAATGGTTGCGATCATTGGAATAATCTCCTAGCTTGGCGTTAAAGTCTCCACCTATTATAATGTTAAAAGATTCAAGGTAGGCATATGATCTAGCCTCTAGGAGTGACACTGCTTCAAAGAGTTCCTCGATTCGACACCCAGGGTCACTAATAGAGTTATAAAAGTTCACTAGAAAGAAATGGAAATCTTTAGAGGCAGTCATCCATAATATCTGTATCCCACTATGCCTCAGGGGAATTAGAATTACCCTTAGTTTCTTTGAGAGTCAGGCCGGGGTAGTTAGCCCCCCTTGCGATCTATAATCAGTGGAGGGAGTTGCTGCCACATTGAAGCTTTCATAACCATCCCAACCAACCGGCTCTAAGGCCCAGGTCTCCTGGAGCATAATAACATCAAAATCAGTAATAAAATTAAGCCTTTCAGGGTCCACCAACCTATCTCTAATACCTGCTATATTCCAGGTTAATACTCTTAGCAGAGAACCTGGCATACTTGAGGATGTAGACTTAGTGGGTGGTTTGCTTGTGTCACCATTAGCTGAGCTAGGGGAGTTATAGCTGGATGGGTGGGAAAGAGTGCCCCGGAGTTAGTTATTTTGGTCCAGATCAGACAGAGGGAGAAATCTATTTGACCCAAGAATGATGGTCCTCACCCCAGTCCAAGTTCCATGGTCTGAGCATTTTTACATTCCTCTTCTGTTAGCTAAACCAGTCACACAAACGCCTTTGGCAGATAATGCGATTCCAAGTAGGAAATGGCCTAGGGTTGCACCAGTAAATTGGACCAAATGTCTTGAGTCCACCACCCCCTCTCTAACAAGAGACACTAATGAGGCACACAAACAATGGGTAGACTGGATCAATCACTCAGTAGATAATTGTTTTCAGAGACCCAGAAAGACAGCACAACGCAACCCCAAAAGAGCAGCCTGGTTTAACAGCCAGCTTGCAATTCAAAAAAAGAATTGTAAGAAACTCGAAAGGAACTGGAGGAAAACTTTTGCCCCAGACCTCAAGCTGATATACAAAAGAGCCATCAGACAATATCATGATGACATCAAACTAGCGCAGGCAAAATTTTACGAGGAGAGGCTAAACATGACCTCCAACTCCCCCAAAGAACTTTTTAAAATTGTGAAGTCACTTTCCATGACCGAACAAGGTGCCCATACGCTTCATTCCTTCAAGGAGCGATGCAATGAGCTAGCCACTTTTTTCAATAACAAAGTGGAAAATATTATCAACTCCCTGCACACAGCCCTGTGGATGGTCCCGAAGCCAGGAAAGCAACTTCGGACACGAAAAGCCAATCATCTAGTCTAGACCAACACTACCGCCTCATTCTCCAGTATTGGGTTCCTTCCCGATAATGAGCAAAGAACACACAAGACTATTGGATTGGATTCTGTCAGTTCGGTGGCTAGAGCGATGAGTACTTTGATCACTACCAGAAGGCACGCATGGCTGAGGGGTTCTGGATTCTCTCTGGGTGTACAGAATGCCCTGATGGATTTGCCATTTGATAGGACTCAGCAGTTTGGTGCAAAAGCAGATTCTGCAATGGAATGGTTTAAAGAGAGCAAGGTGACAGCTCTTTCTTTGGATCTTAAGTCTCAGCCCAAAGGCTACAGACAGTGTAAGAGTTCCGGGGTTTTACTAAAAACTTTTCTTTTCGTGGATGGCAGCAGCATTAGCAGCAGCCATCCAACCCCCTCGGAAGAAGTAACAGAGGGCGTGGGAGAGGTAGATAAGGAGCAGTTCCCCTTCCCCTATCTTCCTCCTCATCCATTTCCTCCTCTGCCAACATCGCAGGAAAGCAGGCCTAGTTTTCCCATCTTAGAGCATGCTTTACCGGTGGGAAGACGGGTGTCCCAGTTTCTACAACAGTGGAGGTTCCTAACATCGGATTAGTGGGTGTTGAATATTGTGGAAAAGGGGTATTCACGCCGGCTGGACAGCCCTATCCCTTGGCCCAGGATTCACTCCACGCGCAAATCGCTGCCCGCTCTTGACTAATCCAATGGACGTGGCTTGACGCTCGCGCCGCCTTCACAAAAACCTCTCGACCCAGGGATGCGTCCCACGCATAATTCACTGCCCGCTCTTGACTAATCCAGTGGACGCAGCTTGACGCTCGGGCAATACCGCCGCTTTCACATTAGCCTCTCGACCCATTGGTCTTTCTCCCTCCCGACCCACTTTTTTCAAGGGGCTCCCTTCCATCAGCTGTACATCTATTGGATCTCTACAGCCCTCCGTTCGAGACAACTTCCCTCCCCCCCCCTCCGCGATCTATTCGCTCCTACACTGTTTCCTAACTACTTGTAACCTGGTCCTGACGATGACTTAACATTGCATACAGGCCGAAACGCCATCGACTTTTGCAGCAAAATCACGGTGCCTTTCTCGTGATTGCCCATTTAAATTATCTTGTATTATTTGCATTCATTGTATGGGCATTACTACGAATACACCTTGTATATATAATTTGTTTTGTTTGTGCCCCTTGTCCGCTGTACATACTTTCCTCACGTGTCACTTGCACCGTTCACCATTTCACGAGCTCTTGTGCACAGTGTAGGTTACATGCCATTCAATGTAACACAGTGATTTGTTTGTCTTTAAATATATGACGAAATATACACAAAAGTCTCTCTATGTTTCTGCACATTTTTGTCTCCCTGTTCTCGCCTTTCATGCTCGCAGCAATTAATTGTGCTCCCTTAGAAATTGCCTCACGAATAATACCCTCTGAGACATTGTTGTATGTTACACACCCTTACCCTGGTCTCTACTGGGTTTATGGGCTACCTCCTGTAGTTCGTTACTGTATTTGAGAGGACTTGGCAGTTTGGTGCAAAAGCAGATTCTGCCCTGGAATGGTTTAAAGAGAGCAAGGTGACAGCTCTTTCTTTGGATCTTAAGTCTCAGCCCAAAGGCTACAGACAGTGTAAGAGTTCTGGGGTTTTACTAAAAACTTTTCTTTTCGTGGATGGCAGCAGCAGCCATCCAACCCCCTCGGTAGAAGTAACAGAGGGCGTGGGAGAGGTAGATAACGAGCAGTTCTCCTTCCCCTATCTTCCTCCTCATCCATTTCCTCCTCTGCCAAGATCGCAGGAAAGCAGGCCTAGTTTTCCCATCTTAGAGCATGCTTTACCGGTGGGAAGACGGGTGTCCCAGTTTCTACAACAGTGGAGGTTCATAACATCGGATTAGTGGGTGTTGAATATTGTGGAAAAGGGGTATGCCCTACCCTTCCAGGAATTTCCTCCACCCTTTCCGCCCCAATAAAATTTCTTTTCCACAGACCATCTTGAGCTCCTCCATCAGGAGGTCTAATCTTTACTTCAAAGGGTGCAGAGGAATTGGTTCCCGAGTAGGACATTCAGGCTATGATTCCGATGTTTTAGAATGGAGCAGTGGTTCAAGTCCTGAAGGTCTTGCGCCTGTTAGGTCTGTTAGCCTCCTGCTTTCTGTTGGTCAACCATGGACGCTGACACATGAGGGCCCTCGAGTGGTGCCTCCACGAGCCGTGGTTTCAACACAATGGGGATCTCCAGGCGTATGTCAAGATCGCCAGAGACACTGCAGTAGATATTCAATGGTGGGGTGTGTCCGGCAGTCTGTCTCAAGGGAAGTTCTTTCAACTTCTCCTCTTGTGGCCACATTTATAAAGGATGCCTCCACCCTAGGGTGGGGAGCTCATCTGGGGATCTGGAGATCAAAAGGCTTTGGTCTCCAGAGGAACAGTTGTATCATATCCAATCTGTTGGAATTGTGGACGATACGTCTGGCTCTCAAAGCCTTTCTCCCTTCTATTTGTGGTCAGTCAGAACAAGTCTTAACAGACAATACTTCTGCGACGTGGTACATCACCAAGCAAGGGGGAGTAGGGTCGTATTCTCTCTGCAGAGAAGCTATATGGCTCTGGTCCTGGGCTAAGGATCATCAGATGAGTGTGATTGCAAATCAGTTGGGCGTAGTTCTCAACATGCGTGTGGACAGTCTGTCGGTATTTTTCAGCGGACTACGAGTAGCCTCTCCATCCGGAAGTGGTTCTACACATTTTCCAGTTATGGGGGACACCTCAGCTAGACCTTTTTGTCACTCAAGAGAATGCGCACTGCCCGTCATTCTGAAGCCTCCAGTATCCGGTGCAGGGGGCATTGGGAGATGCATTTCAATTGAACTGGAGCTCCCAGCTGTTTTACCCGTTCCCCCCCCATACCCTTGATTCCTCAGGTATTGAGGAAGGTTCTCCTTGACCGGGCCCAAGTCATATTAATAGCCCTGGATTGGCTGGGAAGGGTGTGGTACACAAACCTTCACCTCTCCCTGTGTCCTCCTCTCCTACTCCCTCTCAGGGCAGATCTTCTTTCACAGTCGCAGGGGCAGGTTCTACACCCCCACATCCAGAGCCTGCACCTACATGCCTGCAGATTGAACAGGGCAACCTGAGTTCCTTTTTAGTTCCCTCTGTTGTGGTGGATGTTATTTTATTGTCCAAAATACACTCCACTAAATCTGTTTATGCTGGCAGATGGTCTGTTTGTTAAGTGGTGTAGTGATAATTCTATAGATCCTTTAAAGGCCCATTTGTCAGAAATGTTATGTTTTGCTCTTTCTTTGGCGCAGCAAGGCTGTGCTGTTGCCACGGTTAAGGGTTATTTGTCTGCCTTTTCAGCGTTTCTCTGTTTACCAGGTCAACCTTCTCTGTTTAAGTCTCCTATAGTTTTAAGGTTTATTAAGGAACTTACAAATAAATACCCTCTCATTCCTTTTGTAATGCCTCAGCGGGGTCTTAATTTAGTTCTTACTTATCTAATGTGTTCTCCATTCAAGCCTTTGCACAGTTGTCCCTTGAGATTTCTTACTTTTAAGACTGTTAGACGGATTAGTGAGCTACAAGCTAAAATGTTAAGCGTCCCTTCACTACTTTCTTCCCTGATAAGTTGGTTCTGAGAAAGTCCTGTCGAAAGTGGTCACTCCCTACTATTTGAGTCACTCCATCACCCTTCCCACTTTCTATACTCCTCCACATCTGTCTAAAGAGGAGGAAAGACTTCATCGTTTGAACCCCAAAAGGGCTGTCAGTTTTTACGTGGACAGGACACGTGATTTCAGGCTGAATGATGAGCTTTTTGTGGGATAGGATGGCAAAATAAATGGAAAGGCGGTTCACAAAATGACTTTGTCAAGATGGATCATCCTGTGTATTAGGATCTGCTACGCCACGGCACACAAAGAACCTCCAGGAGGTATTTGTGCTCACTTTACTAGAGCCAAATCTTCCTCCTCTGCTCTAGCTAGAGGTGTCCCTGTGATAGATATTTCTAAGGCAGCAACTTGGGCCTCCCTCCACACTTTTGCGAAGCACTATTGTTTAGACTCCTAAGGAGGAAGGACGGTCACTTTACTTGTTCTGTTTTGCAGGATCTTTTGGTATAGGCAGGCATGCACTCACCTCCAAGTGTCGGACTGCTTCGGTACTCTATTCAAAAGGTGAGTAATCTGCAGGTAGATGTATCCATCAAAAGAACAAGTTACTTTCCTTCGGTAATGCTTTTTTTCTGGTGGATATAGTATCTACCTGCAGATTCCTCACCGACCCACCCGCCTCCCCATTGCTTGTCTGCATATACCAAAAAGAAGTCTGTTTGTGTATTTTGTATGTATATGAGTGTTCGTATGTAAACCTTTTGATTTAGAGTTAGTAATTTTATTTATGATATTAGTTTCACACGCTCGCCTCGAAGGCACGTAAAAATGGGTGGAAACTGATGTCAGCATGCCAACGCAGGCTTCTTATGTACTAGTCAGATATCCCTCATGAAACTGAAGAAAAATTAGTCTTAAGCACAGATCAACAAGTGATAAGCACTGAAACAACTGCTGGTAATGTATTGTTGCCAACTACACTATCTTTAGTACTCTAAAGTGAAAAAGATGAAAACTTTCAATGTTCAAGTATTTGTACCTCACAAGATTCAGATGCAGAATTATCAGACTCTGAGACTATCCCACAGTCAATACAATAAGAAAAGTACAATAAGAAATTTATGCTGAGAACAGTTTCCAAAGAGAATTCCTTGCATATCAAAAGGACAAACTTTGAATTTAGCATGGAGGAATATGTGAAACCACCTTGGACTTGTCTGCCTCACACTAACATTAATTTTAGTGGTATTTGGGATCATGATGGTGGTATTGCTTGTAAGAATAGTCCAAGGAGAACATGTTCGTCCATCATCCCCTTTGGTATCGCAACAATTAAAATGGCAAAAATACATAAAGGACTCAAACCTTTTCTCCTGTTACCCAATACAATACCACAGGAACTCAGGAACCGCGTACCAGAGCGTTCTGATTAGCCGGCCCAATATGGGCCCACCAGTTTTTTTGTTTGTAAATTTGGCTTAGGGTTCGCAAAACTTAAGCCCAGTTTGGAAACTTTACGACCCATCGCATACTTAAAGTTGGCAAACCCAGAGATCATGGTTTGCAAATCCAGCACGTAGATCCAATTCGTTTTAAAAAAAAATAATTTAAACTTGGCTGGGTCTCTTTGGCTCCTTACCAAAATTTGGCCGGGTGGGAGGTCAGTATCTAGTCACCCTGACCCATTAAGTGGCACTTGATTTATTTTCAAGAAGTGGAGACCATGTAATGTTGTCCTTGACTGAAATTTCTCAGTTGTGACCAGCCATTCTGAGCCTTCGGTTCATGACCCAGCTTTAGGTCTATGAACCCTAAATGAACGATGGTAGGAAATAAACAACCTGAGCCGAGTTCTTTGTTTTACATTTTTGCCAATGGGCAGTTTGTAAACTTATGTTTGAGAATAGTCTACAAACTAATGGGCAGCATAATTCTATAATTTCACCATATGAAGACCCTAGGACACAGTTTTGTATCGAGCCTACTAGACAGTGCCTGCATTGTCTGTTATGAGTCATATTGTGGCTTCCCAAGTACAGACAGGGGCTTGGAGTCCAGCCTTTGCTTACCAATGGTTGGCTTTCCTGTCAAATTTGTTTGCCTCCTTCTTTTTTTGTGTCTCAGCTTGTCAATCTTGTGGTTGTCGTTTCCATGGAGCATTGTATCTTTACCGTTTCTTTGTTTACCTGGCATCTCTGCTTCCACTGCTTGATTTTCAAGCATTACTTTTTCTGTTTAGTTCTCCATGAGAGTGCATGCTTTTTTTGCACTGTTGAGCTTTTGTACTACTCTACCCCTATACTCTGTTGCTCTCTGCTGTCCGAGTTCTTCTGCCTTCCCCACTCCTATTGCTCTCACTGGTGTGCTTCTCCCTGTTGCTTCCCCGTACCTTTCGTGTTGCTTGCCACCTCATACTTTCTGTGTTGCTTACTCCGCTTTCCTGTGTTGCTTTGTCTCCCCCCGCCCTCCCATGTGTTGCTTTGGCTTCCCCCTCACGTTGCCCTCCCCTTGTTGCTTTGGATTACCCCCCCACGCACTCCTGTGTTCCTTAAGCTTCCCCCCTTTTGATTCAGTTCCAATTCGGATCGGTAACTAAAAAGAACAAGCATTGGCAAAGCTAATAGGTCTCGCTTCTGCGAGAGCTATTGGTTTAGTTCATTTTAGCTGTGTTTTACAGCACTGTGGTTGTACAGTATGTCTAAAGTTGTGTTTTAAATTGCTATGAAACAGCTATTATTCTTTTGTTATTTATTAATGCATGAGGGATGATATGAACTTTGAATTAAAATGTGAAATGGAACAGAAGTAGCAACACAAACAATGGCAGTCTTAAAAAGTATTATGGAATAGTGAACACTGCACGGTTTTATGGGGGTTGGATGTGCTTAACAAATAGAATTGGATGGGTAGTGGTAGGTAATAAGTAAGGTGGATAATGGGTAGTGAATAACAGGGGTGTGGAATTTTATAAAATATCTTCTTTTCCTAAGGACATGCTTGGAAATCTAGTTGTCCTGTAAAAATCTACTTGTTCCATTTGGTACCAAACAATGAGGTGTCAAATTATGACAGCATTCTCTTATAAGAGCTCGGATAGTAGCCTCTCTGATTATGCCAGGGCTCACATTACAGCAGGAATTGTATTCTTACATGGCTTTGTTCATGCCACCTTTCTGATGGTATAGGACTCTCAACACACTAGGTTTTTATGTCAAATATTTAAATACTCACAGACTGTCCATATCTCAGTTTATAGGGTCATGGTAAGGCTCTAAATATGTCAGCACTTTCATTATGTTGGAGTTCGGATTACAGCACCGTTCAGGATCGATCACTGCTCTTATTGTATCGATGCTCTCTTTCTAGTTGAGGAAGAGTCTTGTAGATTGCCCTGACAATTATATTTGTAAACATTCACTAATTTTCACAAAATGTTACTGTAAATAAACTTAGATTCTACTTGGTTACCAACTGAAGATCAAGGAGACTGCCCCAGTCTGACACTGTCCACTCTGTAATGTTTGGACAGATCCCTTCAACTCACTCTACCCTGATTTGCTAGAATTGTGATCACATACCAAGCACTATATCCAATAAGTAGACCTTTATAGTTTAGCAAGAATTTGTAGACTTCATCTAGTTCCATAGTCAAAATGTAAGCTATCATTGCATGCAAGTTTGGCTTAGACCCAGAAAGTTTGGTTTTGCACCTATAAAAAGATCCACTTGCAAAGAGTTATTTTTTCTAGACCTGGATTACAGTGCAAATTTGTGCATGCATGCAACGTACATTTTTAACGGCACCACAAACTTCTCTCTAACCCCTTTACACCCTGGAAAAGGTTATAAATGTACCTCGGGGGGAGACATATGTTTGCAAAGACTGTGCTTAGGAACCTGCAACTGTTGTAGGTTATCAGGCCAACTTATGTAAACTCTTATGAATTCCTGAAAGTCGTAATTCTGCGTCCATGAAAGTTAATAGATCTGTGGATGCACATTTGTGTAAGAAGTGGGGTCCCTAATTTTATTTTTTTAAGAAAGTGGTTTCACTTCGATTCACCTTGATTTTGTTTTGAAAACTTTGGCATGCACCAAACCTGATGTGTTAAATGACACCTTAGTAAAATGGTATTTATTTGGCAAACTCTGCATACTAGCTTTCTGCACACTAAAACCATTTTTAAGCCGCAAATGTTTTGGGTTACATTTTATTTTGAAAGCAAACAAATTGCACAGTAGGTTAGCAAAACCACCTGCTCCCTTCATCCCTTTATTCAAGGAACACATTTTTTGGGTACATTGTCTGTTTTTAAAATAAAATCACAGATCTTGCTTCCATTCTTCTTCATACACCTGCATATAATAAAGAGACCTTCTGGAAGCCATACACATAGCCACAAATTGTTAAATGTTGCAGAATATTGCACACACCACTCTTTATATCGGTACCCCTGTCCGCAATGCAAGCTGAGATTCCTGCTCACTGTTTTTGACTGTATCTGACTTGAATTCTTTACTCGACCTAACTTTAGTGCTCTTGCCCCATAAACATTTTACACAATTATGTTTTAAACATTAGCACCCCGACAAGCCCGATACACTGTGGGCGACGATACCTCTAGCAAACAGAGGGAATTTGTCACTGAAGTACTTCCGTGAGAAACTACCCTTTTGTTTCAGAGGCGGTGGGGGGTTGCGAGGAAGCCAGCAAGGCAAATGCATTTGTTAGAAAACCCCAAAGACGGACCATTGAAAAACTATTAACGTACTATGATTACAACAGGCACTGACCTGTCATTGAAGATGTTAAGAAGAAAGGTCATGCCTTTCCCAGCTTGTGCAATTTACTTAGTTGCCTCTTCCAGTTCATACCATGCAGACTACATGCAAAGTAAAGCTCAAACTCTACAAAGCTCACGTTCTGCATAGCTCCTGCACAACCCATGGGCATGGCACTCCTCGTCTGTAGAACATCTTGTATCCTTTATAGCACAGCGCATACACTTTCAACCTCATACACAATCCCTTCCCCTTGCATGAATGATGCCCAGCACTGCTCATGCCTAGTATACAGCTCATATCCTTCACAGGTCACTGCAAAGATCATACGCAGCGTAGCTCAGGTACTCTGTGCAGAGACCATGTAAGGCAGAGCATACATCCGGCAGTTGATACCCTGTTCCTTCCATCTCCAGTATACTGCACAACTCAAGCTCTGCACAGCCCACACTTGCACAGCTGATTCCATTTGCACAGGTAGTCTCCTATTTGTGCTGAGTGTTGCAAAGGTGGGGCTCCGATGAAAAGAGGAGATCATTATGATGTGTGATTTACAGTGGCACTCTGCTGCTAAGAAAAGGCAAAAGTCCTTTGACAGTTTTAGTGGTAGGGGTCCCTTAATTGGTAGGTTTAGCTTTAGCGCCCTACAAGCTTTCAGTCCATGAAAGCCTACAGAGATTGTAATGCACTCTTAGTAATGCCCCACATGCAGCCATGCACAAAACACACCATTGAAGTGTGGGGGACTGTGGTGACAGCACAAGGACATTGTGACTTGCATTTCACAAAGCACTGTGTCTTGACGGAGTTGAAAACAAGTCCTTAGTAGAAATGAACAAAGCCTGTAGACAGAAGATCTCAGCTGCCCCTTGAAACCAGATAGTGTATGGGGTGATGTAAAGAATCTGACAGCACACATGAAATTCGAATTAAATTGAATAAAGTGTGATATCTGGAGAATAAAAGCGCCCTTGTCCTAAAATCTTAGTGTATGAATGAACTTTAAGGCAGCGCTCATTTTAAAAACTTGACCAGAAGAGCCAATGGACAGTATTTAAACCTCCTTTCTTCCTCATTCACAATTACGGAAGGCAAAGGCGAGAGCTAGATTTATCAGAGTAGCCCTCTTCCTCCCATGGTGCTTCGTGAGATGAGAGATTGACATCAGCAGTGAGGTAAGCAGTTTCCTGCATTGTCATGTAGGCAGTGACGCAGCACAAAAAGAAAGCTCATCTCAATTGGTCCCCCTCATGGAATCACGTGACAGCTTGCAGCCTGTGTTCTGCAGCTAAAAGCAAGCACAGACTATGTGAGGTGCAATCCACTTAACAATGGCAATAGTTCTCAGGGACTGCAGTTGAAGCGCTAGATAGGATGTATTCATGGTGAGACGAAACAAGTCGAGTGTTGAACATAAAAAACGGCATACTGCTGTGGTATGATCATCAGTTTGGAGTCAGGGACCTGTTTGGTCTCTATTTGAGATGTCAGCACGGAAATCTATCAGTGATCTATTAAAGATTGATGCAGATAGGAAAACAGTGAGAGGATGAGACACGATTCACTGACCTCAAACTAGACGCATAAGTTTAAAATAATGCATGCATCAGCCCAGAATTGGTAGATAGCCTAGCAGATGACAAGCCAGGCTACTGGTTTGAAATGCACACCACTACATGAGCCATATTTTTTTTAATCTTTTAATTTTGGATACGTTTTTGTGTACGATGTATTCATTTTAGTTGTTACCCGTTGCGTGTGTTTACTTGTGCTCCTGCACTAACTCTTATTTTCTTTATAGGGGAACTAAAATTGTTAATCTGACTGAGGTACATAATCTAGATTCAAAATATAAAAAGCTATGTTGTAATTAACTTTAATAAATAAAAATTATTTTGGCAACCCTCTTTTGTTGCGCGGCCTGGCATAGTATTTTTGTCGACCTTCATGAGTTTTACGGAATATTCATCTTTACAAATGCAACTTAAGCATTTATATTTCTGCAATGCTTTGACTGCCTCTGTTACCTAGTGTGCTGAGATCTGATAATAGCTCTGATGATCACAGTAACAGCCACCATGCAGGTGAGAGCGGCAGAGATTTCGGCTGCTGATGGTGATAGGCCGCGTGCTTGACACTAAAGGCACAAGGGCAATGACCTCTGAAGGGAGAGGCCACCGTGGCAGGCTTTGGGGAGTGCAGAGACTCAGACACACAGGATTATACTTAAAGGCAGTACTTGCTCATTCTGTTTACAAGCAACGGTGGCGGGCCTACATGCCTTCAGAGTGCAGTTGTGAGTGGCAGCCTGCAATCTGAAGGAAACCGTGTAAGCAGAGTGCGCCCCCCCCCAGGAGCATGCGCCAGGCTGGCCCTGCGACCTTCAAAGATATGACTGTGCCTCTCGCTCTGGTCAGAGAGGCGGGAAGCACTTCTGGGCATTACTGTCCGTGACCCAAAGGACTATTAAACCCCAGAAAGTTATGCCAAAAAAACAGCTCGCCTTTGTAAGCAGGTGAGAAGCATTTTGGAGTTCTGTGCAGGGAAAAGTTTCTGCTGCATGAGGTTGAACCTACTTGTCCGAGGGACAATAAAACATTAAAACTTGCTGTCCCTGTGAGCAAACAATGTGTCCTGGGCTTGGGGTGATAGGAATTCCCCAGCCCTGTAAATATGCATCCGGTTTAGTGGAAAGGACTGTATAATTTTGATTTGTGAAATAATTTAATTTAAATTGATGCAAATGGTGTAATTTATTTAACATGCCCATGGAAAAAAAAAAGATGAACTAAATTTCCCCCGTAAAATTGCAAGTGAGAGGTGGGAAGCACATTTTCTTATGTCAAAGGAAATGGAATGCCACAGATTGTGTGTATAACAGGCAAGGAGTTCCCCAAATGTGATAACGTGTGCTTGAGCTAACAATGAATGCAATTTGTTTTTGAAAGCACAACAAACGGGTGTCCTTGAAGCTCATTTTTTGGCACAGTAAAGTTGAAAATAAATCTTAGGTTGTGGGTGAGGTGCAGTCGCAAATATTGTTTAAAGCTGTTTAATTTAACAAATGAAAGGCATCATTGTTCAAGGTCTAATTAAGGTAAATTTAAAGCTGAATGTAAATGGTGCCCTATCAATCGCTTTTTGGACACCCTTAAGTGAAAATAAGTGAAGGGTAACATTTTACCTTGTACCTTGCACAGAGCCTGTATTTTTGCAGCTGTCTAACTGAAGAATTGAAAGGTAGCATTGTTTGAGGGGAATAAAACTTAAATTGTGGTTGAGATGCAGTCAGAAGCATTGTTTAAAGCTGTCTAAGTTAACAAATGAAAGGCAGCATTGTCCAAGGTGGAATAAAGGTAAATAAATAAGCCCTCACATGCAAGATCCGTTTAGTTTGAGATAAGAAAATGTGCTTTCCATACTGCTTTCACTTGTAATATTAAGGAGAAGGTGAGGTTGGATTATTCTGTTTTTTGCATGTCCATATTTGCTAATTTGCATCACAATCACAAGAAGTTGTGGCACTGCTAGGACTTGAATGGGATTCCACAGCTTCAAAGGCCACAGCAATGCACATAACAAAATACACAACAATGTGGGTCTCATTATCTTTTTCAACTCTCATCCAGGAATAAATTCCTGTTCCCACTGGAACGCCTGATCACCATATTAACTTCACTCAACTGATGGCAGCCAGGAAGGCACAACCTATTACAGATTATGCTGGTGTCAATCTAAAAAATGTTTAAGTCTCTCGTAGCATTTTGTTTAGCACAGACCTAACTAACTACATAGAGCAAGAGTGGTGTACACAGCAAGGGATCACATACATATAATAGAAACCATGAATATGACATGCATACAAAAGAGCTATAAAACTGAAATACTAAAGTAGCAGCGAAGGGGCTGATGATGCTGGCAGACTTATATGGATATTTAACTTGGATGGGGTAGGAATTATCTGAGTGACTGGCCTCTCTGCTGAGACCCCTCTCTTGAATGACTGATCTTTATAGTAAAATGTGGGGAGTGACTAGCCTCTACACTAACATCTGTGCTTATACCTATTCCCACAGTGATGGATATGCATAGTAGGGTGTGGGGATGTACTGGCCTCTCTGCTGATACCCCTGTCTTGGATGACGGGTCCATGTAGTAGGGTGTGTGGAGGAACTGGCCCCTATGCTGAGTCCTCTCTCTTGGATGATGGGTGTGCATAATAGGTTGTGAGGAGGGTCTTACCTGCCTGCTCACAACTCTTCTGAGGGTGGCAGTTGTACAATTAGGGTGTGGGGAGCAAATTACCTCTATTCTGAGAAGTCGTTCTTGGATGACAAGTATAGAGACTAGGGTATAGAGAGAGACTACTCTGTCAGCTCATACCTCTCCCCAGAGTAACACGTCTGTATTAGGCTGTGGATAGAGACTGCTCTCTCTACTCTTACCTCTCTTTTTGGTGATTCATTTTTATAGTGGGTTATAGAAATGGAGTATCCTCTCTGCTGAGAACTGTGGCTTGTTGATTGCTGTGGATACTTGAATGTGGGGACACACTCACTTCTCCCTCAGACCTCTCCGCATGGGGACAGGCAGGGGTAGTAGGGTGTACACAGGGACAGGCTTCTCCGCTGAAACATCTCTCCAGAGTCACAATCATATATAGTAACATGTGCAAACCACCTGTCCTCTCCACCATCACATCTCCACCTGCTGATAGCAGTGCGTGGTACAGTATGAGTATGCTCTGACCTGTGTGCCAAAACCTTTCTCTTGTATGAGAGGTATCTATACTACAGTGTGGACAAGCACTGGTCTCTCTACTGACACCTCACTGTTGCTTGACAAGTCACCATAGTTGGATATTGAAATACTTGGCTTCCCCATTACCAAATCCCTGTAACATAAAAGATGTGCATAGTACCGTATAGATACATACACATGCAGGAGCACATTTACAGTCCCTGAAGATGGAAGTGCTAGCTTTAGTCAACATTGTAGCACTCTAATAATGATATTGAAACCTATAATAACTATTAAGCAAAAAAAATCGCTAGTAACTTTAAACTTTTTTTATTACAATAAAATAATTTAACAAAATTACAAAACTGCAACAACTATATTAGTAAACTATATCAACAACTGTAAAATAAACTAAACAACCAACTTAATCAATATTCTTTATTCGATTTTGGGAAATAAAATCATAAAAGTCAAGCACAATACAATACATTTCATAAAAATAAGAATCAGATAAAATACAATTAGATTGACTTTAAAACGCCAGAAAGATAGCGGGATAAAAAATTGCACACTGTGGGGGTGGTTAAGAACTGAAGGAACAATAATGCATGTCTCACTTGGTTAAAATTCATGGTCTTCAAGAGTGGAAGTTTATAAGCAAAATTTTTGTATTTCGGTTAGACCATGACTATATGCAAGTTATAATTAATGGAAACATTTTCGCAATCACACACGGGCAGCCTAGAGTCATTAAAGCAACCATGATTGAAGGGCACAAGCCGCTGGAATAAATTAAACCTAAATAATGTCAGTAATCATCGCTGGTGACGGGGCATGTCCAAGATAAGTTATGGCTCCAAGCCACTTACAGTTTTCACTAAAAGTGCATGATGTGCTAAAAGCTTGTTCAGTGCTGAAGCCTCACGATCTTTTGCCATCTTATCTCTAAACGCTTCTTTGACCCATCTTTTATCAGTTTGAACAATGCCACTTGGATCATGATAGAGTTCTGGTCTCCCTAAACTTTTAATTGTGAAGGAGACCCAAGTCAGCCAAGGGATCAGAGAAGAGTTATTCAAATTCATGCAATCTTGCGTGATCAACCTGTTGAGGCCTAGCTCCTCCTTGCACCAAACTGAAAGCCATAGCAACAGGGTGCGCAGCCGGATAAAATCGATCACATGGCCCATACCCAACACTTCATGAACAATCTCAGAAGATGTACTTTGTGGGACTCCTAAGAGGCCCCTTAAGTAATTTATAATGTGTTCTCCTGACTCTGATGAGCTGGCACCTAAGACTCCATCCTTTTTACTTCACTTGTGTACTGGATTTTGATGTGGGTAGACCTTCTTGTCTTTCTCTGTTTCAGTTACCTTAGCCTGCCAAAGAATCTTCAGTTTGGCACGTTTTTCATATCAGGCTAGGTGGCAAAAAAGTCTCAGCAAAGTTTCTCATCTGCAAACTTTGTAAAAAGCAGTTCAGTCAGGGAAGTAGCAAGATGCATTATTTAACATCCATGCATTCACAAAGCCTAGCTCGGGCAGAGTTAGCTCGTGTAGCTGAACTAGAGATCTCTAAAGGTGCTTCCATGCCCTTTCAACTGGGAGATACCCTGCCTCCCCTGATACTTACTGCTTAAGCAGACACCAACCCTGCTTACCTAAATAAAGCCCCTTTTTGCTGCTTATGTAATCGGATCATTTTCTCTTCTGAAACAAGTAGAGCTACGCAGAACAAGCTTCTGCAAGACCACTAATGTCCCCCTATGCAGTAGGAACAAAATCAGTTCTGCAGTTACGTTTTCTCCTGACTTTCCACACAGTTATTGTTTTCTGTTTCTTCCAAAGTGAACAAGTTTTGTCTTTCTCTTCCATATATTTTATGACATGGCACTTTTCTTTTTCACAATCTGTTTTCCACTTTCCTCCTACAAAAAGACAAAATAACCAAATAAGTTAAAGTTACATACTGATTGATAAGTGACAGGGCTCGAAAAATCATAAAAATTGCACTAGACCTGCAGGTCTAGTAACCTACAAAATCTCCTCGACCTAATTGAAATGCACTTGACTCTCTGACTCTGAAAGCTGAGCAAATGTGACAAGTCAACAAGATTTAAAAGCATTTTTATTGCTCATTTACTTTGTGAGCAATAAAGATGTCTTTAAATCTTGCTATCTTGTCACATTTCCTCTGCTTTCAGAGGCAGGGTTCAAGTGTCAGTTTGTCTTCCTACTCGCCAGAAAGGGCGAGTAGGACCTAAAAATAGCTCGTCCTGAATGAATCTGACTCGCAAATGCGAGTGGTCGAGTGGATTTTTCGAGCCCTGAGTGATTTATCACTATTTTTTCTAAACCTTTCTACATTTTTCACCCACAATCAAATAATATCTAGTGTACCACTAACTTCTTGTTCCTTTCACTTGAACAATTCCTCACCCTTAACCAGTGCATTATTTGTTTTTTTCACAATTAAATTATACCATGTCATCAAACTTGGTTCCATAAAAGTTTATGAAAGTAACACATTCCTCTTCACTTACCTCTGCCAACAGTGAGCACAGTGTTTTACTTTAGACACTGCAATATCTCCATTCAAACCTCTCATAGGGGTAAAGTATGTGTATAGTTAGGTGCATAAAAATACTAGGCCTTGCTTTAACAGATTCAAGAGTCTTTGTTTTTGAGAAACACTGCCTCCTTTGCTTACAACTGCATACAGATTGAACACTTCATTTTTTTAACACAACGTGCAATACTTGCTGATATCTCTCTACATTCTAATACCTACTTCTCAAAAGCTATATTGATAAACCTACACCTCTACAAACAACTTTTCAATCAGTAAACATGATGTAAAATACGTTTACCAACAGTAGTGCACTTGCTGACACTTCTCAACAAAGTTAATAAAGTATATTATTAAATACCTGAACTTGGAGCTGTTTCTTAAATCCAGCTGAAAACACCAGTCTCTTTCAGTTCCAAATGAAGTCATATCTGCTAAGCACAACTCAAAGAAGTTTCCTTCTCCTCCAAACCACCAAGGACAATCTGAGCTATTTCTGTCTCTAAAGCCAATCACATCACAGCATTTCTTCAACCATGTAATAAGAATATTAACTATTGATTTACATTGGCCCTTGGTTTGCTAAATACATCTTGGGGACATTCAGAAAGCTGACCTAGGAATGCATTCTGTTCATTGCTGACCTTTGGCTTTGTGGTTTGTAACTCACATTTTCTGTCTTTCTATTTGCTGATTTTATTTGTTTTAGGCTGTCGAGCTTGAGTTCGTCCTTCCTACTGCCCAAACCTTGTTTACTGTATTGTTTCACCAACTCACTTTCTGTAAACATGCCTTTAAATCTTGTTCTTATCTTGTCACATTTGCTGTGCATTCAAAGACTGAGGTAAAATGTCAAGCTGCCTTTTGAGGAAGCTTGGTGTTTCTTTTCTTTCTCTGACTTCAAAATGAGAGAATTTATGTGACAATCATGCTTAATACCCATGTAAGAGGCGAGGGTGTAGGATGGTTTTCCCACCACACAACAAAAAAGAAATGATTCATGCTGATGTTTCAGAATATATCAGAATTAGTACAAATAAAGCAAATTTTTGGGTAAATCTGAAATGTGGTGGAAAGAAACATTTGAATACGATCAAAATACATCAATCCACTAGATGATGATATTTGCACACTTTATCGTTCGTGTGCAGTAAAACCGTATTTCGGTGCAAATGTAATGTCATTTCAATTGAAAATGTACTGTCCACCAAATCTATCCCATTCCACTCCAATCTACCCCACTCCCCTCCAATATGCCCCAGTTCCATCTATCCCACTTCAATCAACCCCTTCTACCCCACTCCACTCTACTCCAATCCACTCGACTAGAATCCAATCTACCCCACTCCACTACAATCTACCCCACTCTACTCTACCCCAGCCTACCCCAATGTGCCCCACCCCACTTCACACCACTAACTTTTAGCAATACTGAACAGCAGCCACACTGATGTACAACATGGCTAAAACACCTTGCCAAAGGCAATAACTCTTGCATAGGTGAGACCTATTGGCTTTGCCAGTGCTTGTTTTCTACTTCTCTCCATTTGATCGTGCAAGACTGTTGCAGGTTCGGAAAACACCTCTTAGCAGGCCCTGTAATTTTCCATGCGGGTCTCGCGAGATGCTTTCAAGATCGCACTACCCTCATTGGGCAAGCATCATTCCCTGAAGCTTGCACTCTACTCTCGCAGGATTGCAAAAGAATTGTAGGGAAATAGTAGTATGTGGGAGGGACTAGCCTCTTTACTGAGACCCCTCTCTCAGATGATGGGTGTGTATTGTAGGGTGTGGGTAGGGACGGCCCTCTCCTTTCAGACCCCTCTCTCAGATGACAGGTAAGCGTAGTAGGGTGTGGGGTGGGACTGGCCTCTCCTTTCACACCCCTCTCTCTCAGGTGATGGGTGTGTGTCGTAGGGTGCGGGATGGACTGACCTGCCCACTCAGACCTCTCTCTTGGATGACGGGTGTGCGTAGTAGTGTGTGGGAAAGGACTAGCCTCTCCATTCACACCTCTCTCTCAGATGACGGGTGCGCAAAGTAGGTTGTGTGGAGAGACTGGCCTCTCTTTTCAGACCCCCCTCTCAGATGATGGGTGTGCGTAGTAGGCTGTAGGGAGGGACTAGCCTTTCCTTTCAGGCCCCCCTCTCAGATGACTGGTGTGCATAGTAGGATGTGGATAAGGACTGGCCTCTCCGCTGAGACTTCTCAATCAGGTGACTGTTGTACTTAATAGGGTGTGGGGAGGCACTGGGCTCTCCACTTAGACCTCTCTCTTGGATGACTTGTGTGCATAGTAGTGAGTGAGGAGGGACTAGCCTCTGCGCTGAGACCTCTCTTTTGGATATTGGGTGTGCATAATAGGGTGCACGGAGGGACTGGCTTCCCAATTCTCATCCCTCCCTCGGATGACGAGTATGCGTAGTAGGGTATGTGGAGTGACTGGCCTCTCGCTGCATAGTAGGGTGTGGGGAGGGACAGCCCTCTCAGCTGAGACCTCTCTCTTGGATGACTGGTGTGCGTAGTAGTTTGTGGGGAGGGGCCAGCCTCGTCCCTCAGTACTCTCTGTTGGAAAACGGGTGTGCATAGTAGGATGCACGGAGAAACTGACTTTTCTATTCACACCTCTCTCTAAGATGATGGGTGTCCGTAGTAGGATGTGTGGAGGAACAGCCCTCTCCACTGAGACCCCTCTCTTGAATGACAGGTGTGCATAGTAGGATGTGGGGAGGGACTTGCCTTTCCTTTTGGACCCCTCTCTCAGATGACAGGTGTGCATAGTAGGCTGCGAGGAGGAACTGGCCTCTTCTTTCACCCCTCTCCCTCAGATGATAGGTGTACATAGTAGGGTGCGAGGAGTGACTGGCCTCTCCTTTCAGACCCCTCTCGCAGATGACGGGTGTGAATAGTAGGCTGCGGTAGGGACTGGCCTCTCCTTTCACACCCCTCTCAGTTGAAAGGCTTGCGTGGTAGGGTTCGAGGAGTGACTGACATCCTTTCAGACCCCTCTCACAGGTGACAGGTGTGCATAGTTGTGTATGGGGAGTGACTAGCCTCTCCACTGAGACCTCTATTTTGGCTAACAGGTGTGCATAGTAGGGTGTGGGGTGGGACTGGCCTCTCTTTTCAGACCCTTCTCTCAGACGACGGGTGTGCGTAGTAGGCTGCTGTAGGGACTGGCCTCTCCTTTCACACCCCTCTCAGTTGAAAGGTGTGCATGGTAGGGTGTGAGGAGTGACTGGCATCCATTCAGACCCCTCTCGCACGTGACAGGTGTGCATAGTTGTGTATGGGGAGGGACTAGTCTCGCCACTGAGACCTCTCTTTTGGATGACGGGTGAGCATAGTAGGGTGCAGGGAGGTATTGATCTCTCCATTCACACCCGTCTCCCAGATGACTGGTGTGTGTAGTAGGTTGTGTGGAGGGACTGGACTCTCTGCTGAGACCCTTCTCTTACATGACGGGTGTGTATAGTAGGGTGCAGGAAGGGACTAGCCTCTCCTGTCAGACCCCTCTGTCAGATGACGGGTATGCGTAGTAGTCTGCAGGGAGGGACTGGCCTCTCCTTTCACACCCCTCTCAGATGATAGGTGTGCGTAGTAGGGTGCGAGGAGTGACTAGCATCTCGTTTCAGACCCCTCTCACAGGTGACAGGTGTGCATAGTTGTGTGAGGGAAGGGACTAGTCTCTCCGCTGAGAAATTTCTTTTGGATGACGGGTGAGCATAGTAGGGTGCAGGGAGGTACTGACCTCTCCATTCACACACCTCTCTCAGATGATTGGTGTGCGTAGTAGAGGTGTGGAGGGACTGGCCTCTCTGCTGAGACCTTTCACTTGGATGACGGGTGTGCGTAGTAGTGTGTGGGGAGGGACGAGCCTCTCCGTCGAGACCTCTCTTTTGAATAACGGATGTGCATAGTAGGGTGTACAGAGGGACTGACCTCTCCATTCACACCCCTCTCTCAGATGATTGGTATTCATAGTAGAGTGTGTAGAAGGACTGGCCTCTCTGCTGAAACAACTCTCTTGAATGAGGGGTATGCGTAGTAGGCTGCAGGGAGGGACTGGACACTCCTTTCAGACCCCCCTTTCTCAGATGACAGGTGTGCACAGTAGAAGGGACTGGCCTCTCCACTCACACCCCTCCCCTGAATGAGGGGTTTGTGGAGGGACTGGCCTCTCCGCTGAGACCCCTCTCCTGGATGGTGGATGTGCATAGTAGGGTGTGGGAAGGGCCTTAACTCTACTCACAATTCTTCCCAAGCTGATGGGTGTAAATAGTAGACTCTGATAAATGCCATCTCCAGTAACACTCCTTCCTTCAGTAACAAGTGTGCATACCAGAATGTATTCAAAGATCACATACTACTTCCTATTTTTCACGATCCCGAGAGAGTCTCTTGAGATTGTAAATCTTTTTTTTTAAAGACTTCACCTTCTACTCATCAAAGTACTTATGTGTTACAAACTTCTTCTCAATAACAAGAGCCACAATATGCATTTCTACTAGTAGAGTGTATTCCAAACTCACCTACTTCTTTTTACTTTTCACGATACCGCAAGAGTCCTGTGATTTCGTAATCATTTTTAAAAAACAATATAAATTTATTTTCATAGCAGTAGTTATGCCTTAGAGACCTTCACTGCAAATCTAGGGGGACAACATGCCTTTCTCCTGCACCCTTATATAGCTTTTTTACTTAATTTCCACAACACCTACAATTTTTTACCGTGAACAGTAATAGCCGCTGTTTCATTTCTAAACCTCCAACAGCCAGTTAATCAGAGCGCTGCCTCTTGCAACGGCATGAAGGCTCAAGGGAAAAGATAGCCTCTTAACCAATCACAGGCCTCCATTTTTAGGTCGAGTCTGGGCAGCACATGCCCTGCTCTGCAAGGTATGCGGTATTCAAGTATGGACTTGAAGCTCCGCCCACTCGCCACCCATATTTTTCATTGGCTTGTGTCATTGTCCTTTGTAAATGCTGGCTTCTAATTCGTTAATAGGCTTGTAAGTCCCTCCTTAGTACCGCCTTGTCTTCATTTGTAACCTCCCATGAGGACTGGCCCTTTTATTCTGTTATTACACGGCATGTCTTTTTTAGTCTGTAAGCACTATTTTCTTTAATGAGTTTCTCCTACTGCAGGCGCGACATGCTTTCCTGCAACATTCAGCGTGCCATGCGTGCTTTTACTTTCCAAGCAGCCCGGGACAGTGGCGGCCGCTTCTTTGAAATGAAATAGGTCTCGCATTTACAAGAGTTTGAGCTATTGGCATTGTAAATGACAATGCCTTTTATTTATGTGTTAATTATCAAAACAGAAATAAAAGGCATTGGCATTTACAATGCCAATAGCTTAAACTCTTGCAAATGCGAGACATATTGCATTGCAAATGCTCGTTTAATTTGCACTCTCGCTGGACACTCGCGAGACTCTCACGGACCCAGCTGCCAAAATATACAATTATTTTTTACCCTTAATTTCTCAAAAACTACTGATCAGATTTACACCAAATCGCAAAAAGAACAATCTGTGGACAAAGATCTAGCTTCCTGCCAACTTTGGTGTAATGCCATTTAGCAGTTTTTGCTGTAGCCCTTCTTAAAGAAGTCTTTGGAAAATGCATGGTGCTTTTGTGTTTTGGAACCCCCCTTTTTTCTCGGCCCCCGCTGGATGGATCACCCTGAAACTTTCCAAGAAGGAACTGAGGTGGATGAACTTTTTTTGTTAAGTTTTGTGAAAATTCGTCCAACTGGGCCAAAGATATCAGCAAACCAAAAAACGCTCTTTCTATGGAAAAGCAGAACTAACTATAACTACCTAGTGGTGACCGCCACTAGGTAGTATTCTCTCTCGCTCAAAGAGAATGTAACAAATTACCCAAACATTTTCACTGGGAGAGAAGAGAAATGATGAGGGGCCTACATGTTGAATATACAGCTAAAATGTGGTAGAGTATTGGCATTTATAGAGAGCATATTTTGCAATAAAAATGGCTGCAACACTCAACCACCAGAGAACAAACTCTTTTTTTGAGTTGGGAAAAGCAAGGCCAATGTAAATATGCGAAATAAGTAGCAGACTGACTGCTGATTGGCGTTCTTTGCGTCTTTGAGCATGATGTGTCCCATCACAGAACTGTTCTCACCTGTGTGGCACATTCATAATAATTAATTCATTGTGATTGTAAAGAGGCTAAGAATACAGGGGCTGACTTTTATGAGGGAATCCTTCCGTTACACAGTCTTCAAAACAAAAAACAGGGGGAGGGGATTCACTTGCTTTTGCCACGGAGAGGTATAGCCAGGCTTTGCCCTCCTGTCTTCATAGCAACCCCCAAGGAATCATTTACAATGTACAAACAAACCCTTTTTGAACCATTCCTCAGCAGTTCCAAACGTATATATCCAGTAGAAAGTTTTTCTGTCCATGTTGTCTGATTTCAGACGTTGACTCTTGCTGAAACACTGAGGCACATCAGAAGTGTGCCAATAGAACTAATTTCCACCAGTACTCATCTGCACTAGAACTATACCTCTCAATACTGTTCAATACACCATTGAGACGGTAATAATGGTTGAACACTACACATACAAGATTCCAGTGCTAACCAAGCAGAATGTACTGGTCCATGCCATTTAAGTTCCCTAACCTTTCCTATGGTCCCTAATTTCCGGATTATCAGAACACCATGTTTTCCGCTTGTTTTAGTTCATAAATAAATGTTGACTGGTTTAATTGAAAGGAAAAGCCTAGAATTGTAAACATCTTGTCCTGCAGATATGGAGCGATATAGCACCCCTAGTGCGCAGTCTAGCCTTGCAACCACACTACACCTCTCCACTTTACTATATTGCAAGTACAAGGACCAACCCTGTATGCCCAGACGGACGGCGGAAATCATAATAAACACTAAAGTGGTCCGGTGGGCCTCTTTCTAGCAGTACCCCATGTGTCTTAATTAAGGATAACTGGAACAATCCTGTGGATTATATTGTCAGTAGTAATTACTGTCATACAGTGATTCACTCAAAAACCTTTCAGAGCCACTTTTTTCTCTGATTTACAGAAATCTAATTCTTCTGTGAAGGTTAAATGTGCAATATATACAGTGAGCAAAGTGATGCTCAGGGGTGTGAAAATATATATATATATATTGAACAAAACCCTAGTGTTGGCGTTTTGACCCAATATAATTGTGACGGGTCTCAAAACGACAATGTCATCTGTCTAGTGCACCCCAAAGAATCGTGTAAAAACAGTCCTGGACGCGGAACCTGGATACAATCAGCCTCTTACTGGTGTTGCCAAAAACCTTACAGTGAGATCTCCAATACTGCACTCCACATATGCACCACTCTAAATGTCAAAGCAGTTCTCGATGTAACATAGGATGAGGACTCCAACACTGCTCCTAACAGTCCCACAGCGTAAGATGCCACTATCCAACAGCAACGAACAGATGCGCTGTTGTCATTCCCCTGTGTCTTCTCAGCCTGGGTTGGTACCTGTAAATGTCGAGTTGAATGTCTATATAGGCTGGTGCCTGCCACTCACCAGTGAAGATAACGTTCTCATTTTTTAAATGATTTGTTATAAATATATATTTGGTGTTAGTTATGGTTGAAGTTGTGTTGTCAGGCCTTTGTTTATTTTTACGTAATAAAATTGCAAACTTTTTGCCACCTACTATATTTGTTGTATTACTGCACAAGTTGTTAAGAGTATGATTTTAAAAATGAGTTTGTTTAATTTATTATCACCAAGTTTCAGAATAGAAGCACTACTTTTTTCATTTTTCAGAGGGCCCAAAATTGTGTAGAAAGTGGGCAAGCACGATATCTCTTCAGCACTATATTCCTTCGCCTTACTTATAACAAAAAACTCACGGCATTTAAACTTACGATTGAAGAACCTTGAGCTGCCTCTGAACCACAAGTTGAGAAATAATTAAAGGTGCAGCAGTTCAGTGGGTTCAAGCACCTGATGCACAGACTGCACAATATCTCAATGGGAAAATTGGAATATTATAGGCAACATAATTACATAGGATACACTGATCTAATATGGACGATACAAGATCACAAAGTTAAAAGATTTACAATGGTGCTCAGTTTGACCACTCACTAAATTGGGAGGCAAAGCCCAAAAGTGGAAATATTGTTTTTTCTGTGCTTTAACTCTTGAACTATGGTTATTTTGGAGGAAAAGTAAGGCATGATTTGTAATAACGCCATTACTACACTTTTTGCTAACTTTATCTGTTCATTTATTACTCATGTTATGCTAGTGCTAATGGGGCATGTTTTTTGCATGCTGTGATACAGTTTTACCTTACTGATGTGGTAAAACTGCATCTCACAAGTCAATTTACTATCAAACTCATAAAGTGCTCCTATGAAAATCAGTTGTTAGCATATTGTTGCCATTAGCTACTGTGACACTGTTTGCAGAAATGTATAAAGGGAAATAAAGGGAATTGCATGTCAATAATACTTTGGAGTTGCCATCAAGTCGAGTGATTTTGAGGTTTGCAATTCCATAAGTTTTAAATCAAACTAGGGTATGTTTCAAGCAAAGAACGATTAAAATAAAGTCTTTGTTTTGGCAAGTTCAATATCTTTTTTTTGTTCGCACATTAGAAAAATTATAAAATGTAATTCATCATCATAAGAACTTTATTTCGATCGCAAACGATCATAAAAGTATAGACAAACAGTTACACAGTAAACAAATACATAAAAATACACTTTTGAATATGACAATAAATAAACATATTGGTTAAAAAGCACTAAAAGGAGGCACTAATATTCATTACACAATGGCTGCTAAAAATATAAGGCTATTAAAATCACAAATGATACCTACATCTTTAAAATACAAAGTGTCTCAACTCAGTGCCTCCTACATTATAAACATTCTCATAAAAAAGCCATGGCAGACTTTGTGAGTTTTGCACGCTTGATCCAAAAAGCCCTAAGAAACATGGCCTCACAACAGACTACTATCTGACTAGTGTCACACTGCAATGTTCTAAACATTCCCTAAGCACCCTACAACCCAGATTTTTGCACAAAGGAAAAATCCCATTTTGCACGTATTTGTTTATAAAAGGGACAAAAGAACAAAACATGAATGGACGTTTCAAAGCACCCCTCACAACCCGGACACATTTCACCACTTTGCCCCTGTCTCTGTTGCCATCGACTGGTGAATGACCTTATGGGTAGGGTGCCATACCTAAATTGCAAATAACGTTTCCTAGCCAGTGGAGGGGCAATTTCGTCGATAGTACCTTCATAGGCAGCCAACGGTTTCTGGTCAATAAAAGACACGGATAAAGAACCTGTGCACATCCTAAAATTGTTGACCGCCACATTTTCCCAAAAGAGTCCTTTTATACTGGCCTTGCCAATTAGCCACATGCTTTTAGGATTAGTCTAGTACTCATCCATATTCAATCAACTAAGCAGATCCTTCATAGCACAGAGCCAGGGTATTTTCCGTGCATTCTGGGAGACCAAAAGATCTTTAATACCCTCACTGTACGACTCAAGGGCAGGTGTTGTCCACAACCTATGCCAAAAGTTCAACATTCTACATTCAATCTTATCAGCAAATTTCTTTTGGCCCAGGTCTAAATATAGAGGGGACAGTGGTGTACTTACAGGCAGATTCAGTAGGGTTCTTAAAAACCTTTTCTCCACTATGGATAGGCCTTTGATTTGAGAATAACCCCACAGTTCAGCACCATAGGGGATCGCCCATAGGGCCTTCACATTGTAAATTTCCAGTGCTGGAGCCACCCATCTCGATATTGTTTTCCTGTGTATTTTTCCTACATGTGCTGTGTGTTGGATCAAGGATAAGTGGGCTTTTTCCACCTGCGGTGCCCAGCATATGTTCTTGGTCAATTTAATTCCCAAGTACTCAAAACTTGGCACCACATCTAAGATTGCATTACCCACTGACATCCTCCTCTTGCAGAGAGTCAACAACTGCCTACTAAAGATCATGCTTTTGGTCTTGGAGCTGTTAAGCTCCAGACCTCGATCCACACAGAACAGTTGGAAAGAGTTCAGGAGTTGTTGCAACCCCGGTGGTGAATTCATATAGGTATATATCTATTCCTGTTTGCATATTATGAAAGTGGTATAACATTTAGTTTGTAAAATAGATTTTTTTTAAAGGTTCACCTTTGACATGCTGTCACTTTTCCATTTATCAGTGGCTTCGCTTTGCAATCAAAGTAGGGAAACATCAACACAGATTTCCGTGATAAAAGAATTAATGTGTCCTAAGTTTCATGGCATTTACCAGCTTTTCATTGAACACATAGCAAATCCTGCAAGATAGGAAACAAAAACACTTACTTGCTCATTCTCCATTTGAAATGCTTTAAGATAATTTGGGGTGCTGCAGCATCTCCAGAACCTCTAGTTGCAGCACCACGACAACATGCCTCAGAAAGACAGCAACCTAGGGTCATATACATTTGAAAAAGGGTATTCCTCAAACATGAAAAGAAAAAAATTTACCTAATGAAATGCAGGGAAAGTCAAGAAACGTGTGCCCGGATCTCTGTCTTGTGTGTTGCCTGGGAATTTTAGAGTGTCCATGAGCAAAGAAGCCTCCCAAGTACTTCAAAAAGACTGCGTTTCCAGAAATTTCAGAATCAGAGTTTCAAGTAATGAAAAAGAGGACTCTATCGCTGAATAATCTTATCTAAAATTGCAAAAAAAACTAATGGGCTGAATCCAGAGTAAAGTAGAATTCCAAATCAACACAGTAATTGATAGTTGGCATTCTTCTAATAGCATACCCCAATAAAGATCCGGATGGAATGAATCTCTATTGCTTTTAGGAAGAAACCAATCAAAAGAGACTCCATTCACTTTTCATCGATTTAGGAAATTGGTGGGAGGTGGTCCTGGAGTTTGGCTCTTTAATACCTCCTTCTTCCCAGTAACTGATAAACTTGATAAATAAGACAAATAAAGCATATGTAAGTAAGGAGACGCCCATTATCCATATTCTCTCCCATTTATATACATTTGTGTCAAAGCATCACTTTGATTTATATATGAACTGAAACTAGGATTGCATCTTGAAATCCCACCCACCTAAACATTTTGTTTACCCAAGATGATTTCTGGTAATAAGAATGTAAATAATTCATTTTTTTCCTCTAATTGTATGAAAGGTAAGTCTCAATTTAGTAATGTTAATATTTTATTTAGTAGTTTTGATTCAATGGTATATATTTTTTTTAATCCATATTGATCTTTAGAGAGATGTGAAAAAATATTCTTTAAATTTGCCGTTTTATTGAACAACGGTTTTAAATCGTTTAGAAATCACCTTTGTTTTAGTTATAGTAGCTAGCCTTACCATGTTCAGACCCCACATCGTCCTCTGTCACCTTCTGGTCACTGCTGTCTTTTACGGCTTTTTAATATTATTCCCTTAAGGAGGGAATGTAGCTATCCCTTGGTGGGTGTGTTTTTTTGCTCCACCTAGTAAGACTTTACCCAGTGTTTTTGTGATTTTGTTATGTGCGTTTCCTGGAACATCATTACATTTTCCTTCCTTTCTTTAAGTATGATGATGTAAGTATTTTACTCTATTTTAGCCACATTCCTTAAACTATTGACCTTCGAACTTATCGCTTTGAAAACCATCCCAACCTTCTGAGATGTGTTTGGTTCTCCTATAATTTATCAAAATATTAAGTACTGTGATGATTGTTACGTTTTTATCACTCCCATTATGTAGAAAGAAAATAGCATATTCTCCCCATAGCACACAAATTCCAAAAATACTTATATGACCCTCCGCCCCCCCTCCCACCCTATGGTTTGTCCCACTAATCCATCTCAAGGTATTTTAGTGTTAGGCGAGGCACATTTATTGTCCCCCCTTTTCAGTTTGCTTCTAAAACTTTATACCGCTCCAGGGTGCCCTTACCTCTTGCCCTCCAAGTTCACTTCAACTGCAACCGGTTGCTCACATGTTTGTTACAATATACATAATTGGCCCAAACCCTTCATAATGTGTGAAATCTCTTATGATCAACATAAGCAGCCACTAACGTCCGAGCTCAACACTTAATCCCTGCTCACAAAAGATACTGCAGTGCTGGATACAATCTTTTATTGGTGTTGCCGTTTGCTTTTGATAGTGGGATGTGACATTCTTTTGATTGAGTGCAGATGCAGCATGATGACTAGAACGCTGTAATTTACAGCGTGTTATTTTGGCCTTGCTGATATTTTTAGTGCTGATTGATGGTGGTGTTTTTTTTTATAGGAATGCAAACCGTTTTTTCCTGTACTCCTGCGGGCTAAGGGAAGATGACGGGTTGACGCCGCAGCTGTGATTGCTCTCTCCTCTCCCGCCCACCCCACCACCATCCCTTCTACCTGTTATTTCCCGCCTATTGATGCAGCTGGATTCTGCCGTTTGACGACCACACGATGCAGGGGTGCAGGGGGAGGGATCTGAATTTGGATGGTGGCTCGCGGCTGAGGCGATGTAGACGTCCAGCTCCCCGAGAAAACGCAATGGATGACGGCTTGTGCTTTCTGCTACCTGACTCCAGTCTCACATGAGACTACCTCTTCACTCTCTCCCCTGACGATTTTTGGGTTCCTGGGAGGCAACGGGAAGAAGACGTTTCGCCTAACCTCAAGGCATTCTTCTCAGACCTGAATGTGGCAGCTGTGCAGTTGGGGGCTCCCTGGCAGCCTCATAATTCTTTGGCGTACTCGACTATCAGCGGCTATTTGTGGCTATGGTCCTACGAGTTCTACCTGCAGCATGGTGACACCACACATGAGTACTCTTCGCGGTGGGCGGGGGACTTGGTCATTGATGGCAGCAGCTCCGATCCCGACCCCAAGGGACACAGGAGAGGCTCCGGACCACGCAGCTAGCCCGGGTCTGTGACGGAGAAGGGAACAGTCTCCAGCGTGGGCTGCCCAATCGTCAAACTCTTGAGGTCCAAAGCTATGGCTGGTCTACTTCAGGCATGTTTAGAGGAGCAACCTGCTCCTGGTAGTGTTATGTCAATTGCTGATATATTGATGGATGCAGCTCAAACCGGAGAACCCGACTTACGACGGCAGCTCCTTTGCCAGTTACTGTCAACTGCAACAGTGTAGCAGCTGCCCCGTTGGCCCCTGAAATGCTGCAACAAGGAAATCATTTGACAATGTTTGAAACTCACAATGAGACTGCTGGCTGTCAAGCCCTTGAGGGGCGGCTGCTGCATGAGAGGGCATTTGAACTCATTGCCAACGTCAAGAGGATTGCGGAGAGGGACAAGGAGACTGAGAATGATGGCAAGATGGAGGCAAAAGAAAGCGAGGGGTAATCAATAGTTGCGGTCCCCCCTCACTATCGTGCCATCTCCGCAAGCAGCGGGTCTTGAGCTAGGTGACTCAGCAATAAACTCTGTTGCTCCTCTAAATGGAGGCAATGAGGGCATGCATTTTTCTGATACAGCAAGTGTGGACACCGCTGCGATTGGTACAAAAAAATCTAGTGCCTCAATCAGGCTCTCTTCTAGTGCTACATGCAGTTCGAAATATAGTGTGGCGCTACACATGGCTGAGGCGCCACATGGGAGGCGGGGCAAGCAGTCAGCTCAGAAAGGCCAGGGCAATGCGAAGAAGCACCCTGACTATCAAAGGAATACTCGGCATGGCAATTCAGGCACTTCCCACATGAAAAATACTGCTAAAAGCAGCCCATTGTGGAATTGGGTGACTTCCAAAGGGAAAGTAAAGGCTATAATTTCATGACTGAGTACGGGGTTTCCGATGGCTCATTCTTCAAGGGGAGAGGATAATCAATCGATCTTTGAATGGTACTCTAGGAACCCCCTCAGCGCGGAAGTCAGTCCAAGACAGGGGGAAAACGCGTTTGACACCTCTGGCAGTACCCCTTCGGGGCATTCTACACCAGTGTTACCAACTAATATCTCTGTTGTGTAGGAATCATAGGAGCCGTCGCTGTCTACAGTCTTTCAGCTTATGCAGGTTCAGAGATCTGAGGCACTACAGCACTATGCTCAAGTCAGAGCGGATAGTCCGTTACACCAGCAATCTCTGGCAGAGGGGACCAGAAAAGTTACAGTGCTTATCACAGAAATGGCTGAGCTTCAGCAAAGGGTCGCAGGTGCCATGGAAGTAGGAACAGCTACACTTCAGTCTGTCAAGAGCCATGAGAATCAACTACTGCTGGTCCAATCTAAGATTAAAGACCTGGAGAACTGACAGCACTATAATAATCTGAGGATCTTTGACCTACCTGAAGAAAGAGACGGAGACAATCCACAGCAGTTCATTGTCAAGCAAATTCAGCATGCACATCGTCTCCTGATATTCCGGAGTCACTCAAATGCTAATTCAATGCACCCATGCCCAATTCTGATATTTGGAGGCAATGTTTTATTAAGGCAGGCGATCTACCTTATAGCACTACCCCATCACCAGTGGCGGTAGACACGATGTCTGTGTTTGTGCAATCACATCTTTGCAAACTGACCATGGATCGGCGGTATAAGCTTCGTCAAATGATCGACCCATTGAAAGCTGTCGGGGCACAGGTCTTTCTTCAGCAATCAGCTAGGCTCAAGATTATAAAGGGTGGCCGGACACAGTTTTGCTATACTGAGTCAGACGCAGTGCAGGCTATTGATCAATGGCAGGGATCATTGCAGCCCACTTTAATTTAAATAATTGTGGTCTGATTAAGTGGTCAGGTGTTACCCGCTGTGAAACTCACAATCCCGTATAATTGTGGAAATGAATATGCATATTTAATTTAGCTTGCTTTCTTTTTCTTCTCCTTCTGCTGCTTTTTCTTGCTACATTTTTCTTTGATTACTTGGTGAAACGGGTGAATTCATTTAGATAAGTGGGGGCGGGGTGTGAAGGTGGATGGGTGGTGCTGAGGTAGAGACCTCACAGTGCTCATTTATCAACTGACAGCAAAAGGGTGGGATGATTGCTTTCCTTAGATACGGTTGGGAGGTTGTGAATGAGGGAGGTGGTGGGGGTTTCATTTATTGGGGATGGGGTGGGCTTGCAGTACAAAGTATGCTGGTTTACAGGGGGGGCTGCACTGGGGGGGAGAGGGGGTCAGAGGGGTAAAACGAGCCAGAATGCTCACAAGGTACAGTGTGAGTGGGCAACTAGCTTTGCCATATGTGATGTGATATGTCAATATCTGGGATGTGATGAAGGGCTGGCTACTTATAGCAATGGCCCATGGCAATAGATGGGCTGAAAATTATGAACTGGAATGTTTCTGGCCTTAATCGTCCTATTAAACGACAATTAGTACAGGACTAGATTATGTTGTATAAACCACAATGACTCTGCTTACACTAAGACTCATTTGGTGCATAAGGATCGTTCATTGCTGAAACACCTTGGCTATAACACTCTGATAAGTACCTCACAGTCTGTTTCTATACGGGGTTGCCATTATGTTGGCTAGGCATTTCAGATCAAGATACTGAGGGCTGCAGCGGATTCAAAGGGGGAGGTGGGCGACTGTACAGTTTGTACAGCAGGGGCGAAAGTATGTAATTTGTACAGTATATGCCCCAAACTCTGATGAACCAGGGATGTTTGACTTGCTGTGTTTGGAATTACTTGACTGGGCAGGGGATTTGATTCTGACGGACGACTTCAATTGTGTAATGAATTACGGGATAGATTCTACTAATGGATCTGCTCAACTTTGGATGGCTAAAACTAGGGCATGTATCTTAGAGATCTTCCAATTACAAGGGTTGACTGATGCATGGAGGGTTTTTTTATCCCTCTAGGCCAGGGTATACATACCTCTCCTCCCCTCATAAACAGTATTCAAGGATTGATATGATGTTTGTGGGGGCACAGCTATTCCAGGGCACAGAAATGGAAGTCTGCCCTAAGATAACCTCGGATCACAATCCAATACTGTTGTCGCTCAGGGTAACTATTTGCAGAAGGGAACGTCATCAATTTATGTTTTCTCAGCATAATTTCTCAGATCTGGATTATTGAACTTATCTGTCCGGGTTGCTTAGGGAGTTTATTAAGTTAAATACCGCAAGGGCCCCTCCACAGGTTTTGTAAGATGCTACGAAGACATACATTGAACTACCGGACTCAAGCAATATTAGCTAGAGACTCTGGGGGAGCAAGATTTATACCTTGAGCTAATCAAGACTCGGTGCCTTTTACATCAGGAGTTCATGGAAAAAGTGTCCGCCAGCGATCGTACGAAAAAATGCTTCAGTATGAATATGGCGAAAATGTTGGCCGTATATTAACTTATCAGATTTCTGATCAAAGTGTGTTATCTGGAGCATTAAAGGTAAAGATAGGGTTGTATATACTACCCCCAGGATATTGCAAAGTAGTTCACATCCTTTTATCAGGAAGTCTGTAACCAGCTTCAATTAATCAGTCAGTCGGAGCTTGTTGAATATTTACAGGATCTGTGGTCTGCCCTGCTTAGAGCAAAGCCAGGTGTTGGCTCTGCAGAGAGACATATCTAGGGGTGAAGTAGAGGCGGCCATTAAAGCTGTGCCTTCCGGGAAAGCGGCTGGCGAAGATACCATCCAGCTCTAATTCTATAAAACATTTATCAATCTCATATTACCGGAATTTATACATTTATTAGGGCATATTGATTGGGGAGATGCACCTCCAATGTGGAATCCTATGAACATCGCTATCTTTTTGAAGAAAGACAAGCCACCAGAGGACAGGGGCTCCTATCAGCCTATCTCGCTGATTAATTCAGGTACAAAAGTATTTGCAAAGATATTGGCTACCTGGCTGGCTCCCCTAATGCAGAATCTGGTTTCACCTCAACAATGCGTTTTTGTACCCGGCAGGGATACTACAAGTCATATTAACTTGGCAATTGCTGCATTTGACGTTGCTGAGAAAATGGACAGAAGGATTAGTATGATTCTATTGGATGCCAAGAAGGATTTCGACTGAGTGGTTTGAATGCTTTTGGGTAATGATGGGGCTCTACGACTTCGGAGTTGGATTTAACGAGTGGGTGCAATCCCTTTATAGGAGTCCTGTGGCCAAATGAATATAAGGCGGGATCAACTCTTCATCATTTAAGATCTTTACGTGCACTCATCAGGGGTGCCAGCTCTCTCCTCTTCTATTCGCTTTGCATATCGAGCTGTACTTGAAATCCCTCTTATTAAATCCAGGAATACAGCTAGTGTTATTCAGTGGCTGTGAGTTCAAAATTGCAATCTATGCCGACGACGTCACTATCTTTACGACCAATTCACTGGCTCCTCTCAGCCAAATAGCAGATGAGGCTAAAAGGTTTGGAGCCTTCTCGGGCTACAAGCTGAATATAGCCAAAACACACGCACTTCTCAATTTTAAGCTGGAGGGCCCGACCCCTGTGGCAGCAGAAAAGGCCCCTTTTCTGGGAGAAAGGCTGAGCAGTCGAGTCGATAATATATTCAAACTTAATTGCGAACCTTTAATGCTTTCAGTAACTTCTAAGCTGCTCTCATGGAATAGGCTTCCTATAAGTATAGTAGGCCGTGGCAATATTATTAAAATGAACATTTTGCCGACATTTTTGTATCTCTTCTGAGCAATCCAACTACAAGCGCCTTGAAGGTGCCATCGGAACCTTATATGGGGCAACAGGCGTGCTATCCGTTTCCTGAAACTGCTGCGTAATCACGGGGTGTTTCAGCTACCCAATTTTAAACTCTATTTCTGGGCAGCATTCGCCGGTCGCATACGCAATTTGTTAGTCAGGCGGGAACCGGAATTGTCCGTTCTGGGCTATCAACTTGCTTTGGGGCCCGACGTTAGTTTCTTTTTTCAAAGGCTCACGGATCCTAACTACTACAAACGGGTCAGATTCAAGATTGTTAGGGACATTGTCTGTATTTGGAGGGAAATCAGCTCCGAGTGTTCCTTAGCCATCCTACATGCAGACACGCCACTCTGGGGAAATCCAGCATTTCCCAAAATATTTCATGACTCAATGGGCAAGGCATTGGAAAGGCTAGGGGTGAAGCCGTAGGGCAGTTGTACGATCTTAACAGATTTTACTCATTCTCTTGTCTTAAGACCTTCTGTGATCTAACTCATTGGTTCTTTTTTAAATATCTGCAGCTGTGGAATTACTTTCTATCAGGGTGCAAGGACTCATTAGATTTCGAGGAATCAGACATTCTGTCTTACTTATATAGAGCGCCCGGAAAAGCCTCGATTAGTGCACTATATCAATATATCTATATCAAAGATTTTGCCTGCAAAGTAATGGTGATAGTCCATTGCTTACCTCTAAGGGGAGCAGGCTGTTTAGCTCTGATACTTCACCAATTGAGATCCAGAGCGCTTTAGAGATCGTTGATCGCTCTATACACTCCGTAAATTTAAAGCTGCAACAATTTAAGACTATTTGTTTACTGTATTACACGTCTGAAAGGATGGTAAAATGTACCGCAAATTATGGTTCGGATAAGAGTCATTGCCCGAAGTGCGATCAGTATGCAGCAGATGTTGTGCATATGTTTATCAGCTGTCCTGCTCTGCAGGAATTCTGGGTAGGCATTTTCCAATTAGTAACACCTCGTCTAGGCTGCGATTCTCAGTTCTCTATTAGGGAGATCATGTTGGGCTTTAAAATAGAACGCAATTTTAGTCTTAGATCATTGATATCGATTGTAATAGTTTCTGCCCGGCTATGCATAGCCAGGTCATGTACGTCCCCCCGAAGCTGGCTTCAGCTGTTAAAAGTTTTGGAAGAATCCGGTCTGTGTTTAACTGGGACTAATAATAAATGTATATAATTTAAATGTTTTGTAGAAAATGCATACGATTTTGCGTTCATAAATATTTATGCTCTTCTTTGATTATGTTGTTTTCTCACATGTTTTGATGTATTGTGTTCTTTTTTGTTTGTTATATGTTTTGGAATGTTGCATATTGGCTACTTGCCACCGAGATGGATATATATATATATATCTATATATATATATCTATAATATATATATATAATATATATATTTCCACCTCCTGCTCACACCACGAAACAGGTACCAACACTTCTGGGATCTGTTTTAATGAATTTATTGATCAGATCATATTATATGGCATAACACGTTTCAGCAGTAACAACTGTCTTGTTCACACACTTGAGACGCTGACGTCATTAAATACACGTCATCACGCTGCCGCTGCAGCAGGCATAGATTTAGTAGACACACTATTGCACTCTTTGTTTCACATAGCTGTCATTTGTTTAACTTATTAACATACTCGGTTTCATTTTTGATGTTTTTTCTCTTATTTATTCTCTATAAAGTGCAAGCGCTGTAAATAATTTTAAAAGAAGTGCAAAACATATCAATCTATTAAAGTGCAAGTGCTGTGGTCGATCATCATTCTCTCCTTATCTCACAAGTGCAAAATGATGCAAACTGAAGACAGATTACATTAACAAATCCATACACATCTAAACTTTACATTAGATGCTTTCAACATTGGTTTAAAATTAATTTTCACACTCTATGCCTCTTAAAGAGTGAAAAAGTAAATAGAAAAAGATACAAAAAAAAGTACAAAGTAAAAACAGGGTCTGACTGTCAGGACAGCAGCGAATTCATATACAGTCCTTAGTGGGGTTATATTATATCTTACATGTCCCTAGTTACAACTCAATACTACCTACCCTCTTTCTGATTTATGGTATACAAAATGACCAGTGTATTTGATTTTGTTCTGTACCTCTCTTCATTCACAACCAACATGCCAGAAGGAATATTCTCATGAGTACCTCACCACAGCCAAAATAAGACTTAAAAACTCTTACTTCTTGTGTAAAGTGCTAATATCAGTGCCTATTTTGTGCCTAAAAATAAGTGCTAATTGATGCATCTATCTAAAACTGGTATAATCCAGGACATAGAAGAGTTATAATTATATCAATTTATTCATATATGTACATACAGTACCCCCTCTGAATTCAGTTCAAACAGTTTTTTTGTATTGGGGATGACAATATATTTGGATTCAAGCTGCCTCAATTTTAGCCCTCTATTGCCTCCCCTCCTTTTTTTTGGAACTGAATCAATTACAAAATATTGAAGCTCCTCATAATTACCATTATGGTGTTCCTGCATATGACGAGCGACCGGATAACTTTTGTCATCATTCTTTATCGCCTTTAGATGTTGCAGGATTCTCACATGCACCATATGTATGGTGCTCCCTACATACATTTTTTTGCAGGGACATTGTAGATCATACACCACATTGTCACTTCTACAGTTGTATGCATTGTATATTTTAAGTGGAGTTTTAAGTAATGGTGACATAACTTTGTTAGTGTTCAAACCTTGTTTGCATGCCATACATTTATGGCACTTTTGGAACCCAGGGATACCCCTAAGGCAGGTATCTGATTGCTATCTGATCTGGGCTACTCACTATCAGTTCTTGGCGCATGGATTTTGCGCGCCTGAACGTTAGTAGGGGCTTTTAGAGACCATCTTACCTATCACTGGGTCAATCTTAATAAAGTGCCAGTGTCTACTTAATATATTTCTCACTTTCTTATGATGGATGTGGTATCCTGTGATCATCCCGAGTTGATTTTTTTTCACCAGTTTTTTTCTTCTTTTTTGCTTCTTTTACAAATAATAGGGACTTTCTTGGTACTTTCTCTGCTTTATTCTTAGCTTGACTTAAAACCTGTGGATTGTAGCCTCTTTCGATAAATCTATTTTGAAGTTCCACCTGCGCTTCCCTCAGAGTGGCATCTTCACTGCAGTTCCTCTTCATCCAAAGATGTTCTGCATACGGAATGCTTTGTTTTAATTTAGTTGGGTGAAAACATTTTGAATGCAATATTGAGTTACCAGCTGTAGGCTTTCTATCTGTTCTAGTGTGTATTTTCTTGTCTTTTACAAACTCCACCAGATCCAAAAAAACAGGCCTCGTGGTGCTTATATTGGAAGTGAAGTGAAGTGTAAGTTTAAACTATTGTCATTCAGTTTCGCTACAAATGCCTCTGCCGATCCTAGGGTATCGTTCCACTAGACAAATAAGTAGTCTATGAAACGGGTCCAAAGGACGTTGTTCTCACCTCACTCAGTGTCCCATTGTGCCCTGAGCACCTGCTCCTCCCACCATGCCATATGTAGATTGGCATAACTTGGGGCGAAGCAGGTGCCCATGACAGTACCCCTGATTTGTTTGTATGTGTCTTTGCAAAACATGCAAAAGTTGTTCTCTAAGCACCACTTCATTTCCAAGAGCATGGCTGTCTGCTGATGTAACTGTATTGGTCTGAAGCCTAAAAAGTATGTCATGGCTCTGAGCCCATCCTGATGAGAGATACTCGTATAAAGGGAAGCGACATATAACGTCATTAAGACGTAGGTGTCCTCCCATGTGGTGTCATAGATCCTTTTTAGGAAATCTCCTGTATCTTGCAAATAGGCGGGTACATTTCGGTCTGCCTGGTGTAGTCTCATGGTTCTTGTGAATTTTTGGAATCAGGTATAGTATTGGCATTACCGGTGAATCCACCTTGAGGTATGAATATTCTTCCTGCGTGATCAACCCTGCCCCTCTCCACCCAGGTAATTCAGTAAAATATTTTGCTTTTACATCTAACATGTTTGATTGTGATACTTTGCAATAGCAATTAGGATGTCTCAATTGGTATTTAGCTTCCTCCACAAACATATCTAGGGGCCACAATACAACATTTCCTCTTTTATCAGATTTTGGGATGACTACATCCTTTATTGTCTTAACCTTGTTTATTACTTGATGGTATTTGGCCATTTGCATATCACCGGCAGACACAAATTCCTCCTTAGAGCTCTTCAGAGAGGTATAGCTTTGTCCAGACACAAGGGAGCACCCTGTATAAGTCAAAACAAAACCCTTTCAGGCATAGAGTGACCCAAAAATTATGCAAAAAAAGAAGCAGAGAACTCTGGGTAGTTCTCAAGTTTAGGTGGAAAGCAGCTCCAATATAGAGCACTCTCAACACCAGCGACACTCTAAATTTGCTTACCTGAAATGTCTGCTTTTCTATCAAAGTCTTTAAGCGTAGGATTAGCACAGTGCCATCCACGCCGCGATAGAAAGGGACAAAGCCTTTTGCCATTTCTACAGCAAAGTCTTTAAGCATAGGATTAGCACAGTGCTATGCATGCCAAGCTGTAAAATGGCTAAAGCCTTTTACCACTCCAGGCACAGTATTACAGCTTTGGATTGGTAAAGTACCATCCAAGCCAACCTGAAATGAATAAAAGCAACCCCTGACACGTGTTTCGTTCTCCTTAGAGCTCTTCAGAGAGGTATAGCTTTGTCCAGACACAAGGGAGCACACAGTATAAGTCAAAATAAAACCCTTTCAGGCATAGAGTAACGCATAAATTATGCAAAAAAAGAAGCAGAGAACTCTGGGTAGTTCTCAAGTTTAGGTGGAAAGCAGCTCCAATATAAAGCACTCTCAACACCAGCGACACTCTAAATTTGCTTACCTCAAATGTCTGCTTTTCTATCAAAGTCTTTAAGCGTAGAATTAGCACAGTGCCATCCACGCCGAGATAGAAAGGGACAAAGTCTTTTGCCATTTCTACAGCAAAGTTTTTAAGCATAGGATTAGCACAGTGCTATCCATGCCGAGCTGTAAAATGGCTAGAAAACATATTCAATGAGTCCCTAGGTGTATTGGGGGAAGAATACTGATTTAGGCTTAAATGGGGTCTGCACACATATATATATATATATATATATATATATATCAGTAAACGGGTGCTCAGCACATGAGGGTGCACTCGGGGGGCTGCAATCTTCCACAGGCACAGCCAGCACTTCAACCATACGAGTACGCCCGACGCGTTTCGGTAACATCCCTTAATCATAGGCTCCACTCTGTTACTTTGCGCAGCTGTTGACACTTTATTTGAATATTCGCCCTCCAATGGGCTTCTCAATAAGATATCCCGAGGCCTGCTGGGATTTGTAGTGTCCCACAGCCTGCCTCTTGCCCCAATGGGATAGGTAAGTGTTTATCACATCGGCCCTGAATGAGCCGTGAAGCGCCAGTTGTGTCCACAATCCATGGCTCAGCCTCCCCACAATGGCGTCGACGTGATTTCGAGCCCGTGGCCCCTCCACAAATCCTAGGGTGGTGCAACCCTCCACGCCCGGAGCCGGCGTGAATAACATCAGTAAACGGGTGCTCAGCACATGAGGGTGCACTCGGGGGGGCCGCAATCTTCCACAGGCACAGCCAGCACTTCAACCATACGAGTACACCTGACGCGTTTCGGGAACATCCCTTAATCATAGGCTCCACTCTGTTACTTTTGACACTTTATTTAAATATTCGCCCTCCAATGGGCTTCTCAATAAGATATCCCGATGCCTGTTGGGATTTGTAGTGTCCCACAGCCTGCCTCTTGCCCCAATGGGATAGGTAAGTGTTTATCACATCGGCCCTGAATGAGCGAATATTTAAATAAAGTGTCAACAGCTGCGCAAAGTAACAGAGTGGAGCCTATGATTAAGGGATGTTCCCGAAACGTGTCAGGCGTACTCGTATGGTGGAAGTGCTGGCTGTGCCTGTGGAAGATTGCGGCCCCCCCGAGTGCACCCTCATGTGCTGAGCACCCGTTTACTGATATATATATATTCCCACAGCAAGACAAAATCCGAGCCTCCAGCGACGGCGTTCCACGGCGGGGTGGCGGGTCCCAATAGATACACCAGAGTGCTGCTCTCCGTTCAAACTAACAGCATGCCACGGACACAAAATATTGCAAAAGCAGTGATTTTATTTCAGCTTGGCAACAACTCTACGCGTTTCAGAGCTTGCGCTCCTTGCTCACGAGTAACTCTGTTGTATTCATTTCGTGATTTAAATAAACATGTGACCACAACAATAAACAGAGCAGACAGACTGTAGTATTAACATTGAGTTACTTCACTTGATATAAACGATCTTTTCACTATAAATACATAAAAGTGAATATTGATTCACACAGTCTTATCGGCGTGACGAGTGTGGTAATTTCATCAATAAGTAAACAATGTATTTCTTTACTTTTACGTACGGGCACAGGTTTGTTGATAAAGTTTTGAATCAACTTTACTCAACATTACCAGAGTAACAATAGCCCATAGAACACTAAGGGTGGCCGTTTCGGTTATGATAAACAACAAAAATGTTCTGTGTCCAGCCAAAAACAATGAAAAGCGGACACCGAGAGTCCTTATGACATCCTCATTTAAATATTTCGTACCAGTGTACACAATCAATATTTGCAATTATCAAGCCAGATCTCTGTTAATACTTTCCACCCCAGCGGGAACAGAGTTCTAAATTAATACCGCCACACGTGGTTTAAATCATATCAAGCCCCAGTGGGCAAACCTGGCTATGTCTTTCCCAAAAGACCAATCAAGGACATTTCCTTTTTTTTGGAACAATAGATATTGATAACTCTTGTGCCTTCCACTCGTCAAATACATTTCGCCGTGTGTCTGTAACACAAACATAAAAATAAACAAGAATTAATAGTCACATAAATGTATTACTTCATACAACATAGTGAATAAAGAAAATTCTGTGAAGCGAAAATATGTGATACATACAACCATAAAAAATATTCTTGACAGCTTCTGTTACTAAAATGCTAAAAGCAACTTAATGCATTCTATGAGAGTTAGAGTGAAAAAACCATACAACAGTTATCCTAAATAAACTGACATTTCCTCATCACAATTGTGACCAACAGGGGCTAATGTCTGATACTGGATTATTAATTTTGATTCGAGGTGCCATAGATCTCGAACTCTATCTCCACCTCGTTCTTGTATAGAAATGGTATCTAATACACAAATGGTCAACAGATTACTGTTCTGATTGTGATGCGTTTTGAAGTGCCTTGCTATTGGGTACTGCTTGTCTCCATTCTTTATAGCGCGAAGATGTTCCAGAATACGTTTCTTTGCTTTATGGATAGTACTCCCTATATATGATTTCTCATATGGGCACTTCAGGGCATATACAACATGGTCTGTGTTGCAAGAAACATGTTCATCAATTTTAAAAGGTTTACAATCAGGTGACAACTTAATTTCTTTACAGGTTTTGCTGAATTTACATGCCTTGCAGCTTCCACAGATATAAAATCCTTGTATATTTGACGTCTTGACAGGTGGTGTAACTAAGGCCCTACAAATGGTGTCTTTAAGGGATTTGGCCTTTCTGAATGTAATTTGCGGGAAGTCCTCAACACTTCCAGATATATCTTTGTCTGTTTTCAGTACTGGCCAGAACTTCTCTAGTCCCTTTCTAACCTGTCTGGCCTGACTATGAAAGGTTGTAATGAACCTGATCTTTTGTTCCAAATCATCGTTGGACCTACTTGTGGGTGTGAGAAACTCTATTCTAGATCTTTTCTCTACCTCTTGGCTTGCTTTCTTTATCATTTTGGAAGTGTATCCTCTCTGTAAGAATCTTTTTTTCATTACCATTTCTTCCGTTCTGAAACCCTTTTCCGAGCTACAATTCCGTTTTGCTCGGAGTAATTCCCCAAGGGGATACTTCGAATAAGGTTCTCTGGGTGGCAGCTCCGGGCATGCAACAGGCTATTGCCCGCTGTCTCTTTGTGAAACAGATGGCTGGCTAACTTGTCACCCTTCACGGTTAGCAGAAGATCTAAGAATTCAATCTTGTCCTTGGCACACTGGCTTGTGAACTTAAGATTTAGGGGGTTGTTATTCAGTGTGTTTACTAGCAGGTTGGCCTCATTCTCATTGCCCTTCCAGATACAAAAAATATAATCTATGTACCTGACCCACATCACAACCTTCTCAATAACCAGGTCTCTTTTACTCACAACTTGTTCCTCCCAGTACCCCAGATAGAGACCCGCAAAGCTGGGAGCAAAGCAGGTCCCCATCGCTGTACCGAGGGTCTGTCTGTAGATCTTGTTGTCAAAGGTGACGAAATTTTGTGTGAGACACTCATGCATCATATCAATTAACATTTCCGTGTGAAATAGATAAGATAATGATCTATTTCTCAGAAAATGACGGCATGCCTTTAATCCCAAATCATGTGGGATACATGTGTAGAGACTACTTACATCAAGACACAGTAATAAATAATCCTCTTTCCAATCAATGTTGTTGATTCGCCTTAAAAAATCTCCCGTGTCTTTTACATACGAAGGGAGCGCCTGTACTAGGGGCTGGAGAAAAAAATCAACATATCTTGATGTGTTCTCCAAGCAACTGCCTCTCGAAGAGACAATAGGTCTCCCTGGGGGTGTGTGTCTGTCTTTGTGGATCTTGGGTAATAGATATAGGGCCGGTAATTTTGGGAATTTGCAGGCCAGAAAATCATGTTCCTCCCACTCTAACAGGCCCTTTTCTTTCCACTCACATAGTTGTGTTTGATACATTTTAATCGATTTTTCATAATTCATTCTATTACTCAGTTCATAATTTTCCACATCATTAAGTTGTTTCAAACCTTCTTCAACATACATCGCTCTTGATAGCACAACTACATTTCCTCCTTTGTCTGACTTTTTTTTAAATAATAATAGATTGATCTTTCCTCAAATTCTCTATCGCTTCTGTTTGTGCCTTAGTGATGTTCCTCCTACAGTACCATTTTTTCTTGGAAAGGCCAAGGAATTCCTGTGTCATACCTTTTTCAAAAATATCAATTGCGTCGTTACTGATTTGTGGTAAAAAGATTGATTTTGGTCTAAAACCACTTTGGACACTTAGATGTTAGACTAAAGTCCTCATTCACAAGGTTAATGAAAGGATCCTGAATAAATCCAGGATCTCCCTCAAGTTCATTCATTGTATGCAGCAACTCAATATCTCCAATGTTAATATTACTGGGTATTTCCCTTACATTCCCAGATCTTTCAGTCATCTTTGTTGCATACCATTTTTGTATTCTTAATTTTCATGTAAAAAAAATAAATATATATATTCATTCCAAGGGCATCAGCTCTTTCTAGTTCCTCTAGATCAAATAAAAGTTCCATATCAGTGACAGGTTTGTTTCCGATGTTGCTCCACTTGGTCCATAGCCCACTCTTTTGGTTTCTTTGTTGGCGAAATATTTTTGCAGTTTTAATCTCCTCAGAAACCAAAAGAAATCAATACGGGTCTGTCCATAATTAAAATTCTTAGTTAAGTCAGGAAAGTGGCGTTCAGGCTATTGCGTGTACTAACTATAGACCTGTATTGGTGCGGTGCTACCAGGTCAGGGAAGTAACCCGATAACCCCTGGGGAATGTGTGAATCGCAGGATCCACAATGTAAAGTAAGCGCAGTCCTGGGCACACGCGGTGAGGGTATTTGCAATATAACATTCAGTATCGATGGGTTATATAAATGCAGTGGTCGACATCAGTATTAGTTCAAAAAAGTTTCTTTATATTTCAACAACGACTATGTTGAACACAATAAACCAGCCGACACGTGTTTCGTCACTGGGAGAGGTCCCGTGACTCATCAGGGCTGGGGAGGATACAAAAAATATTGGGTGAGGGGAATAAAGTGGGTTAGACAAAGGGTACCTAGTCTTTGGCAAACATAATACATAGGTAAAAAGGGATCACCCTATGTGACTACTGGGGAGAGAAGAAAAAGAAATGCAAAGTGTGACAAGTATAGTGTGAGGTGACACTCGTGAATGTGCCGCTATTCATGAGTCAGGGCTCATGAAGGCAACGCGGGAAAACATGTTAAAACACAATGTGACTGATGTGATTGTGCCGCTCTCATGGGGAGAAAACATGAGGTAAAGCGCGGGAAACATGGTACATTGCGTGATGTGGCAAGTAAACAGTGCGAGCAGTGGTGTATGGATGGTGTCCGTGGATATCCCAATGCACGAAATGGTGGTAGGTAGAAAGACCGATACACAGCATGAACTAAAATGCTGGGCATGATGCGATGGACAGAAGGTCCTGCATAGGACATGGAAGGCCTGAACTGAGGAGGAATGGGGGAGCGGAGGCAGGGTATAAACTAAATTACCTAAACAGCGATAGCATCTGGCGATGTGCTGGACCCTGGTAGGGAAGAGAAACAGGAGGAATGGGGAAGGTAGGTCAGTCAAGAGCACAGGAACCGTGGAACTTGGTAAAGTGAAGTAGTGGAAATCTAACTGGTATGGCTCACCCAGATACCGGTGATACTTCCAACCCGGTAGGGGGCGAGTGGGAGACGGGAGCAACTGGGCAGACAGGCGCTGGATATTGCGCCACGCTGGAATCGAGGGTAGGAAGTAGGGGACCGCTGTGGAAGGAACGGGGGGTGAGGTTGTAGACGGTACTAGAAAGCGACAAGGAGGGCTGAGGACATAAGAAGCATAAATGATATATACCGGGCTGTGGGTAAGCCGACGGCGTATATGAAGCTAAGGCTGGGGCGGGTACGCCACGGCGCTTGGAAGGTGGATGGAACTGTGGAGATAAGAAGGGGAGAGCTAGAAGCAACATAAGGCTGGAGGGACCTGCATTGGGATAAAAAGACGAGGGCTCACCCTGGTGTGACAGGAGGAGGCTGTCCAGTGTCCGGCGAAGTTGTAAGTAGCAAGGAGCCGAGCAGGCGGCAGGCGGGGTGCGAAAAGTAGCTGGAAAGGAGGACGGAAAAGGGAGGGTTCAAGAGGCACGATAGAACCGGAGCGGGACTCTGTGGTCTGGGAGGAAAGTAGAGGAAACTCACCCCGGGTGCGGGAAAATTAGGGCGATGTCGGGTCGTACGCTTGCAGGATAATGCAGACGCCTACCGGAAGACACGGAAGGAGAAGGGCAAATATGTAAAGCAGGATCAGAAATAGTAATGGAGAAGAGCGGATGCAGCGGCGCAGCTGCGAGGCAGTTACCTGGGGTCCGGAACGATGAGTTCTGAGGGGACACTAGAGCCGTGTGGAAAGGAATGGAAGGAAGACAGGAAATGGGGGGAACTAAATCCTGTCAATCTTGAGAGACTAGAGCGAGCAAACCAGGAGATATGGCCGGGTGATCGCCATATTGGAAAGCCCGGAGGAGTGCCGCCTGGTAGTGCGCATGTACGGTGGACGTCTAGGCTAACCACGAGGTAACCGCGGCCTCGGAAATGACTACATGAAGTAGCCAAAGACACGGGGGTGGGATATGGTGGCAGTCAAGAGTTTGTAACAGTGAAGAGACATGCCAATGACATATGGTCAACCGTAAGAGAATATAAACGGTGACAATGGTCATTAATTCATAACAAATATTTTCGAGCAGGTGCATTAAATGGGATACAGTGGTAGTCACGACTGGTATGGTGAATAGACATGCTAATGTCATGTAGTCAAATGAAAGGAATAAAAACGGTGACAATGGTCATAAATACGTGACAAATATTTGTGAGCAGGTGTATAAAATGGGAGACAGTGGCACATAAGTATAGTATGGTGAAGAGACATGCAAGTGTCATCAGATCAACAGGAAGAGAACATGTATGGTGATACTAGTAATCCGTTCATAAGAAGATTCCAAAGCAAAATTGTTATCCAATTGTTCATTCATCCAGGAAGTAATGCAACTCGTGGTCAGTGTTCAGTCCGTGTTGCACCGTCCGTAGGCGCATAATCCAAGTTGCTTCCAGGCGTCTGAGTCTGAGTTCTCTGTTGCCACCCCTAGCACTGGTGGCTGCAACGTCGAATCCGAAGAAGGAAATCCGTTTCCTTGGGCCTTGGTTGGGACAAGCGGCAGCATGGACCGCCATGGGATATCTGGTGTCAAGGTTATGTAGGGCTCTGACGTGCTCTCCAATTCGATCCTTCAGTGGTCTGATTGTGCTCCCGATGTACCAGCGTTTGCAGGTGCATTCGAGAATGTAGATCACGAATTTGGTGTTGCAATTGATGTTATGCCTAATCTGGTACTGTTGTTTGTTAATGGCCGTGAAGTTTCTGACCCCGTGTTGGGCTAGTTTGCAGACCCCGCAGTACCCGCACTTGAAAAAGCCAAGATTGTGGGTGGTGAGCCATGAGGGACTGGTGCTAGGGCCTAGGATGCTAGGGCTGAGTCTCGTTTTCAGTGTCCTGCCTCTCCTGTATGTGATTTGTGGTTTGGGAGGTACGATCTCTCTCAGTGTGTTATCAGCAAGTAATACGTTCCAATGCTTGTTGAGGCTTTTCCTCATAGCTAACCCCATGTCGCTGTAGTCAGTGATCAGTCGGACAGGTTGGTCTTGCTCAGTGCTTGTCCTCCTGGTGTGTAATGTGTCTTCTCTCTTTATGTTCCTGATTCTCTTTTCTGCAGAACTGATAGTGCGGGCACTATAGCCCCTGTCTTTGAATCTTTGTTTCATGTTGGTCAGGCACTCTTGAAATTCCGGTTCCTCACTACAATTTCTCCTGGCTCTCATGAATTCCCCGTAGGGAATCGCCTGTATTTGGTGAGAAGGGTGTGAACTGTCTGCGTGCAAGATGGCATTGCATGATGTCTCTTTCCTATAAAGACGGCTCTGAATAGTGTCAGATTTGATGTAGATTTCCACATCTAGAAATGTGATGTTGGAGGCGCTGGAGTTTCCTGTGAATTTCATGTTCATGTCATTGCGATTAAGGTGTGCGCAGAATTCGTCGAGTTCAAGTTGTGACCCTGACCAGAGAAGTAAGCAATCATCTATGTAGCGTCCCCAGTATATTATGGAATCAATCCATTGTGCTCCTTCAGGGCCCCAGATCCATTTGGACTCTAGAACACCCATGTACAGGTTCGCAAAAGAGGGTGAGAATTTCGAGCCCATGGCTACTCCTTTGTTCTGTTTGTACCACATACCGTCATAGATGAAGAGGTTGTTGTTTAGTATGATGTCCATCATTGAAACAAGCATCTGGGTATGCTGCCACAAATTGGCTGGTCTGTTATTAAGTATGCTGGTTACAGCCTTCAGCCCTAGTGTAGGTTCAATGGTAGTGTAAAGAGAGACTACATCTAGGGTTGCCAGGATCATGTCCGGTTGCCATTGGACATCAGATAAGATGCTGAGAATGTGTTTGGTGTCTTGTATGTGTGATGGCAAGTTTTTGACCAGAGTGCCAAGGAAGAGGTCAACATATTGTGCTATTCTTTCAGTGGGTCCGCCAATGCCTGATACTATAGGTCTCCCTGGAGGAAAGCGTGCCGACTTATGTATCTTGGGCACGGTGTACAAACAGGGAAATGCTGGTCTGTGGACTTTCAGATACTGCAGTTCTTGGTCGTCAATGAGACCTTGTGTGTGCCATTCTGATAGGCATTTGTTGATTTTGGTGACAAGGGGGGCTGTAGGGTTGTAAGAAAGCTGCTCATAACAGGAAGTATCTCTGAGTTGGGACAGGATTTCTGCGTGATAATCTGATCTGTTCATGATCACTACGTTACCCCCTTTGTCCGCCTCTTTAATTATGATGTCTCTGTTAGAGGTGAGTTGTTTCAAAGCTACTCTTTCCTCCCTGCGGAGATTGTCCTTGGTCCTATGTTTGGTCTTAAGTGTTTTGGTTTCGTGTCTGTCCATATCATTTAACACTAGGTTGTAGAACGTGTCAACTGCATTGCCCCCTGGGAGCATGGGTGTCCACTTCGACTTAGGTTTGAAGCCACTACGTAGACTGAGATCTTCCTCTATATCCAACTCTTGGAGGAGATTCTCCATGTTGGTGGGTGTTTCGTCCAAGTCGGTGAGCGAGAGGAGTAAGTGAGTGACCTGGATGTCGCTTATGCTCTGTATTCCTGACGTGTTGCCTGAGCAGATCTTACTAATGCTTCTTGTAGTGGGTGGAGTGCCACTAAAGTGTCTCTTGATTTTGATGCCCCTGATAAACTTGAAAAGGTCGATCTTATGTCTGCAGGTGTCTCCCTGTTCGTGGGGGTTAAAGCTAAGGCCCTTGTTCAGTAAAGAGATCATACCGCTATCAAGGTGCTGGGAGGAGAGATTGACAACCTGTATACCCAAGTTGTCCTGATCTATTTGTTCTTCTCGTTCCCGGATCTTAATTTCTTTTTGTATTCTTCTGTGTCCTGCCCTTTTCCCTCTACGGGTCTTCTGTCTGGGGGTATTTGTCTTTGTTGCTTTCTGTTCTCTCTCCTTATGGCCTGTACTTCCCTTAAAAAAGACTATGTCGTTGGTCCTGTCCTGTTGGGATTACTGCCTTGGTTCTCTCCCTCACTGTCGCTAGTGGCGATGGTGTTGAGTGATGTGGAGCTGGATGAGAGAGAGGCAGTGTCTGTTCTGGTCTGTTTATCTCCCTGTCCTGTGGTGCTGACTAGCTTGTCGTATTTCCTAGCGAAGGTGTAGACTCGCCCTTCCCTATAATCAGCTTCGTCCCTCTTCAGTTGACGTGTTTTTCTATCCTTTATTTCGTTTTGGTGTTTAGTCAGAATGTCATTCAAGATGACGTAGTTTTTACCCGTGGCTTCTTCTAAGTCTAGGTCCGCTATTTCTTTCTCAAGATTAATAATCTCAATCTGTTGTTTGGCTACTTTTCTTTCCGCGTTCTCTATCAGGATGTTAATTAGTGTATTTGAGTTAGAGTTTAAGGTTTCTTCCCATTTGCCCAATAAATTGTCGTCTAAGTCGTCAAATGTTGGGAAAATCTGTGAGCGGAGTCCCCTGGGGACTCTGTTTAGTCTCAGGTATTGTTTCAGTGTGGCGCTGTCCCACCACCTGGAGTTCTGTCTTTTTGAGTCTTTCTAATTTAAGAAATTTCTCTTTCAGTCCTTCTTTGCGTGTGGGGTGATTGCTAGTAGATGCAGAGGTGCTAGTGATCCCTTTGGATAGATTCTCAAATAGTTCCGATGCGACCCTGTCTCTATCCATGCTCTACACTAAGAGACTGAGAGTGTTAGGGTTGGACGCTGCGGCTGCCCTTCCTGAAACCGTGAAATGGAGGTTAGGCTGGGGGTTTTTAGTTAAGTCAGGAAAGTGGCGCTCAGGCTATTGCGTGTACTAACTATAGACCTGTATTGGTGCGGTGCTACCAGGTCAGGGGAGTAACCCGATAACCCCTGGGGAATGTGTGAATCGCAGGATCCACAATGTAAAGTAAGCGCAGTCCTGGGCACACGCGGTGAGGGTATGTGCAATATAACATCACGCAATGTACCATGTTTCCCGCGCTTTACCTCATGTTTTCTCCCCATGAGAGCGGCGCAATCACATCAGTCACATTGTGTTTTAACATGTTTTCCCGCGTTGCCATCATGAGCCCTGACTCATGAATAGCGGCACATTCACGAGTGTCACCTCACACTATACTTGTCACACTTTGCATTTCTTTTTCTTCTCTCCCCAGTAGTCACATAGGGTGATCCCTTTTTACCTATGTATTATGTTTGCCAAAGACTAGGTACCCTTTGTCTAACCCACTTTATTCCCCTCACCCAATATTTTTTGTATCCTCCCCAGCCCTGATGAGTCACGGGACCTCTCCCAGTGACGAAACACGTGTCGGCTGGTTTATTGTGTTCAACATAGTCGTTGTTGAAATATAAAGAAACTTTTTTGAACTAATACTGATGTCGACCACTGCATTTATATAACCCATCGATACTGAACGACAGACGGGTGGAGCCTGTTGCTGCCCACCGTCTATTTGAGCACTCCGGTCGCGGACGCGCTGGCCTGAGCACACAGCCTGAGACGGGGGGATTTGAGAACCATTGTTTTAATCTGATGCTAATTTTAAATTGAATTTGTACTTGCTGCCTTGATACTGTGCGCATTAGCGGCGTTATTTTTAATCGGCACTTGAGCCTCTCCGCTTCCGTGTCACAGGAGGTGCATAGCGCTGATTGGCTGGCCTTGGCCAATCAGACGACAGACGGGTGGAGCCTGTTGCTGCCCACCGTCTATTTGAGCACTCCGGTCGCGGACGCGCTGGCCTGAGCACACAGCCTGAGACGGGGGATTTGAGAATCATTGTTTTAATCTGATGCTAATTTTAAATTGAATTTGTACTTGCTGCCTTGATACTGTGCGCATTAGCGGCGTTATTTTTAATTGGCACTTGAGCCTCTCCGCTTCCGTGTCACGGGAGGTGCATAGCGCTGATTGGCTGGCCTTGGCCAATCAGACGACAGACGGGTGGAGCCTGTTGCTGCCCACCGTCTATTTGACCACTCTGGATGCAGACGCGCAGCGGACGCGTGCAGCGGGCGCGCCGCGGGCACGCCGAAGGCAAGCCCGTCTGCGCCCGTCCACGCCTGGTTGCTGCCGGCGGCCGGTTACTCTGCTTCTTTAGTCAAATCCACTACTGGCTATTCACATGCAGAGCTTTTGTTGCTAAACTCTGAGAGCTCGACCTGTTGTAATCATTCCTGGTCCCCGCTGGCTGATTTCTTTAAGTGTCCACACTGCCCTTTTCAGAGTGGGCCGATCATAAGAAATAAGCCTCCCTGGAAGCCCATTATTCTCAGGTTTTTCAGTCTTAACTGTAGGTCCTTAGCAAAGCATCATGCGGAGATCCCGGATCTCTTATCCGAGGAGTCTCCTGATGCATTATTCTTGACCGAGACCTGGTTGACTTCGGACTCAGTCGCTGAATCTTGGCTGGCTCTCCCCCCAGGGTATAAGCTGAATCAGCTTAATCGTATCGGCAATAGAGGTGGTGGAATCGCTGTGATTCACAAGGGTTGCTACACTTGTAGTCTGATGAAAGAGGATATTCCAGATTGTGAATGCGCTTTCTTTAAAATGACTTTAAATCCTAATTTTACGTTCTCTGGCCTGCTCATTTATCGACCTCCTGGCTCTTCTATAGTCTTTTGTGAGGAACTAGCTAATAAGATTACACTATTAGCTAGTAGGACAGCCAATTTTACTGTAGTGGGCGACCTCAATCTTCATTTAGAAGAAGCTGGCAAATCGGACATCTCCAATTTTTGGGCCGATTTGGAAGCATGTCAACTGACCCAGCGAGTCCGGTCTAGCACACATGCTGCTGGCCACTTATTAGATCCTATATTTTCTAACTTAGGCTCCCTGATTGTCTCTTCCCCTATTCCTATGGCCTGGTCTGATCATTTCCTTGTCCCCTTTTCCATTCATTGGATGGGGAAGCCGGCTCAAACAGATCTCCCGCCTATATTAAAACGACCCTGGCATAAGTTAGACATCAGTAAATTTTCCGATCTACTTTTAAGGCGCAAACCTCAGTTCCCGCCTAATATAGAATCCGCTGTAACTCTCTCTTGCGAGTGGATATCTTCATCTTTGGATCAATGCATCCCGGCTAAACCCTATATGAGGAAGAAAAAGAGCTTTCCAACCCCTGGTTTAATGAATCTCTAAGTAAGGAAAAAACTAAATGTAAACAACTAGAATGAGTCTGGAGGCGTTCTTATGATGAGGAATCCAAAACCAAATATCGTAACTCCATCAAGATTTACCATAAATTAGCTTGGAAAGCCAGAGCTGAGTACATTGCCAATTAAATTTTAGACAGCAAGAATCCATCAAAAACGATTTTTTCGCTTCTCAAAGTGATAAAAGGCTCTATGCTGAAGGCCGACTCTCCCGTCTCCTCTAATGCACAATGTTTTGAGCTGGCTAATTACTTTGTGGACAAAGTGGATAAAATGTATGATAGTTTTACCCCTAGTTTTACTCCTAGTTCTGTCTTAGATGAGGTAGTACACTGTGCCGTCAAAAGACCCTCTGTGGGCAATAATTCCCTGTGCACCTTTCCGTCACTATCTCTGGCTGAGACCGAATCTGTATGTGGAAAGATCGTATCCGGCTCTGCAGATGACCCCGTGAGACCAGCCCAATTTCGCCAACTGCATAGTGCTCTCCTCCCTATGGCACGGGACTTGATTAATCTATCCTTGTCTTCAGCGTCCCTACCTGCGGCTTGGAAGCATGCGAAAGTCATTCCCCTTCTGAAGAAACCTTCTCTTGCACCTTCTGACCCAGGCAACTATCGCCCCATTTCCCAGCTCCCTTTTTTAGCCAAAGCCACCGAATTCTATGTTAACTCACTTCTTACTGAGTTCGTAGAGTGTAACGACATTTTGGATGCCTCCCAAAATGGCTTTAGGTCCCGTCACAGCACCGAGACTGCGCTGATGGCTGTGACGGAAGAGATCCGCGGCAGTCTTGATGAAGGTAGTTCAGCGGCTCTGATTCTCCTTGACCTAAGCGCCGCGTTTGATACGGTGTCTCATGCGATACTCTTGCACAGGCTGGAGGAAATTGGGATTGGGGGTTTGGCTCTGACCTGGTTCCGCTCCTTTTTGGAGGATAGAACTTTCCAGGTCACGGTGCCACCTTTTCAATCCCAGGTGCACGTCATCAAAGACGGGGTACCGCAAGGCTCGATCCTGAGCCCCCTGCTGTTTAACATTTACGTTCAACCTCTGGCAGTGGTGGCCAGGAGCAGAGGGTTGTCTTTGGTGTCCTACGCAGATGATACCCAACTAGTGATTGCCTTCTCTAAGAAGTGCAATCTCAATCTTGCGAAATTTAAGGACGATATGCAGGCAGTTGCTAACTGGATGACAGTCAACTGCCTGCAGCTTAACGCCAGCAAGTCCGAAATTCTTCTGTTGGGCAAAGACAGGGATCTGTGGTCCAAGCAGTGGTGCCCGGAGGAACTCAAACCAGCCCCGATACCAAAGGAGGTGGTCAAGAATTTGGGTTTTTTGTTTGACAGTAGCCTGTCCTTTGACCCACAAGCTAAGTCCGTGGCAGGGACCTGCTTTGGGCTTTTGAGAGGCCTTAAACCCTTGCTGGGTTTTTTCAACCCCTCTGTCCGCCAGACCATCTTGCAGGCCACGATCCTGTCAAGATTGGACTATGGAAATGCCCTGTATTTGGGGGCCAACAAATCTTGTATCCGGCGACTTCAAAGAGTACAAAATGCAGCCGCTCGTACCTTGCTGGCACTTCCGAGATCCTGCTCAGTGTCTAGCTCTCTGTCCAGGCTTCACTGGCTGCCAGTGGATAGAAGGATTCAGTTTAAGACCTTATGTGTGGCCCATAAAATTTTGAACCATCGAGCCCCGAAGGTCCTTGCGAATCTGCTAGTGCCGTATATTCCAACTCGATCTCTCCGCTCCACAGATAAAAGGCTAGTTTGTATCCCCCGAGTTTTTAGAGCCAGAGCCGGGGGCCGTTCGTTTAAGGTGTTAGCAGCTAGGCTTTGGAACTCCCTTCCCTTTGGGATTAGAGAACTGCAGAACAATTTAGAGTTCAGGAAAGCCATAAAGACCTGGCTTTTTCCAGGCTAGCTCTCTCTTTGACATCTTCCTTCCGTCCCCTGTCTGTGTTCCTGGGTAGCGCTGGGACGCCCCGTCGCTGGGGCAGCTATGCGCTGTACAAAATTAGTAAATAAATAAAAAATATTGCAAATACCCTCCCCGCGTGTGCCCAGGACTGTGCTTACCATAATTAAAATTCGTTTGAATGCTATAAGACAGTCCCAGAGAAAGGATCTTTTTTTATATATATATATATCTATATATATATATATATATATATATCAACTTCAAAGCATTCTCAAACCTCCAGCACACGGCGAGAAAGAACGCGCGAACTCCACTTCGTGATAGATGTAAAAGTATTTTTATTGCTCCCTTCTGCTTGCCATGACGCGTTTCGGCCGATAAAACGTCCTTGATCACATGAGGCTAGTTTTGCGAGAAGCATTTTTAAAGTTGCTGCACCCGTGTCATGTGATGATAGACATAAAAGATATACTATTAAATCAACAAAGTGACTGCAGAAAATGAATATGTACATACTATAATAGGTATGTACATTATATCAAATTATTGACACACATCCTGAATAAATAGTAGAGTAAAAAATAAATAAATAATGCTACAGTAATAGTGATCACATTCAGAACCAATACATGCATAAAATGCTGATTACAAAAGAATAACATCACTATACTGTACAGGTAGTTTTAAAAGACATAAAAGGGCATCTAAAATATTATAACAGTTTAAATACTTCATATTTAAAAAAAATAACCCTAACATGTCTCCTTAAAACGACGCTAAAGCTAAATAGAGGGCAGTATAAAAACATTGCATGAATGCAGCTCATACTGATAGCCACCCAACTTATGCAATACCTCTAGATAATATAAGCAAATAACGTAATACCTGAAAATTAAACTCACAAATATAATCATAGGATGTGGTAAACTGCAGTGTGAAACAATGATAATAAATATTTAAAAAAACAGTCTATTAAAAAGGTAACCCCTCTTGACTGATCCATATACGATTAATACATATGTATAAATGTGCAAAGATTGCAATAAAGTGCAAAAAGTGCTACTAATGTGCAAAATCCGCCTTGATCTAAAATGATTTCAAAGGAAATACCGTAGGCTAAAAGATTATAAAAGATAAATGTATTTTTACAATCAATTGGATTCTAGGGGAAATGTGTTTGAAATAACATACTATAAAGTGCTGGTAATACTAAAATGAAAAAATAGGTACGTGAGGTAGTCATAAATACCGGTACAGGAGTCTAGATATGTACAAAAAAATGTACAGAAAAATGCTGCAAGTTAAAATAGATATTGTACTCTAGTTGTAAAAGAGTATAAAGTCACAGAAATAAATCTAAATTATAGGAAAGTATGGAGGTCCTCCGTAGTATTCAATCCAAAAGGTGTTTTACTATCCAGTTCTATTATCATGCGGGTCTCCAGTTGCCTCAACATGCGTTCTCTATTGCCTCCCCGTTTTAATTGGGGGATGGCATCAATCACAGAATACGTAAGGCAGCTAAGGTCATTTCCATGTGTAGTTTTAAAATGACGTGCCACTGGGTAAGTGGCATCGTTATTTACAATTGCTCTCAAGTGCTGCAGGATTCGGGCATGTACTTGGAGCTTAGTGCTGCCTACGTAATTGAGGCCACAAGTGCAGGTAAGGACATAGACCGCATATTCAGTGCGGCAGGTATAGTGCCCCTTTATTTGTACTGGTGTGGGACTGAATGGAGTGCTGTAGTGAGTTTTATTTGCTCCGAATTTACAGGCCCTACATGAGGAACACTTAAAAAAACCTTTTTTAGGTTGTAGCCATGTACCTTTAAATGTGGATTCTGGGCTGCTTTTAACCAGTTGGTTTCTCATAGAGACAGCCCGCCTGAAAGTGATGGTAGGTACGGTCGGTAGTCTGGGTGCCAGCACCGCATCAGTTTTAAGTATTGGCCAATTTTTATTGACAATAGCCCTGAGCTGTTTATGTTGCCGATTAAATGTGGTAATGAGACGAGGTGCAGTGATATCCTCTCCCCTTGTCTTATGCTTAATTTCCTCGGTTCTCTTGTGAGAGCCCAGTAGGCACTCCCTAGTCTTCAAAGCAGCCTTATCTCTTGCTTGCTGAAGGATAACGTCACTATATCCTCTTGCCTTGAATCTGGCCAATGCCTGCTGGGTACACTTAGTGTATTCCTCAGTGGTGCTGCATATTCTTTTCAGTCTAAGGAGTTCTCCGTAAGGGATGCTCCTAATGAGGTGGCCAGGATGTGAGCTAGTAGCGTGTATATATATATATATATATATTTCCATTACAGATTGTAAATAAAAAAATATTTTTTTAAAAAAAGGAATACAAACAGTTGAAACGCCCGTCTTTGAATTTTTTTTTCTTTTTTAAATTTGTTTATTGAGTTTTTACTTAGAACTGAGCAAAAACAACAAAAAGAAAAGAGAGATCACCAGCATGATAATGACAGTACATAGATAGGTATATGCACAACAGCGACAATTGAACATCAAATTGCCACGACTCAGAACCTGTAGTACAAAGTCATCTCACAATATGTACATTTCCCCCTAACCCCGTAGACATCAAATACTACAGTGCAGGGTAATGGAAGACAATTACCAATACAACCGAATTTAAAGGTATCACACGGCCACCATTCATAATCAGGGCATGCATTACAATATAAAGGGGGAATCAAGGCCCATTTCCGGTCTCAACTGGATGTTCCAGGAGATACAATTTGAATGGGTCCCAAATATACCGAGGACGGGACGAGAGTGGAAGTAGTTCAGCCTAGGTGTACGCTTGGTCCTGCCAGAGTGTCATGTCACCAATCCAGTCTTTGAACTTGGGCGCCCGACCGCGGCCCCACCTGCAGGCCACTCGCCGTCTGGCTAGTAGGAGAGTGAATGAAACAAATTTGCGGTACGTCACTGGTATCTCCTCCGTATATCCGAGGAGTGCGAGAAGGGGGGATAATGGAATGTGCAGGGATGTCATCAATTCTAGCGCGGTGAATACCTGCTGCCAGTAGGCAAGGACTGAGCTACACTCCCAAGCGAGGTGGAGAAAGTCAGCTGCTTCCGCCTTGCACCTGTCGCACTGGTTCGTGTCTCGTAATTTGTATTTGTGTAGCTTAACAGGGGTATAGTAGATGCAATGTAAAAACTTGTAGTGAGTGATGCATAGCCGACTGCTAGAAGAGGCTTGTTCAGTTCATCATGCACGGTTAACACTGTAATTAACCTCACTGAGATCGAACTGAATAAAGCTGAAATACAATTGTTATCATTAGGTTTGTCCTTTTGTCCAAAGAATGGGTTCAATTATGTGCAAGCACGTATCGACGTATTCAAATTTATACGAAAATTTAAATTAAAAAAGCATTTCAAGTTGAATATGGCCCAGGATACGGCAGCGAAACTTATTGCCTCTAATCAACCTAGTAGATCTCTTCAAGTTTCCGATATTGCTACTCTAAGATCTATGCATGCATTGGCTGAAAACATTGATGAAATTAATTTGAATACGCAAGATGAATTGCATGAATTGGGAATTGTTAGCATTGGTGCAGGTAGTAGTCCTTTTCGCCCCCCTTCTTCTTTTATTCCTCTTATGGCTAAGGATGCAATAGATACTTTCAGTGACGTCGTAATTGAGGATTTAAAAAGACTTAATCAGAATGTGAAGCGCCAACAAATTCGGAGAAGCTACTCTGAAATACAATATTCCAAACTTATGAAAAAAATTAAAGACAATGGAAATATTATTGTGAATAAAGCAGATAAAGGAGGGAACATGGTTCTTTGGCCTCGGGATGCTTATGTGGACGAAGCAGAACGACACTTGAATGATCAGTTGTGCTACAGAAAAGCCTCATTTCAGGAATTAAAATCTATCAGAGATTTAGTATTGAAGGAGTTAGCACGTTGGAAAAGAGATGGGATGTTAAGCAAACATGAATATGAGTTTCTTAGAAATGATTATCCCATAACCCCGACCCTTTATTTTATTCCAAAAATCCACAAAAAAGTGACTCCGATACCTGGAAGACCAATCATTTCCGCCCAGATAAGTCTCTTTGAAGCCATGTCCAAGTATGTGGACTTTTATCTACACGAGTATGTGGATAATCTCCCCTCGTTTATCAAAGATACTGGCCATTTCCTCACAAAACTGCAAGAAGTTACATGGAATGATGATTATTATTTTATAGTGATGGACATCTGTTCTCTTTACACCAGCATACACCACACTGACGGTTTAAATGCTATAAAATATTTTCTTGCCAAAAGAAACATTCAATTTTTGAGACACAATGATATGTTGTTGAAAATGATCGAAATGTGTTTAATGAACAATTTCTTTTTGTTTAACAAGGAATTATATCAGCAACTACGTGGGGCGGCCATGGGGGCATGCTTCTCTCCAAGCTACGCGTGTTTACACGTGGGCTGGTGGGAGGAGCATGTCCTCAGACATACCCATAAGGATATATTTGCCACTCATGTAGTACAGTGGTGGCGATTTATTGATGATGTTTGTGTAGTTTGGCGAGGCACAAAAGAATCTGCATTAGACTTTGTTGACACCATCAATATTAACAATTTAAATCTTGAGTTTACAGCCACTATCAGTAATGAGAGAGTTGAGTTCCTTGATGTGGAGTTATATATTAATGACAAGAATATTCAGACAAAACTCCACAGGAAAAGCACAGCAGGGAACTCAACTTTGCATGCAAACAGCTGCCACCCTAGACACTTAATAAAAAGTATTCCGTATGGAGAATTTTTAAGAATTAAAAGAATTTGTAATTCAGATACAGATTTGAAGCAGTGTCAAGCAGAATCATTACAGAGATTCCAATCACGAGGATACAAAACTAAAGATTTACAAATGGCACTATTGAGAGCCAACAGTATTAGTAGTGAGATGGTAGTTACCAACAGAAATCCAGAAACCCTGTCTCCTATAACTGTAAGAAAGGATAATAAACACAAAAAAGATGAGGTGGTTAGATTAATAACTACATATAGCCGCCATGAAAAGCAAGTTAGAAGTATTAGCAAAAAAAATTGGCTAATACTTAAAACTGATATTACCCTTTCACCAATTTTATCTGAGACTCCAGTCATTACTTTCAGGAGGGCACCCTCTATGAGGGATGTATTAATTAAAACTAGCCCGGAAGTATTAACTCCTAGAAACTGGCTCTCGAATAGGACGGGGTTTTTAAGTGCAGTTCCTGTAGAGCGTGTAAGTTTGGGGTAAACAAACTAGAATACACTGACGCTTTTGGAAACATTCCATCGAAAATAAATGGTATGTTCACCTGTAAAACTGATTTTGCAGTATATGTACTGGAATGGTCATGTCATCTACAGTACATAGGCAGCACTAAGCTGCAGGTGTTTATGCGTATTTTGCAACACCTCCGAGCTATAGTAAATTCTGACCCCAGTTACCCAGTTGCTAGGCATTTTAAGCTTGTACATAATAACAACTTACATGATTCTAGCTATTTTGTAATTGATGCGGTACCTAGGTCGATAAGAGGAGGTAACAGAGAAAAGAAATTAAGACAATTGGAGACTCGTTACATTCTACAACTAGATACTAAGATGCCAAATGGTTTAAATACGGGGGAAGATTTACACAATTTTTTATAAATGTGTTTAGGAAATCGCACTGGCTCTCCTCCGTAGGTATCCTTAGATAAGTGTATCTGTTTTTGTGTTTTTTAACCAATACAGATTTGTTTAACTTCATTTGGTTGAATTTTGTCTGGTGGATTTTAGTCCAGTTTTAGCCCTAGTTTTACCTTGTTTTACTGGATTTTATCGGTTTTACTTTTTGATAGGGGGGCTCCTGCTCGGGGACTCTAGTTGTATTATGAATAAGGAAAGAACTTTATTCCAAAAAGATTAATACTGTATTATTTGGAGTCTATAAATATTATACTACCAGACATTCATTCTATATACAGACTTCATGACAGCGTATTTGTACAGTTTTTATTTGTATTTCTAATTGTATTTGTACTGTTTTGATATCGACCTGTGGTATTGCTTATTTGCACTATTGCTTATTTGCACTACTGCCTATTTGCACTATTGCTTATTTGCACTGTGGATTCTGCTGTTTTGCACATTGAAATTAATTTATTTGGACTCCCCGTCTTACTTATGTACATATATGAATTTATGTGATTATATCTACTTGTTTGGTTTTTGTGCATTTATGTACATGATAGAATGCACTTTGTAGTGCATATTAATGAAGATCAAGGTTACAGGCATAGCACGACCAACCATAAAGATTTAAGGATTTTTTAATATGTAAAAGTATCAACTATGATGTAATTGTTTTATTTTTATCATTAGCACCTTATTGGCACTTGCACTTTGTTTAGGATATTTGCACAGTCTTTGGTATGCGCTCAATATGCTCAACAACAATAGAACCGTTAATCGACGACATCTAGTTTTTCCTGTGTGTATTGCTTTAATAGCAACACACATTAGCACGATGGTTTTGGGCACTTGCCCATTATACAAAATGTATTATGTATAAATGTATTTTGTATCATTGTGTGTATATCAAATTATGTATGACCAATTTTAAATGCTGAATTTAGTGGTTGATACAGTGTTTATTAAGAAGGATAATTTATTGGCAGCTATTGGTTTTAAGATGAGGCTATACATATAGTCTGTTGTCGAGTTCTATTGAGCGGGAGGGAGGGATTGTTCTCCCATGGTGTATCTATTTATTCACGTTAAGGGTCCCGGCACGTCATGTGATCAAGACCGGGGTGACCTAGTCGAAACGCGTCATGCTGTGGAGGTTGCAATAAAGCACTAAAGATTTCAACAAACTACGTTGTGGTCCGTACCTGATTTTCCTATGATACAGGATTTTCTTCAGGACTGTGGTTCATTCATATATATATATATCTCCATTACAGATTGTAAATAAAAAAATATTTAAAAAAAAAGGAATACAAACAGTTGAAACGCCCGTCTTTGAATTTTTTTTTCTTTTTTAAATTTGTTTATTGAGTTTTTACTTAGAACTGAGCAAAAACAACAAAAAGAAAAGAGAGATCACCAGCATGATAATGACAGTACATAGATAGGTATATGCACAACAGCGACAATTGAACATCAAATTGCCACGACTCAGAACCTGTAGTACAAAGTCATCTCACAATATGTACATTTCCCCTAACCCCGTAGACATCAAATACTACAGTGCAGGGTAATGGAAGACAATTACCAATACAACCGAACTTAAAGGTATCACACGGCCACCATTCATAATCAGGGCATGCATTACAATATAAAGGGGGAATCAAGGCCCATTTCCGGTCTCAACTGGATGTTCCAGGAGATACAATTTGAATGGGTCCCAAATATACCGAGGACGGGACGAGAGTGGAAGTAGTTCAGCATAGGTGTACGCTTGGTCCTGCCAGAGTGTCATGTCACCAATCCAGTCTTTGAACTTGGGCGCCCGACCGCGGCCCCACCTGCAGGCCACTCGCCGTCTGGCTAGTAGGAGAGTGAATGAAACAAATTTGCGGTACGTCACTGGTATCTCCTCCGTATATCCGAGGAGTGCGAGAAGGGGGGATAATGGAATGTGCAGGGATGTCATCAATTCTAGCGCGGTGAATACCTGCTGCCAGTAGGCAAGGACTGAGCTACACTCCCAAGCGAGGTGGAGAAAGTCAGCTGCTTCCGCCTTGCACCTGTCGCACTGGTTCGTGTCTCGTAATTTGTATTTGTGTAGCTTAACAGGGGTATAGTAGATGCAATGTAAAAACTTGTAGTGAGTGATGCATAGCCGACTGCTAGAAGAGGCTTGTTCAGTCTGCTTACAGCAATACACCCACTGCTGTTCCGTGATCTCGTGCTCGAGTTCAGCAGCCCACTTATCCCGGGAAGCCCAGGGGGTGTAGGCAATATCCATGTACAAGCTATGGTAAAGTGTAGATACCAGGTGGGAAGCATCGACAGCTCGCAGTATATGATGCAGTGGAGCAACTGCTAGGGGTTCCTGAGGGTATGAGGGAGTATACTCTCTAAGACCCTGCCGCAGGCGGACATAGAGGAAAGTATCCATGGGGGAGGGCGGTGTATCTCTAAATAACTTATGCAATGTGCGAAACGTGCCATTGAGATAAAGGTCACCCCAGCAGTGAATGTTATGTTTAGCTTTAGCCTTTTTAAAGACACCCTCTTGCAGAACAGGCATCTTCGGATGATATGTAAGGGGGAGTAGTGGGGAATATAGCATGGGAGCCTGTAAGCGGCGAGCAATGCGGTGCCAAGCAGTAACCGTGCATTCTACAGATGTCGGGCACGGTGTGGAGGTGGGAGTGCAGACAATATGGCCCCGTCGAGCGGGATAGGGTCCGCAAGCCAATGTTCAGTTAACACTTGAGGCGTATATCTGGGAGGGTGGAACCAATAATGGGCATAATGTGCTTGTGCACAGAGATAATACAGTTCAAAGTTGGGGACATCGAATCCCCCCTGAGAGTAGGGCCATGTAAGTGTGTCCCATTGCAAACGAGGCTGTTTACCGCCCCAGACCAATCTTATTAGCTCCGAACGAAGCATGGAAAAGAAATGCCTGCCAGGGTCATAAGGAATATTTAAAAACAAATATAAGAGCTTGGGGAGAACGACCATTTTAATGAGAGAGACTCGTCCTGCCATTGTGAGTGGGAGAGCGTTCCATCTGGTGATACTACTAGTGATATGTTCGAGTGTACGCCCATAATTGAGCCTCATTAATTCTTCGCGATCGACGGTGACGTGTATCCCCAAATACTTCACTTCAGTGGAACACCATTCTATGGGAAAGTCAGTGGGGAATGGCGCCACGGAAGCAGTGAGTGGGAAAAGTTGAGATTTGGCCCAATTGATATGGATGCCAGAGAGACCTCCGAATCTAACGAACTCACGGAGCAGCGGGTTGAGGTTCTGCTGAGGCTCCTTAACATACAAGGTGACGTTGTCTGCATAGAGGAAAATGAGGATCGGGCGAAGGAAACAACGAAGGGCCTTTTCTTGATGGTGTTGCCTGATTTTGGCCGCCAAGGGCTCTATGACCAGGGCAAATAGGAGGGGGGAGAGAGAGCAGCCCTGCCGGGTACCCCGAGTGAGAGGGAAGGAAGGGGAGGTATGACCATTAATCAAAACCTTTGCCGTTGGAGAAGTGTAAAGGAGGCGTATCCATGCTAAAAAAACCTATGGGCAGCCCCATGCATTGAAGGATAGTAAAAAGGTAGTCCCATTCCACAGAGTCAAAGGCCTTCGTGGTGTCTAAGAAGACCGCCACTAGTGCCAGTTGTGGGTCAACAGTTTGTAAAATGGAGAAGAGAGTACGGAGGTTATGGGAGGTCGCCCTACCGGGGATAAAACCCGCCTGATCTGGCAACACTAATTTCTCCATCAACAGACTGAGGCGATTAGCTAATAATTTTGCAAGAATTTTTGCATCTGTATTAATGAGGGAGAGGGGTCTATAAGAATCGCAGTGGTCTGCGGGCTTTCCAGGTTTCAGGAGGGAGGTAATAAGTGCCTCTCTCATTGAACCAGGAAGGATCTGTGCCTCCTGAGCCTCCATATACACCTCCCTTAGCACCGGAAGTAATTGTTCGAGGTACGCCTTATAGAAGTCGAAGGGAAGGCCATCAGAGCCTGGGGCCTTCCCCGATTTCATCTGCATGATGGCCACTCTGAACTCATCATCTTCAAATGGGGCCGCTAAAAATTCCCTTTGGTTGTCCCCTAACCATCCCAGTGCTATTTCTTTCAGAAAATGCGAAAAATCAGGAGGTTCGGTCCTGCGAGTGGTGTAGAGGTCTGTGTAGAATTCAGTGAACGTGTGTAAAATTGCGAGGCTATCTCTGTGGCGTGCCCCAGAGCTGTCTATTATGTCCAGAATGTAATTGGAAAAACGGGACAAGCAAATTTCCGTCGCTAGCGCCCTGCCGGGCCTCTCCCCCTCCCCGTATCTACGAGCGGTGATGTATTTGCCGCGAAAGCGAGCTTCCCGCTCAGCGGTGGTGGTATATTCAGTGAGTTTGTCCCTAAGTGTAACCTTCTGGGTTCCTGATGCGTCTTGCCACATATCGATTTCCAGTTGTTTTAACTCCCCTTCAAGTTGGCGCAGGCTTCGACGAATGTCTCTGAGGACTCCAAAGCTTTTCGAAATGCAGAATCCGCGCACCGTAACTTTAAAGACCTCCCAGATTGTGCTCACATGGGTGACCGAGCCTTTATTCCTCCTGAAGAAATCAGAGATCTACTCCCCAAGCTCCGCTTTAAAAGCGGTATCTAAAAGCGTCTCCGGCATTAGCCGCCAGCTTCGTGGAGTGGCAATCGAATTGGGGGGTGCAATTGTCATGCGTACTGGAGCATGATCTGAATGGGTTCTGGCCATGTGTTCTACCGAGAATATCCAAGGAGCAACCCCTCGGGAAACAATCCAGTAGTCAAGCCGTGACCAGGAAGCATGTGCTGTAGTGTAATAGGTACCTTCTCTCCCATCAGGGTGTACATGGCGCCAGGCATCGATAAGCTCATGGGCAGGGAACAGGCGCGCTAACGTTTCGTAAGTTTTGGTGTAATGGTGTGGAAGAGGGTTGGACCGGTCGGCAGAAGGGCACAGGGCAGTGTTAAAGTCCCCCCCCCCAGATGACATGGGTAGATCCCACTTTAAGAATGTGCCCCCATAGGGTAGTGAAATAGTCCGGAAATGGGAAGGGCGGCGTGGGTCAATGTGTGTCTCCTGGAGCATGGCGACGTGTATTTGGTGCCTATCAAGGTAAGTAAGAATTTGTCGACATTTACGGGGATCGCCAAGGCCTCTGACATTCCACGTAAGCAAATTTTTACTGAGCATTTCAGAAGGAGGGGACATCACCCGGGGAGAGGCAAATGGCACAAGATGTCGTGAAGGTGAGGACAATGCATGGCTGTCTCAATGTGTGCTTGCATGACTATCTGCTGGTGGATCTCACATGTAACATGAAAAAACAACAATCCCCAACCCACCCCCGCCCACAACAGCACCCAGTCGTGCCGGTAGTACACTGCCCACCCAAACCCCAAGCAAACCGTGACATTGCAGTCTAGGTCTAGCAAGTCCAACAGAGAGAAAAAAAAAAAAGAAGTACAGTTAACCAGGGGGATCGCCCATATAGGGGGGTCGCTTGTGAGTCACGAATTCCTCCCTTCTCCCATGAACCGCTAAGCAGTTACCCAATGGACCGGGGATTCAGGGGGTGAGAAGGGAGGGTGCTTGGCATAGTTCAGTACTAACATTCTAACCATGTATTGAACCCGCTTTCCCAACATGCAAAGTTCTTTATGCTGAATGCGTCACTTATCTGTCCGCAATGAGCTGGATACAATCAAGATCCCAGGAGATGAGTGGAATGTTCTTCATGCCAGACTCAGGCGTCAAGTTCACATCTACAGTTGAGTCAATGAGTCCAGCAGTCGGAGCAGAGCTTATGAGGTATGGAAGAGGCGCACAATATTGCAATGTCTATCTGAGGGGTTCGTCTGCGGCGGGAGATGGAGATCTAGATGCGCGGTCGTCGGAAGCTCCCCTCTGTGATCTTCGTATGACAGATTTGAGGAAGTCCTCCACCTGGTGCGGGTTGGTAAAGATGGAGTGTTTACCTTGATAGGAGACCCGCAGGCATGCCGGATACAGGAGTGCATATTCGATCTGCGCCTTCCGAAGCTTTTGCTTGACTACAAGGAATTTGCGTCGTGCCTCCTGTACCGCGACGGTGAAATCTGGGAAGATGGTGAATTCCATGCCTTCATATCGCAACGGTCTGTTCTCACGAGCCATTCTCAACGCAGCGTCTCGATCCTGGTAATTAAGTAGGCGAGCCACAATGGGTCGGGGCACACCGCCTGGCGGGGGAGGGGGTCCCAAGGAGCGATGCGCCCGTTCCACAATGAACTGCGAGGAGAAGACTTCATCGCCGCAGGCACCCTTCAGGAGGCGCTCGACGAAATCCCCCATGCGACCCGTGTTGGTGCTCTCTGAAATACCTATTATACGAATGTTATTTCGGCGGCTGCGGGCTTCAAGGTCTTCATTTTTGGCAGCGATGACCTTAAGAAGCTTATCCATCTGCGACACCTGGAGCTGGATCTGTGAGGTGGTATCCTAGTTGTCTGATATGCGACGCTCTGCCTCCTTGATCTGCTCATCATGTTTATCCACCTTCTGGATTAAAAAGTCTAAGCAGCTGTTCATGGTGTCCATTTTCCCAGAAAGATCCATAAGGCTATGCTGCATAGCAAGAAGCAAGGTTTTAACCTCATCTCCAGAGGCTGAGGACTGCATCTGTGGCTGCTCTCCACTAGGGTGGACGGATTCTTCCGAATTTGAGCGTGTAACCGCCTTCTTGGCGTCAAAAACAAGTTTAGGCTGACGGCCATCCGGTTTCCCCATTGTAGCTGGAGGTGAGAGCGATACAGGAAATGACACCTGCAGCAGCAGGGCGAGGCTAATTCACCCAATATCGCGCCTGGGACGTAAGTGGGAGAGGATTGAGAGACAAGGATTGCCTGCAGGAATACACTCAGTACCTCTGCATTGTAGGTTCCAGGTTAAAGAGAGGAGGTGTCTCTCCCAGATGTCCAGGACTCTAAGCGGCTCCTGATGCGGTGAGTGAAGGAGCAAGCGAGGCCTGCTGGCGTAATAGTCAGTAGGGGCGGGCGTGCGATCACCAAGTTGCTGTCAGAGATATCGACAAGGACCACGAGGGAATCCAGCTTATAGGAAAGCGACAGGCACATGGAAGGCCGCAGCCCACAATGCGGCTGCTGTTCAGAGTCACGCTGTGAAGGGTGCCTAGCGTCGCAGTTCGTAGGCCCAGGATGGATAAAGAGAGAGGCGGGGAGCAGGCTGTAGCGAATCTCAGTACAGTGGGATCACAACGGGCAGGAGAGCTCCCAGATCAAAAGGTGCCCACCTCGGTGAGAAGAAGTGTGGGCGCAACACCAGGGAACAACAGGTGGTGCACCGTGGGTCGCAAAGAAGGGATTCCAGCGCTGGGTGGGGCCGAGAGGGAGCACGTCCTCGAGCGCCCGGCGAAGAGGGAGATGCCCTGAGTTGTGGCACAGGCGTAGAGCGTGAGGCAGCCCCAACGCGCCGCAATCAGGAGTACTATTGCTCACAGACTAGTAGCAGGCTGGTGGAAAGCAGATTAGGCAAACAGCCAGAGAGGAGCTCCGTTCGCCATAGGCCGCCGCAAAACGTGGTCCGACAAGGCCCAGTGGTGAGAACCAGTCTGAAGAGGCAATCTGGGTGGCGAAGCTCCCACCGGTGGCAGTGAACAACGCAGCCCAGCAGCGTGGTCACTAGGATGGCTGATGAGGTGGCAGTTGCCCAGTATGCAGCGGCAAGAGAAGGGAAAGCTGCGGCGTTCCGCGCGGGATCGCGCCCACTGTCACCTACCGCAGCCGACCTGAGCGTGAGTTATGGCTGGATGGCGTGGCTGGTGCAGGGCAGTCCATTGTAGAAATCTCCGATGGGGGAGCAGTGGAAGGTAGTTCTCCGATGAAAGCACGCAGGACCAGGCAGCACGGAGAGCCCCCAGCTCCCGTGCAGCGCAGAGACGTCAGCCGGAAAGCAAAGCCAGCGTCTACTTCGTTTGCCACCGCTGGTATCGACGTGCAGGCTGTTATTTATGCCCGTGAGGCGTGTGGGAGCAAGTCCAAAGCGGCACCGGCCAGGCGCTGTTGTGGCTGAGAGAGTATGCCGGTAGGAGAGCTGGAGCCGCAGTGCAAGGCGGCCGGGGGGGCCGATACCTCGTGGGATCCCCGGGACTTGCGTAGCGGTAGTGGCCGTTCGGGTCTGCCGGCAGGGCATCGCACTCGTCCTGCACCCACCAGAACTCGGCCCCGGAATCTCCGGCCAAGGTCGCAGGATGTTAATTTTTACACCGGAGTGAAGGTAGGCTTTGAGGAGAAAGTGGCAGTGCTCGGAAGTTGGATTAGTGAGGGTTAGAAGAGGATAAATGAAGTATTATGCCGCCAAGCAGCCAGAGCCTCACAGGTGTGCGGCCATCTTGGTCGTGCACCACCTAGCGCCCCCCGTCTTTGAAATTTTGTCTGTTGCTTTTTCAATTTGAAACCTTGTACCACTTGTCTTGTTTGCTTGTAGTTGTTGTGTCATTTGTTGTCAAGAAATTATGGTACTGCTCAGAGCATTACATGAACAGATTAGTTTTGAGTATTCACGGGAAATAGGCTATTAAGGCAAAGAGTGTTCTTACTATAAATATTTATTGCCGAAACATTTTCCAAGTTACTTTAAGGGAGGACATTTTTTTTTGCACTTATGACTTGTGCACTTATGACTGCCATCACTTTGGCATTATGGTAGCATTTACGTTTGCTTGCTCAATACCTCAAATCATGTTATAAATTTGTATATTTCAGAAAATGTTTTCATAATGATCAGTCATCAGGAAAAATCGCGTGCATCTGTATTTTTGGTGTAGATTACAGTGCAAATGTGTTTGTGTTATTCTTGACTTGTATGACGTTTAATTATTTGTTGAAAACGAATGAAAGTACTGCTTTGTTTCCGCTTTATATATTGGTTTGTTCAGCGAGCTACTTTGTTTTCGACTTTCCGGGTAATCAATACATTTAAAACACACATAATCTGAAAGTTAAAATGGGTATTTTGGGGAGTGTGAGCTTGTGCCGAACATGGTGACACCTCAGTCTTGAGCTATGGTGGACTGCAGAACTCCTGAACTACCAACCAAGACCTTTTGTTTTATGAAAAAAGAGGATATGAAACCCTATACCACGTAGGGGGAGGTAGAACTGAGAGCAGTCTCAGGTTAGTGAAAACGAAGGTGGTTGGACTGTTGACCACAAAATGGAGTGTGTAACCAGGATGACAGTTGTCCCTGGATCCATATGTGTTGATTCTCTTGTGAGAAATGCGTTGCCTTGCAACCCTGCAAGTTTTAGACCTTAGCACTGTCAAATATTGTAACCGTTTTAACCATATCAATCTTTTTTGGTGGCAATTGTATTTTTCGAGGAAACCAAATATGGGGCCAGAGTAAGGAAACCCAGCGTATTTGGCAGCCATGAAAGGATACGGTCCGTTAGTCATAGTTCTTTGGCTGCCAATGCCCCACATTCTTCCTGAAGTAGAAAAGAATGAAAGGGGTTAGGGCAAACACCAAAGACACATCTCGTCATATCGCTTTCTGCCTCTTGTGCACTTAAGTTCATGGCTCCGTGACACTTGTGTCTCTTGGGAAGATTCTATTTTCTGCTGAGCAGTCTATAAAGCGTCTCTGGGAGAGTCCTTTCTATCTACATTCAGTTTTCAGCCTGGCAAGCACTCCAGACTGCTTCATGTATCCACTCCAGGATCTTCCCTGGCCAGTACCAGGATCTCCCCTGGCCAGGACTATCACCCTGGCTGGGAAAAAAATCATATATTTGATGTCTCCAGATCGGAGTTCTCATTTAACAGATTTGATGGATCACCATTGTTTCTGCACTAATTGTGTGAAGTCAGGGAAAATGAGTATGTTGGTATTGACCATTCTTTCTCGCGGGTTGAAGCATTACATCTTGGTCTCTGAAGTTAAACAGGTGAGCTATGTCACTCTGGATTATGCACATGCTTTCAGTGGAAGAACAGGGCATCAGTTTGCCATTTCAGATGGAGGAAAGTTGATATAAGCTGCTCCACAAACAGATCAACTGAATGCCTCTAAACCCACTCTGGAACCCCCACAATCAGGATATTATTTTGGTGTAATTGCCCCTCTGCATCTACCACCGTTTCATTTGGACTTATGCCTCTGTAGTGAGTTGCATTATTTGCTCCTTCATGGTCATCATGTCCTGTGAATTCCCATTGGGGCCTTTGGCAAGTCTGCGCTAATAAGGTTCACATCAACGGCCAGCTTATCGATCTTATGTTTAATCATCTCCTTTGAATCATCAACACCACCAGCACCTCTTTCAGTGTCTGTTCTTGGGTCCAGTCTGGGTGTTTGTCTGAGTACTGCTGTGTTGCCTGTATTTCTTGTCCTGCCTTCAAAGGCCCTTTTGAAAAGGCATATCTTTCTGAGTGTTTTTCCCCAGCTTCTCCCACCCTGCCTTGGCCATTGTTCGTGGAATCCAATGAGGGGAGGGGGGCCCTCACTCACTCACTCACTCCCAGCAGTCGGAAACCATGTCTGCAGTGTTCATGTGCCTTTGATCACTGCAGTTACACATGAAAAGCAAGTGCGTTCAAGTGAGTAGCGGAAGAAGTTTTCCCTTTAGTCTTTCCAACTTTCTCCCCTACTCTCCACCCACTCCTTTTCTATTCTGGGCAAGGTAGCCTCTCAACCACTTTCCGTTTGTGAGGAGACTGTAGGACTGCTTCGAAGTCAGAGTTATAAGCATCAGAGATTGGTTTCATTTCATCTGTTTTCAGAACCCCCTGCATGTCTTCTGTGCGGAATACCTTTATTTGCTATTCAGAATTCCAAAATTTTCCACCAGGGCTGGACTGATGTGGTCGCTCAAGTGGAGAGCTCTGCAACTATTTCCTCTAAATCGTTCTAATTAATATTCAGTGGCCTACAAAACAACAGACATGGAGCCAACGGTGCAAGGGAAGAAGCACAATCCCTCGGTACTCTAATGAATCCCAGCCAGCTATCCCAGGACAAGCCGCAGATGGGCCGAGTTTGATTATGAGACTGAGTGGAGAGGAGCCATCTTAACTGCCAGAGAAGTTTGTGCTGTCCTTTAACTCAGCAGCTCCATTTAGAGAGTGTGGCTGTGCTGAACTCTTTGTGTGCCGCCGACGGAGGCCCGCTTGGCTCTGAGGTACAGTCTGCCTTAGCAAAGGTACCAGTAGGTGGTCACTCACCGCGCTCAATGCCGCTGGAAGCTGGAGGGACAATTTGATTTATTTCTTGGTCTGAGACGCAGGGCGTAGACGATGTTGTGCACCTAAATAATTATTGTCCTCCCCAGTGTGGTTGGGACTCAATTGCCTCACAAAAGTAATCACCCATACTCAGGACTGCAATATTGGTATTTTTAGGCACAAGAAAGCTCCCTGAGAGTGATAAATAACTTCTCTCAATTGAGAAACTGTGAAATACTGGGCACCAACACCCCTAGTCATTTGTGAAACAGCAAACACCTTAGCTTATTAGGAAGAAGGGGGAGCAGTGTAATCTCCTGGAGAGTTTTCCAATGTTGCCAAATAAAAACTGTTTGATGTACATGTGGCATAAATCAGAGTTTTTTGGCGGTACCGGCCTGCTTGGGGAGGGAACCACAGTAACTCTACCACACATAAATATGCAGCATCAATCAAGAGAAACTGTCAGACATGAAGAAGTCAACCCTGCAGAATTTACAAAGAGACCTTAGATCTTTTCTGCTGGCCGGTGGCAGTGACCCCAACTCACCTGGTGCAAAGGAGAACCATTCATCCCGGCAGTTGAACGCCACAATGTCTAACCCAAAACACGTTGACTCTCCCCCACTTATTAAGAGGTGTTTTCTTGCATGTCTGGCAGACTTGCAGGAGAAGCAAACTACTACCCTGATGGAACAATTACAGGCAGTAAAGACAGAAGTGAAGCTGGACTGACATGAGAGATCCAGATGGTGGGTTAGAGGGTCGAAAATGCTGAGGACTCCATCATGAAGATGGAGACGGACGTGTAGGAGACCCAGGCAACCCTATGGACACTAACCGAGAAAATAGAGGAAATTAAATTGAAGTGCGAGGACCTAGAGAATAGGTCTTGGAGGCATAATATCCGCATATGAAATGCCCCTAAAATCTATTGAACGCCCAGGACTGTGCAAGAATCTTTCGTCAGCTGCTTGACAAGGATGTTCCCCAGGAAATGGGCACTGTGTGAGCACACAGAGTAGGTCCTTGCACCTCAGAGCTGGGCAAAAGACCCAGTGACATCTTAGCAAAATTCAGTACCTTGGACACTAAAGACACAATTCTAAGAACAGTCAGAGGACAAATAACCATAGGTTTTGAAGACTGTACGATGCAACTTTTTAAAGATATCTCTCAAGATACTCAAACCAGACAGAAGGTAATCTCTGAAATTATGGCTAATCCGAGGACTAGACCAATAAATTACAGAGATGGGCCTTTCCTTTAGCACTAATATCTACAATTGATGGCAAATCTCGCACTTTATATGGGAGAAACATGTAGATCTAAAACCAAATTACAATTCAATTCAATGATCCTTAAAGAAAAAGGTTACACGAGAAAGAGATGACAGACCAAATTAGGGAACATTTTTAAATTAACAAACTGAAACAACCCTCTGGTTATGTGAGACGATTTTAAGATGGTGATATGGGGTAAAGCAATCTCGAGAAAGTCATGCCAAGGACATATCTGGTCCCTTACTAAAAAACACTTGAATCAAAACTGAAAGACAAAGAGAGTCAATACAAGTTTAAGAAATCATTTACACTGTTTAGGAAGGCCACAAGCTTGAACAGCTAGATCGACCTGTTAATGACTAAACGAGCCTGTTACCGAGATCTATATACCAGTCAGTTCCTTGATGACAATAACATTTCAGTCTTCTTGAAGTCAATATACCTCCCCATTCTCCAAGACATTGCAAGGGATGAAGAAGGAAAAGAAATCTGGATAAGCAAATTAGAAACAGTTATTAAAAATCTTCCATCCAATAAAGCGCCTGGACCAGATGGATTCCAAAAAGCATTCTACCAGAGATTCGGTTTGTTGTTGGGCACCCAATTGCACATCCTCTTTATCTCATTCCCTGAGTCGGGGAGAGTTCATGGACACAATGGGAGAGGTGGATATAACTTTAATTTAGAACACAATGAAACCTAAGGAGCAATGCTCATCTTATAGATGTATATCACTACTCATCAGCAACTTTAAAATATTCACAAAAGTGCTACCACATAGGTTGGAGGGGTGTATGCCTTACCTTGTGGATCCTTGTTGATTTATCAGGAAAAGGCAGATGTTTGATAATATCTGCCGTATGTTTCATCTAATTGAAAAATCTAATGCAAGGCTTTTACCAATGCTTATCCTGGCAATCGATCTGGAAAAATCATTTGACCGTATTAAGTGGGCGTTTCTCCAAAGGGTGCTGAAGAGGGTTGGTATGGGCCCTTATATGCAAAACTACATCTGATCAGGCTGTAGAGCGCCTTCGGTACAAATATTAGTTAACGGACATAGATCAGATGTCTACCATCTCATGTGCACCCATCAAGATTGTGCCCGCTATCACTATTACTATATGCTCTTTCAATTGAACCTTTAGCCCAATTGATATGACACACTCTGGAGGTCGGAGCAATGGATTTTGGAAAATTAGCATATAAGATCTTGTCAGTCAGTCAAAATAACTTTATTCGGCTTAAACCACAGCCATAAAAGTACAAACAGTATTGTTTCCTTATTTTAAAGGTACTTTGAATAAAATTAATTGCAGCCAGACATCTCATTTGTGATTAAAACCAGCAATACCTGACTGGTCCTTTTTATCTTTAAAGCGTGCAACAATGGCTATAAATAACATTTCTTAGGAAGAGAATACAATTTACAGAAAATTATAAAGTGCAGTGTGCTCTGTGCAGTGTAATTATCACATGACCATAATTTAGATTCTCAAAACAATTTCCACAGTTTGGAAATGTGACCAAAAAGTGCACAGAATTCAGTCTAAAACGCATTAAACAAAATCTAAGCCGAGGATTTAATACCATCAAAAGGTAGGACTCCAGCCCTTCCACAGTCAAGAAATCTACATGGGATTGCACTTAAGCTAATCTAGAATCTTCAAGTTATGTAGTATGCAGTTATTTCACCTTGTCCTTGCATGTCCCCCTGGCCGTTTCTGGGTCATTGAAAACTCCCCCACTCCCAGTAAATGAAAAGCATGTTTCACATAAGCAAGCCAAGGAACCCAGGTGCAAACAGTCTGCTATTATCGCCTGTCTGAGACTCATCCCTGTTTGGTTTATCTGGAGACCTACAATAATAGCAGTCGAAAATTAATTTGGTCCGAAACAAAGGGCAGTCCCAACTCAATATGACATGTATAGGTGGAACACCCCTGTAGGACCGTCAAAAGTATAAACAAAAATATATTCTCTACCTTCTGTCAATGGATCTGCCTCTTCATAGCCCCATAGCCCTGCTTCATATGTGGCTATAGACAAACACTTGGTCTTATATAGTGTCCGCATTTCTTTAATAGGCTTATGCCCAAGTTTTTGTGTAAATCTAAAGAAAATAGGCTCTAAAGATCCAGAAAATTGCTGTTGTCTAATATTTATCAAGTGGCCCCAAGCAAGTGAAGATTGAAAGAGGATACCTAAATATGGAAAACTCCTAGCACAATCATATATAAAATCATTGTTTTGTATTTCTTGGCCCACATATCATGGTAAATGTTTTTGTTAAATTAGTATTAAGATCAAACTTTCTCATAAAGAGTAAAATGATTTAAAAGGCCTTGAAGACCATTTGTAGTTCTGGCCAGCAGAACTGCATCATCCACATACAGGAGTCGGATGTTTACCCAAAAGAGGAATAGAATATCCTTCCCCTATTTAACTAAGTGGTCTGTCAATCCATTATTATAAAGGGTAAAAAGAAAAGGCCCCAAAATATATCCCTGGCGGACTCCTCTGTCATATTTATTTAATTCAGTACATTCCCTCTTTGGACCAAACCATACCCTCGCTTAACATCCCCGTGCCTATCCTTCAGTAAAGCAATCAGTGGTTCTTCCACCCCTGTCTCTGCTGCAATAGACCACAGCTTTGATCCGTTAACTGTATTGAATGCACAGATCAGATCCATACATGCCAGATGTTCTGTGGCACTCTTGGCTTTTGTATATTTTGCAGTTTAAATACAAATGTAAAGATTGTTCCACTGTCCCTAAACCATGGCGGAAACATACTGTACATCCAAAATAATTGCATTCTGTTCGGCCCAAGTTTCTAATCTAGCCAAAAGGAATCTACCTAAGATTTTAACTGTAGAGTCCAACAATGGCAGATACCTCCCTGTGTCATTCTTATCGCACTTTTTAAATATCGGGACTATTATGGCCTCCAACCAAGTAGCAGGAGTTGAGGTCATAGAGGCAGCCCTTAATACATTAGTTATTAAAGGAGCCCACAAGAGAATGTTATTTTTGAAAACATAATTTGGGATGCAATCTGGGACTACTCGGGCTGTCGTTTATAGCAGAACCTCAAAAGGAGGGCTAAAAATACCAAACCCATATTCTTGAGTCTTATCCTCCATTCGCACCAGCTTGTTACTTCCACAGGCGTAAGAATAAGCCTTACTGAAATATTTGAACCACAAATCAGTTGATATCAGGCTTTCCACGTTCAGTCCATGGGGCTCATTGAAAAAAACGGAGATTAACAATCTTCCATAAAGTTCCACTGTCTTTCAATTCACCTGCTGCTACGAGATCCTCCCAAGTCTTATTTCTAATATAATTCTTTCTATGGGTTATCACTTTCTTATATCTCAATCTACACTCCTGCACTTCCTCGCAATTACGGGGCTTATTTGTTAGGGCTGCCGATGAATTCCTGTGTGCCATGGAGCCCGCTCTATCGAACCATCTGTAGGGCTTATTCCCTTTTAGAGATTTAGTTGAGGTCATCAAGTATATTAGAAATTCGCAGAGTTAAATATAGGAATCAATCTCAGACGGTGCTGCACTATCATCTAGAGATAACCTACAGGCCTCCGAATTTACTGCACCAAATCATGTAATAAACTGGTTAGATCTAATTTGTTCCATGTAACCAATAGATCTTTATTCTTTGGATAACTCCTACCAGCATCTTTAGTTACCACAACATCACAACACCCAACCTCAACCTGACAGTAAGTGGGTTGTGGTCACTACTACAGTTTGGAACAATATTAAAATCTAACATCCAGGGAGAAACCCCATGAGAAAAAAGAATAAAATCAATAGGTATGCATGCGCCCCTGCCCTTAAATGTTGCCATTAGTTTATACACAGCTGGACAAACCTGTGAAGCAAATAATACATTATATTTAGCTAACAAATTATTGAGTGCCTCACCATACCGGAGATGTCTGAAGTGAGCTAACCTATTCCTGTTAATATCTATCAGCCCAAAAACCACATGACTTGTGTGATTACCTAATGATGAATAAAAATCACCCACCTAAATGAAGTTAATCACTGCCTGACGTTTCGAAATAAAATTATTAATAGCGAATTCCAATTAATTTATTATTGGGCTATTTCAGTCGTCAAAGTTGTTATAATACAAATTAACAAACAAAATATTGGGCAAATCAGAAATTCAAATATGCAACAACTGATATTGGGGAGTGTAGACGATAATCTTCATGTTAATAATTGGGCTGACAATAGGTAGAAGAATACCCAGCGCCCCTTAACCCTACCTGGGTATGATTGTTCAGCTAGACTACAAAAGGAGCGGTACCCGTCTAAATGCAAAGGGTCAATCACCCATGTTGCCTGGCTGCAAATTATAGCAAAATTCTTAATGAATTTCAACCAGTCTGGATGATCTAATTTGGAAAGAATACCAGCTATATTCCATGAGGCAAAATGAATTGTATTGCCCTCCTAGCCTTGGATCTCAACCAATTACCTCACAAATTAGGAATTAATTGAATGGACTCCAAGATAGAGGCATAATGAGAGGAATTCTGATAGGCTGTTAAAGGGGATTGGGCCACCCTGTCAAGATGTTTAGGTCAATCAGTTTCTTCCAAGGATCCAAGTGATGTGAACGGGCTGCTAATTTCTACATTCTACTCGTGTCCACTGGAATTATGTGGCAGAGGAGGGCTATATTATGTGGCAGGTTTGAGTAAATTTTGTGGCAAGAAAAGGCAAATTATGCTGCATATTGCACATTTTTTGCTAGTAATACTTCAGTATTTTGTACTTTTTACACTTGTTAACACTGTCTTGGTATTGGGTGCACCTCATTAGTACCAGTTTGACACCCAAATATAGCAATAAGCAACAGAAAGGTGACCAGTCCAACTTTGCAAAGTGCCTTCCACTGCATGGCAACACGTGTTGCCACGTTTTTAGTACCTTTTGAACCGTTTGAGAAACAACCAAAATTGTTATTTTTGTTAAAATCTGCAGACTATGCAGCAGATAATGTTTTATGTGGCAAACGCAGCAAATCTATAATCCTGTAAAAATCGCTGCGGCCACACAATCGCATAATTCCAGTGGCCCTGGTTATTCTGCAATTCTAACCCCCCACAGGTATCACTTTCTGCATGCCTTTTCAACTGTCTTTGACAAATTTGCAGGCCTACAGAGAAAAAAACAATGGAAGGGCCCTGATATTGCTAATTTGCTCATGAGCAGTTTTAAAACGATGCAGTAAACTCCTTGTGATAGAAATATTTTGGAAATATACTACCACACAATCACCCAAGGAGTGTTTGCTCCCTATGCCCTACTCATGCAACTCTCCTAACCATCAGGATTTTATTAAGCAGATCTAGTCTACAACCTGCATGCTTTATCAGCCAGTGTACAACTTCATTTATTAGCTGCCTCCAATCTCCCCTTTGTGTTTTACGCAAAGGTGGTATGTCCTCAAGAAGGATCACATCGGTTTAGATGCTGGTGGGAGATTAAGGTGTTCTGTACCGGAAACAGTGTCAAGACGGAATACTGTAGAAGTTTTGGAGGCAGATTTTATGGCAATATTATTAAACATAATTTCTACTTGTAGCCCCTCCTTCCCCAACTGCCAAGACAGAGACTTCCCTACCACCACTGCTTTTATCCTTCCCAGGCATAACAACTGCAGTTTGCAAGGTCAGACTTGCAGAATTGGCTTGACTAGGCACCCTTTCATTTGAAAAGTAAGTACCCCTAAATGTTTTCCCTTGTTTGAACCTCTTGTTAAGTAACCTATGCTCCATATTTTTCACCCTGTCTAACACCATAACACAAAAACATTTCATTTTCTCTTCTAACAAAGCTATACCTCTAACAAAGTGATCACATGGAGCCTGTTGGGCTGTTTGTAGATATTACAGCTCACTCCTTTCTGCAATGGGAGGGCCTTCATTCTCATGATCCACAATAACCAATGAGGCAGGCCTTGTATTCACCCCTGTTGTAGTATTGTTACGAGTGGGGTAGGCCTCTTGTCTTTTTAGGTCGAGCCTAGGCAGCGCATGCGGTGTCTCTACATGCTGTTATCTACTCTGTGAGCTTTCACCACACCCACTGCTTTTCATTGGTTCCTATATCTGCCTTTCAAAATTCCTTTCATTCCTTTGGTGAATAGCTCACATTTGTCCCACCTTCTTTCTGTTTTGTTCTACCCTGGAGACTGACCCTGTTACATGGATCAATTCCCTTCTGGCCATTTATGTAGGTTTGGGCATTCCTTTTTCTTTTGCCTCGGCTCGCAGTGACGTCCTCCCCCCACCTTCCACCTGTCACTGCAATTATTTTGCAATTTTATTGGCGTGCCTTTAACCGTGAAGAAGCTCCAACGCATCCCTTTTCGAGATTCCTACGCAGTGCTGTGAAGCAGGGGAGGGGATTCAATCGCAGCGCGAGTACAGCCAACAGGAGCAGCGTTTCAGGTGGCTGCTGTCCTTGTTTCTTTATTATCTAATTGTAATCATAACATCAATCCCTCATTAACAGCTTTGTAGAAAGATGAAACTTCTAGTTGAAATCTTCCCAATAAAACTTTCTTTAAAGTTCAATAGACTTAAGTAGGGCAATGGAAAACAAGCATTTGCAATGCAATCGGTCTCGTTTTTGTGAGGGTTAGAGCTATTGGCGTTGTAAATGGTATTGTTTTTTTACTAGAGGAGTCTAGAGGACTTAGAATGAGGAATTACCACTGGGAAGAGAGACACAGATGCAGCACTGCCTAGAGGACTTAAAATGAGGAATTAGCACTGGGACTAGAGAAGCAGCTGCAGCACTGTCTAGAGGACTTAGAATGAGGAATTTCCAACTGGACCAGAGAAGCAGTGTCTAGAGGACTTAGAATGAGGAATTACCGATAGACCAGAGAAGCAGCTAGCTGCATTGCCTAGAGGACTAAGAATGAGGAATTACCACTGTGACCAGAAACACAGCTGCAGGACTGCCTAGAGGATTTAAAATAGGGGAGTTACTGACGGGACTGGATAAACAGCACTGTCTAAAGGACTAAGAAGGAGGAATTACCAACGGCACCAGAGAGCAGCTAGCTGCACTGCATAGAGGACTAAGAATGAGGGATTACTGATGAGAACATAGACACAGCTGCAGCACTGCCGAGAGGACTTAGAATCAGGAATTACCGATAAGATCAGAGAAGCAGCTTGCAGCACTGTCTAGAGGACATGGAATGAGGAGTTACTGACGGAACCAGAGAAACAGCTAGCAGCACTGTGTAGAGGACTTAAAATGAGGAATTCACAACAGGACCAGAGAAGAAGCTAGCAGCACTGCCTAGGGAACTAAGAATGAGGAATTACCAATGGGAACAGATACAGAACTGCCACACTGCCTGGAGGACTTAAAATGTGTGAATTACCAACTGGACCAGAGAAACAGCTGCAGCATTGTCTAGAGGACTTAGAATGAGGAATTACAGATGAGACCAGAGTAGCAGCTAGCAGCACTGTCTGGAATTCTTAGAATGAGGAATTACCACTGAGACTAGTGAAGCAGCTGCAGCACTGTGTAGATGACTTGGAATGAGAAATTACCGACTGGACCAGAGAAGCAGCTAGCAGCACTGTCTAGAGGACTTAGAATGTGCCTAGTGCACCAGGAGACCCTGCCCTATGAGCCTCCCCTGCCAACCAAAGTGCTACATGAGTGGGGAGTTCTACTACAGTTCTGCAAAGGAGGTTCTCAGGAGCATGTTTATCAATAGTGCAGCAGATGCAGTTGCACCGTGGCCCAGGGTTTTCGGGGGCCGCTGCACCACCCAAAAAATTACCGTCTTGTAGTACACATCCAGGTGGTAGGAGAGGTCATGTTCTTTGCTTTGCTTTATTGGAATATATATTTTATCTGAATAATTTATTTATGGTTTTATTAGATGAAAATTATTGTTATATATGTATTTACCATATTTTAATGCTGTATTGTTTAAAGGCCATTGGTCTAAATAAACATATCTTTGATTGATTGATTGCTTGCACTAGTGCCCACTGTGACACTTTCTGCGTCACTCAAAGTTTCTTATATCACAAACTGAATAAAGAGGCAATGCTTGCTTCCTGAGGTGTTTTGGTTTCTGGTCGGTAAATGAAGTGCAAAGCATGTGCACAGGTTGCAGTGCCTACTTCTTACAGTTATAAAAACCAGCTATTGGCCGTGCAAGTCTTTGACAGTTCGTTGACAAAGTAACTGTGGACACCATTTACTGTGCATCAGACACCGAAGCCAGACAATGGAAAGTAGAAAGCCGAACAAAAAATATGCAATACAGGAAAGGGTGGGGTGGGGGGTTGGTGGGGAACATGACGCAGGAGGGGGTACGAGCGATGGGGCAAGAAGCAACCACAGGGGCCAGCGAAAGAAACAAGTGGGGGTGGGTAGTGGGGGGCCAGTGGGGATGGATAAAGGTATGACAAAAAAAGAGTGCTATGAAGTGGCCAGCGCTGGCCACTTCACAGCGCTTTTCTTTTTTACCTTCTGTTGGGAGAATAAACAGAAAGGAGGGTTGGGAGGGCGAGAAGAAACAGGGGTGACAGTGCTGGGGAGAGAAGAAACCGGCGAGGTCAGGAGGGGGCAGCAGAAAGCAGGTGCGGGTAGGAGCGGGCAGCAGAAATTGTAATGGAAGAGCAAAACAAATGACTGGGTGTGGGACGGCAGGAGTGTGGATGTTTCCGTTGTTTTTTAGTTAAAGGGGCGTGAGGAGAGTTGCTTGGATACACAGCAGTAGCAGGTGAAGAGGTGATCAGAATACTAGGAGCCAGAAAAAGATGCAAACAGGAAGCGCCAAAACACACACTGAGGCGAGGGATTCGCTTTCCTGACCGGCCTTCCCAAAGACAGGGTCCCTTCTGGTGTCGGAAATAGTGAGAGTTGTGTCGTGCAGTTCCTGTAAATCTATATAGGATCTGCGCGTTTAGACAACATAAACCAAGGAATTGGTGTCCAGACTAATTCCAGACACCCCCAAAGGATATGTTAGTCTGTAGACCAGCTAGCTCACAGTGCTACTATAAGCCCCACAACCTTACCAAGGAGCGAGTAGTTTCTGGCAACTATCGAACATGGCAACTCTTGAACGCCTCAGGGATCGTGGAAACAGTACAGTGCTTTTTGCTCAGTCACTCGTGCTCACTTGTTCTCAGAGAAATATACAGAATAAACGGAAGGGACGTTTTCAATAAGCATTTATTGAACCAGCGTCATTCTAGTATAAAATACGTGTGCTGCAACAACCATTAGACAGAAACAGATGTATACGATTATACGCACCAGCAGAGTAAATAAAAGGTAGAATTCTACCATGGTGATAAAACAATGAATATATGCAGGCATGTAGATACATGGCAGTAATCATGAGTACTCCTAAGATGTAAACCCTAACTAGATGTACCTAAGTGTACCTAGCATATATGTAGGTGTATAGCCGAAAATCCCCCTAGGAAAGTGCCAATCCCATTACCCGGTGGGAGAGAACGAAGGACTCCGTCCTGGTCTTGAGTTGGACACCCCGCGAGGGATGTCAGACCACTGCGTGCTGGAGTGTCTGCGTGCAGGGATCTTAGCGTCTCGTGTCAGCATGGAAGCTTCTCCTCTGGTTTGCCCAGCGAAGATGTGGTACTTATATACCCGAAAGGTACCATCGGGGTACTATCTAGATGTGACATTGTATTGTGGTCCTGTCGGCCAAGGATGACGATAGTGGGGACTCTTGTACAGAGTTATTATGCAGAAGATGGTAATCCTGCTGTGATACTAAGAATCCTCATGCATAATAAATTAAGCTAGTTATCGAAGAAAACCACACGAGATTTATTTGGCACCTAACTAGGTAAAATGTCAGCACCAGAGCCGTTATGTAGAGCAAGGTAGGACAAATGTTGGTAAAAGGTCGTGCAACTACCTAGGCCTATATTGGGGTACACTGGGGCTCATAACAGCTGCAGTGGTCCTGGGAGGGTTGGTGTGGGCTTGCAAAGCAAAGATAGGGTGAAAGAAACGCAGGCTGATAGGGCAAAGAGCTGCAGGGAGAAGCTTCACACATGCAAGCTGGCAGTCTGTCGGAGGTGATGGCCTCTCAAACGGAGGAATATTGGGGGGTATGCCCCATGTAGAGAAACTGAACACGCCATGAACCAGGACAAAAAACAAGCACGCAAGCCTTTGCCTCAGAAGCTGCTGCGCTTCTATTAGAGAAATATGGCGTTTGCAAGTTTACTGGGAAAACAATGACTGAAGATGCAATGTGTGCTTTTTAGACGCATTACTGTAGTTTCAGTGAGCTGGGGATTATGCTGCCGGAGTCGTACACAGAGCGTTGCAAATTCCTGAGCAAGAGGTTTAAAGCCAGTGAACTGGCATTCCCAGACAGCACAGCAGTCAGCAGTGATTAAGTATGGCGGATAATATATGAGCAAAGTCCATCATTGCAACCATTTGGCGAAGCAACATTCAAGCATCCATTCACAGCTCTTTTAACAAAACAGTGCTCCCTGAACAAAAGACCGATCAGAAACTAAATATGTGCAGCGTATTACAGGATAACATAGAACCCGGTCTCTGGTTGAAACCAAAGAACAATCTGAATAGCAGTCAGTGTGCTGCACGATTGTTAATATATAACAGAGAAAGCTGACAATGATGACAAGGGAGATGCCCAGCTTTTAAAAAAAATGTATGTACTTTATTACCATTTGCGGCACGCCGTGCTTTAGTTTCACAAATTTAAAGCTAAAGCACGCCTTGCCGCGATTGCTACAAAAGTAAATAAATAGAAATGAAAGGCAGCGTCCGTCCGCTTTTTTTTCTATTTATTTATTTTTGTATCAATTGTGGCCACGTTGTGCTTTAGACGTGTGAAGCTAAAGCACGGCTTGCGACGAATGGTAAATAAATTGAAAGTAAAGGCGGGCGGCCGCCATTTTCAAGGGAAAGCCGACAATGAAGCAAAGGCGGCTGCCCGTTTTTTAATTTTTTTTATTTATTACCATTTGCGGCATGCCGTGCTTTTGCTTCACATGTTTAAAGCTAAAGCAGGGCATGCCGCGATTGCTACAAAAGTAAATAAATAGTAAAGAAAGTCGGGCCCCTGTTTTTTTTCTATTTATTTACTTTTGTAGTAATCGTAGCACGCCCTGCTTTAGCTTTAAACGTGTGAAGCTAAAGCGGGGCATGCGCAAATGGAAATAAAGTAAATAAATTATTATTAAAAAAAATAACACCAATATCCATAAATAAGAAGAAGCAGGAGGGAGTTAGAGAAGGCAGCTGCAGCCCAAAGAGAGGGTGTGTCTGGGAAGTGCGGCGAAGGGGCTATTGTGCCTACAACTCCAGCTGTTTAGCAAGTGATTAAGAAAAGAGTGCTGAGAAACTGTAAATAAAACGTTAGGTGTAAAGTCACATGTAAGAGGGGCTGTCCTTATGCGAGGTTACAACTGAAGCGAAGGAGGTATTAAAGAGGGAGAAGGAGGGATTATTAAAGAAATAAACCAATGAAATACAAACAATTGTAAAAGACACTGAAAGGAGCCAATAAAATACATGGGCGGGACATAGGCGGAGCTTAAAGCCCATATCATGAACATAGCATGTCTCGAAGAGACAGCGCAAGCGCAGCCTAGGGGAGACCTAAAAATGCAAAGGCGAACAAAAGTTAAACACGTTCACCTCTTTGAAAAGAGTACAGCTAGAAACGGAATGGTGGGATCAGCAGAGTTGTTTAGAAAGACGAAAGCACTTCCACTGGTCTGGGTGCAGCTGCTTACATTTTCTGGAACTGGTGCTGTGAGGCTTTTACTAAATATACCCTTTCATGAGAGGACACAATAGTTTCGTTTTCAGATAGATTAGGCAATTGATACGTCTGGACTTGTAGCCTCCCTTTCTTCACTTTGGTGGAGCAGAAAAGAGGCTGAGTAATGAAATTGTATTTGTGTTTTCATGTCAGCCCTTTGTGCATTCAAGTGTGCATGCGTTTTCAAATCTTGTAAAAATGCCTTGTTTTCGTTTGCTTCGATTCCCCAACACTGACATGTACAGCAGACATTCACACTGCAAGCACCCTGCTCACTACAAACTCATGAAGACACAGCAAAGCTTCTACTCTGACATTCAGCTTGAACTCAACCAAGCACACGTCATCCTGCATTCAGTCACACCTCTTGCACTACACTCACACAGGCTTACCTCTCATCCTGCAATCACATAGGCACATCTCTAACCCTGCACTCAACCAGGTACAATGCCCACCAACCATGCACACAGGCACAATGCTCCCCCCTGCACCAATACAGGCACAATGTTCACCCATGCATTCCCACAGGCAAAATGCTCACTGTACACTTACATTCCACGCAATACCACTCAACACCACATAATTCAACTCCACCTAATTACACGCTACTCAGTACCACATAAATACACCCCACATAAATCTACTCTGCCACATAGCAACAATCCATATACAAACACTCCACACCATGCCACATAATTCCATTCAACATAATTTCACTCAACGCCATACTCTTCCATGCCACACTATTCAACTCCACACAAATTCATTCCACACCACATAATTCCACACCAAACCATATTATCCCTCAACACAACTCCACCACACATATCCAATTCACAACATATAATTCAACCTCATACCACAAAATATAACAGCACACCACATAATTAAACTCCACTGCATAACACTCCACAACACAAACTACTATTCCACATAATTACACTTCTTGACACATAATTAAGGCTCCCTTCTTTCCGTTTTTACTGATTTTTACAGATAAATACAGACAATCAATCAATCAATCAATCATGGGTTTGTTGAGCGCGACTACTCACCCATAAGGGTCTCAAGACGCTGGGGGTGGGGGAGGCGCAGGGTCCTGTCCATCAAGGAGGAGGTCTATTGAAGAGCCATGTTTTGAGGTCTCTCGTGAAGTTGGGGAGTGATGTCGTCTGTCTGAGGTGGAGCGGGAGGGCGTTCCAGGCTCTGGTCACGAGGAAGGAGAAGGAGCGGCCTCCCGATCTGGACTTCCTGGTGCGAGGGACCACGGCGTGGGAGGGCTGATCGTAGGGTCATGGGTGCGTGGAATGTGAGTCGGCTGTTCAGGTATGCTGGTCCGGTTATGTTGAGGGCTTTGTGTGCGTGGGTGAGAATCTTGAAGGTGATTCTTGCCTCTATGGGGAGACAGTGGAGTGTGCGCAGGTGCTGGGTGATGTGGCAGTGACGTGGCAGGTTGAGGATTAGTCTGGCGGCGGCGTTCTGGATGTTTTGAAGTTTGCGGGTGAGGTTTTTGTTGATTCTGGCGTAGAGTGCGTTGCCATAGTCAAGTCTGCTGGTGGCGAGGGCGTGTGTGATGGTCTTTCTGTGTTCGAGAGGGATCCATTTGAAGGTCTTGTGTAGGAGGCGGAGGGTGTGGAAGCAGGAGGATGCGACGGAGTTGATCTGGCGGTCCATTTTGAGTTCGGAGTCCAGGATGATTCCGAGGTTGCGCGCGTGGTCCGTGGGGGTGGGCGGGCAGGCTTCCAAGGGCGGGGGCCACCAGGTGTCGTTCCAGGCGTCGGGGTGTGGGCCCATGATGAGTACTTCTGTTTTGTCCGTGTTGAGTTGTAGACAGCTGCTCTTCATCCATTTGACGACTGCTGCCATGCCTTCTTGAAAGTTGTGTTTGGCTGCGTTGGGTTCGTTGGATAGGGAGAGGATGAGTTGGGTGTCGTCTGCGTATGAAACAATGTTGAGTCCGTGGGTTTTGACGATGGAGGCGAGCGGAGTCATGTAGATGTTGAACAACGTGGGGCTGAGGGAGGATCCTTGGGGGACTCCGCAGGTGGTCGGTGTGGGGTCCGAGAGGAAGGGAGGGAGTCTGACCCGCTGTGTTCTGCCGGAGAGGAATGAGCGGATCCAGTCGAGGGCCTTGTCCCGGATCCCTGCGGCATGAAGTCTGCGTGTTAGGGTGCGGTGAGAGACTGTGTCGAAGGCCACTGAAAGGTTGAGGAGGATGAGGGCTACTGTCTCTCCTCTGTCCAGGAGGGAGCGGATGTCTTCTGTTGCGGCGAGGAGTGCGGTTTCCGTGCTGTGATTCTTTCTGAAGCCGGATTGGGAGGAGTCGAGGATGTTGTGCTCTTCGATGAAGGTGGCGAGTTAGCTGTTGATGGCTTTCTCGATGACTTTAGTGGGGAACGGGAGCAGGGAGATGGGTCTGTAGTTCTTGAGGTCGGTGGGGTCCGCAGAGGGTTTCTTCAGGAGGGGGTTGATCTCAGCGTGCTTCCAGTTGTAGGGGAAGGAGGCGTTCGCGAGGGAGCAGTTGATGGTGTGGCGAAGCATGGGGGCGATGGTGTCGGTGGCTCTGTTGAAGATGTGGTGGGGGCAGGGGTCCATGGGGGCACCGGAGTGGATTGACTTTATCGTCTTCAGTGTGTCTTCAGTGGTGAGGGCTGCCTAGCTGTCAATCGTTGGCTTCAAGGTGTCGGGGTGGTTGGTGAGGGTTCTGTGTGTTGGCTGTCTTCGTCAAAATTGTCGTAAATGTTCTTGATTTTGTGGTGGAAGAAGGTGCTGAGTTTGTCGCAGAGGTCTTGTGAGGGAGGGATGTCTGTAGACTCGCTGATGCGTTGGGCGAACTCCTTGATGATGCTGAAGAGTTCTTTGCTGTTGTGCGCGTGCATGGAGATTCTGTCTATGATCGCTTTCTTTCTTGTATTTCTGATGAGTTGGTGGCGGGCGTTGGTGGCGGCTCTGAAGTTGTTGTGGGCTTCTGTAGATTTGGAGTTCCTCCAGGCCTTTTCGAGGCGGCGGCATGTGCGTCTGGACTCTCGGAGTTCGGTGGTGAACCAGCTGGCTTTCTTGGAGTGTGTGTTGTTGTTCTTCTTGAGGGGGGCTATGGTGTTGGCGCAGTCGGAGATCCATCTGTGCAAGGTTCGGGCTGCGGTGTTGGGGTGGTTGTTGTCCGCAATGGTTGGGTGGAGTTGCCGAGTGAGGTGGTGAGCTGGTCATCGGTGATTTTAGTCCAATTTCTGCATGGGAGCAGTTGCTGGATTCTGTGGATGGTGGGTGTTCTGAAGGTGAAATGGATGTAGCGATGGTCTGGCCACGGGAGTTCGGTGGTGTGGCTGAAAGTGATGGAGTTTCCTGTGGTGAAGATGGGGTCGAGGGTGTGTCCTACTGAGTGCGTGGGCTCGGTCACGATCTGGCGGAGTCCTATGTTGTGGAGATTGTCCAGGAGGGATGTGGTGTTGGGGTCTTGTTGGTTGTCGAGATGGAAGTTGAGGTCTCGCAGCAAGGTGTAGTTGGTGGACGCGATGGCCTGCGGGGTGATGCTGTCCGTGATGGAGTTGGTGAATGGTCCACGGGGTCCGGGGGGTCGGTAGATGAGGATTCCCCGGAGGGTGGTGGTAGCGCTGGCCTGTATCTTGAAGTGTAGGTGTTCCATCAGGTCTGTGGGCTCGTCGGAAAGTGTGCTCAGACGGAGGGTGGATTTGTGGACGATGGCGATTCCCCCCCCCAGGGCGGGTGGGGCGGTCCTTCCGGGAGATCTTGTATCCTTGGGGAATGGCGATGGCGATGTCAGGTCACGAGGTGGTGTTGGTCCAGGTTTCAGTGAAGAATGTGACGTCCGGGGTGGTGCTGTCGAGGAGGTCCCAGATTTTGGTGACGTGTTTGTGGAGGGATCGGACGTTGAGGAGGATGCATTGCAGGGTCTTTGGTGCGGTTGCGTTGTTGCGGGCGGGTTGTGCTGGATCCGTGGTCTTGGCGGTGCTGCAGGAGTGGCGGCAGCGGTGACAGCTGAAGGGTCCGTGGGTGTCGGCTGGTGATGCTAGCTTGCAGTTGTTGTTGCGACCTGGGTTGAGTGCATAGAGTGCCACTGGGTTGTAGTGTTGGTGGTTCGGAGGTCCAGGGTTCCTGGCGCTGGTCGTGTTCGGGTCGTGGGTGGGTGCAGACGGGCTTGCCTTTGGCGCGCCAGTGGCGCAGCGGCCGCCATTAAGTAGGGGTCGGGGAGGGCTGGACAGCTGGGAGGCGGGAGCGGGGAGGGGAAACTGGCTTGGGCTGGTCGCGCTGGGGGGGAGGGGCTGCGGGGGCAGCAGCGGCGGGAAAAAAATGGGAGAGAGGTTCACAGAATAAAGAGTAGAGTGAAAACAGAGTAAAAGTGAAAAGGCGGATGGAAAGTGATAGAAAGAGAGTGACAGTAAAAGGGTGAAAAACGAAGGTGAAAGGAAAGGGGTGAAAGGAAAAAGCAAGCAGAAAAACGGAGCGAGAGAAAGAGTGAAAGGTCCACTGGACCACCAGGGATGAAGCGCAGGTATAGCCTGCGGGTGGAGGAGGGCCTCGAACACCAACACTCGAGAGTGCAGGGGCTCAGGAGGGCCTCACTTGATGGTGGAGCTGCGAGGGTGGGAGAGCAATTTCACTGACAATAAGTCAGTGGTCTTGCTCGCCTGTCTCCGCAGCGGCCGCCATTAAGTAGAGGTCGGGGAGGGCTAGACAGCTGGGAGGGGAAACTGGCTTGGGCTGGTCGCGCTGGAGGGGAGGGGCCGCGGGGGCAGCAGCGGCTGGAAAAAAACGGGAGAGAGGTGCACAGAATAAAGAGTTGAGTGAAAACAGAGTAAAAGTGAAAAGGAGGATGGAAAGTGATAGAGAGTGACAGTAAAAGGGTGAAAAACGAAGGTGAAAGGAAAAAGCAAGCAGAAAAATGGAGCGAGAGAAAGAGTGAGAGGTCCACTGGACCACCAGGGATGAGGCGCAGGTATAGCCTGCGGGTGGAGGAGGGCCTCGAACACCAACACTCGAGAGTGCAGGGGCTCAGGAGGGCCCCACTTGATGGTGGAGCTGCGAGGGTGGGACAGCGATTTCACTGACAATAAGACAGAAAACATTTATTTTCTTGTCTGTATTTATTTTTAAATGTGGATAAAAATGGAAATTGGGTTGCTTTTTGAGTAATTCTAAAAACTGTCTGCCATGACTGCCAGGCCTATGGCTGTGTGGATTGATAGGTTAGGGGGCTGAAAAAGAAAGGACTTTTAGTAAAGAGGCTGTAACAGAAGTAGATATGCACAAGGTTGATTCTGAAATTTGCATATTTCCTTTTAAGTGCATTGATTTATCTTTTGCAGGTGTTTACAGCATTGAAACATGGTAGGCATTCAAGTATGAGTGCATATTTACCGGTTAAATAAATGTGGAAATATACTAATTTCAGCTTCATTTTTCCACAACCCCATGAATAAATATGGATAAATACAGATAACATTGGCAAAAAATAAATCTGGATAAATAATTCCAGTGCCCTCAAAAAGACATAATTACTATCCACATAATACCACTGCACACCATGCTACACAATTCCATGCACAGATCTACTCCACACCACAGAATTCCACAACTAACACGTCTAATCCAACCCACATTATTGCAATACACACCACACACATCCACTTCACTCCATAACACATAGATAAGAGACATTTACGTCAATAGCTCTAACTCTTTCTTTTTAGCACCCAAACTCACAGATCTGGAGCTTAGCTCCTACCTATTTGTTTTTTTTCATCGCTAAAAAGGCAAAGCTATTCACACAGTTCCACACCACACTATTCAACTCCACACATTTTAATCCACACCACATAATTCAACACCAAACCACGTAATGCAACTCAACAGCACAATTACACAACACACCACATACATCTAATTCACACAACACACTTTAACATCATGCCACAAAATTCAACAGCATACCACATAATTAAACTCCACTACTTATCACTGCACAGCACAAAATACCATTCCACATAATTACACACCATATCACACAATCTCACTGCACATAATTCCAGCTCACTCAATACCACAGTTACTACCCCATAATTTCACAGTTTACCATGCCACTTAATTCCACTATACAAATACACTCCACACAATTCCACAGCTAATCCAATACAACCCATAATTCCACTGCACACCACATACATACACTCCATAACACACAAGTAAAAAACTGCCAGTTACAATGCTAATAGCTCCAACTCAAACAAATTCGAGACCTATTTCATTTCCAATGCTTGTTTTCTTTTTGGCCGGCGGGGTTCTAGCGAGTTGTCCGGGCTCTGTCAGTAACGATTGACAAAGAATCATTAAAAACCCAGGAATTATGGGATGGATTTTTTTGCAGAAGCGCTCTTATTTCCATTCAACGAATCTGAGGCGCTTGCATGGGCCACCGTTTCACCCTCCTTACGTTGAAGCATAGGCTGACGCTGTGCTTCCAGTCTTTCTTCAACAAGCCCATTATAGCTGTTAATTACCCCCCATTGCAGATAGCTCGTGATAGAAGATGCAATTGTCTCCCGCAGCCTGAATTATTAGATTTCCTCTTACCCATTATGTGACAGAGAAGAGCTTGTTGGTAAATAAAATCTCAGGATACAAATAACAGAGTTTAAATTGTAAGACCAAGAGGGGCGCCCAGGTCCGGACTCCTCCAGTCCCTGACAGGCTCAGACCGGCCTGTACTGGCCCGGGTGCGCCCTGCACGTCAGCAGGAGAACACCAGGCCTTTGTACCATCCTCGCGCCTCCTCCCGCGGTTGGGCTAACTCATAGGCAATGGGGTCCGCCCTGCTTCCTGCCTCTGTCTCCCGCGCAGCGAGAGTCCCCCAGGCGCTTTATATAGCATCCTCGCCCATCCTCCTGGGCTGGGGCTAAACTGGAATACTAGGCTACTTCCTGGAGCTGCCTTAGCTTCTCTGGTCAGCTTTGGATTTCTGCGACGCCACGTCAGCCTGCTGCAGTGCTTCAAGGCCTGGTTCCATATGGGAGTCCATGAAAACCTCTGCAGTGAGCCTTAAATAATGTCCACCCATCAATCTGTTCACCGTTGATTTCTTACTTACATTAACGAATACCGAGAGAGCAACTCCTATCCCCAGACATATTATTCAACGCTTTGGAGGGGTTCATTTTAACAGAACTGAACCCAAACAGCCAAAAATAGTATTGAGTTTCTTCCGCCTTTCAAATGGATGAAGGGAAGCAGGGCTTTAAGTGGGATGAAAAAACTGGGGGTTCTCTCAAAGGGGCGTGGCCAGTGTAATTAATGGCGTGGCTTAAAACACTTAATCTAAAAATCTGTGCTGAGCATAGTGTGCCGCCCGACTGGTATTTTGCTGTTTCTGTCATTGCATCTAGATATATGATACAGCAAGTAACATCATACCTACAAGAAGTCAGGACTATTGGCTTTGTCAATGGTTGTTAGTTGCATAAGATAAATAAGCAGCAACTATGGCTTGTATATATTATTGAAAAGGCTTCCACTTAAAGCCCTGGTGACAATGTTGCTGCCCCTGAGTTTCAAAGAGAAGGGAAATCCAGAGAGAAAAGGACTCTCTTTAAAGGATTTCCCTTCCTCCTACAACGCTCACCTGGCATGATGTCATGCCTTTTTAACTTCTCCACTGGTGAGAAGTGAGCAGCGCACATCGATGTGCCTGCTGTCACTGCAGTCCGGAAAAAACGGACCGCCTGTGCCAGGGCACAAAACAGAGCCAGATAGACACCCGTTTCGAGGCCTTCGTAAAAAAACTGCCGGTGCTCAGACCCGGTGAGACCCGGCCCACTTAAAGCCCTGAAGGAAAGTATAAAATATCCGGCCATGCGAATCACACCATTACTGCTCGAGCTTCACAACGCTAACTACCCGAGCCTCCTGAAAGACATCACATGAACCGGAACTAAATGGGGTCCCTTGTTTATTTCATGAAGGCGGAGAATCGCGGCTCTCTAAATGAACGTGTCCCGATATTACTAGTTACTTCCATGCACTCCTGGTTGTTATCTCTAAGAATGCATTGACACAAATACAAGCACCTGGGACACATTCATATGGTAAAATAGCAAACCCTTCATCTCTGGAAGGGCCATTTTGAGTAGGCCAAAGGTGGGAGGTATGGGATTACCAGATCTACAGAAGTGGTTTATAGCTCCGCAGCTTAAGGTAGCCTCTGAATGGTCTCGAGGGAAATGGAGAAGTACTGGGCTTATACGGACTGAAACATTTTTGGGGGAGACCCCTGTGGGAAGTCCTGTGGCTACCTCATCGAGTGAGACCTGCAGTAGCCTATGTGTCGGATATAGTCAGGCTGACTATGGAGGGGCTGAAATGGATACTCTTAAGCAGGGCTTTAAGTGGGAAAAAAAAACTGGGGGTGCTCTAAAAGGGGCGGGGCAAACCTCTTAAAGGGGTGTGGCCTATTCAAGTAGGGGCGTGGTCTAAATAAAGATATGTATGGATAACGCCATACACCCTCCCCAGAGGTGCAAGTAGGGCCAAATTTCGAGGGTGGGGGGCTAAGAAAACATTTCGGGGGGGGGGCTAATTCTTCAAGCAATAGGCAGAGTAGAGCTGCAGGGGCTCTACAAAGGGGTGAAAAGCATCAAAGCCTCATTAACAAGCCAATGGTCTTTTAAAGACCTGTGAAGTACTTGGGTGCGGCTGTGTGTGTTTGGAGGCTGGTTGCAGGATCGCAATCTTACGCTTACCAAAAATAAGGCGCTAAATCTATGAAATTACAAGTTTTTTTATTATCCTTAGTTCTACGTAACTTACCCAACAAACAAAGCTTTACTCAGAATGACTCGGAGATAGGTGCCTGAAAAGTCATTAATTAAAGAGAGGACTTTCTGTCCTAAACTGTGATACTTCCCCACAGTCCCGCATCATATGATAAAAATCTGCATGAAAGGATCTACAGCCATGGTCGGATTGGGATCACAATTTGGCCCGGGCACTCCCAAAAAAGTGGCCTACTTTCCCGGATCGTCCCTTTCATGGATCACCATCTCGTTAGTCTCATTAGACTAATTTTTTTGTGAAATGTTTGTCAAAATAAATATTTTAAAGCTTCTAGAGCCAGTGACATTACTAGAAGTTTATAGATTGGCCTAGCCTTACTGATTACGGGCCAGAACCCTCTATGGTTGATCATTACTAGAAGCACTGCATGCTGGCGAGGAGAAATAAAATAGCCTACGGCCACAACACTTGATCTGGCTACGGTTGCCACCTGGACAGAACCAAATGGAAGAAAATCACCCAAAACAGGTATTTTTTCATCTGACAGGTATGTACTTTAAGTAGTCAACGTAAGGCGAAAGCACTTTAAAATGTGTTCTAAAGCTGCCTTAATTCTCTGTGACTGATAGTAAAACTAAAAAAAACTGAAAAAATATGTTTAAATGGATTAGGGACTTTTTTAATATAAAGAGTTCTCTTTAATATTATTGCCCAGCTTTTGTAGAATCTGTCTGGTTATTTCTTGTTAATAGAGAGAGTTTTTTTTTTTTAAGTTTCAGTTGCGGCTCTGGGCTTGAAAATGTACGAAAATTCATTAATAGTGTTAATCTCAAACAGTGGAAAACAGTCCACTCACAACTTTCTCTCTTGTTTCCCAAGAGGTATATGCGCTATAAGTGAGTTCTGCTGGGGCACTCATATTTCTGGTTTAGCAACATCCCTCGACCACTCAAGGCTGTGGAGAACAGAATCTGAAAATGTGCTGGGTGAAGCCCCCCTCTGTGCATCGATGTCTTCTTTATAAATACAAAGGGCTGATGTGTTATGTATTCGTTTTGTACAGTGCCACCCCTTGCCCTTCTCAGCGCCTCGATGTAGCCACAAATGTTGCGTTATGACAAAAAAAAAGAGAAATCTGGATACACAATAAAGACTCCCAGTTACCATTCTCTAAAGTTATCTATGCCTGCACGTTCTTGAGACCCGCAATCCTAAAAAAAATAACAATAAAATTTAAAAAAAACTGTACACCACTTTTCAAGAAGTGCAAATTGCACAGACCTTTCGCAGGCAACTCTCACAAAGTAAGGAACACCCCTCCTGTGTGTGCATCAAATATCTTCTAAAAACACACTGGTTCAGGAACCACTTTCTGTAGCTGCATAACATCCTTTCTGTCGGACAGCATAGGAGCCTCTGATAATTAGATCTACGAAGCTTGTCTTACAGGAGCTCACGATTTGCAGGTGATGCTCAGTTCATGATATAATAGTTTAATTCTGCTTTAGTCAGTTACTCCTAGAATCAGGGGCCCATCTGGTTTTACCACATGTGCACTTGCATTATGTCTCGCTGACATCTTGCTGTACTGCAGTGTTCATTTAACTATTGTTGTAAATGCTAGTTTACAGCACTGACACTGTTCCACTCAGTGCTTTGTGTACTTTTCTAGGCACACATTTTGTGCAGCGATTCAGGGTTAATCTTAATGTCATATCCAGTCATTTAAGCCCTGCACCCAGCAACAAGGCCTAAAAGACACTGGGGCTGAAGTGACAACACCTGGCCTCTTGGGAGGCCGCTTCTCTTACCCCCTGCCAGCCCACCATAGACTGAGGTGAGAATGGACAATGGCCATAAAATCACCTCTCCTTTCAGCCTCCCCCATGTAGGCCCCTGCCTATTCACACCCTCCCCATTGCCCCCATAACCTGAAGGTGATGGCCCGGCAGGGGATGACACTGCATTTGGACAGGCAGGCCCCACGAGGCAGGGGGCCGAGGCCAGAATGCCCCAAAGGCCAGAGCAACACCGAGCTCCCAGCCTCAAATTACAGAGGGTCAGGAGAGATCCTGTGATGCTGGCGCCTCATTATAGTGGCCTGGCGAAGACAGTAGGTCTATTGTGCCAGTTTACAGAGGCTAAAAAAACGGCCCACAGGTGCCCCTGAAGCACCGGACCATTGCCCCATGCCCGAAAGCCCGCCTTCCCAATCAGACCCTGTCTACAGCGTGCACAAAGGTCAGCGCCCGCCTGGCAATTCCAGCTAAAGCAAAATACGTTTGGTGCAAGAAAAAAAGAAAGAAAACGGACTACCTCTGCGAGGCCCGAAAATAGAGCCCGATAGAGACCCGTTTCGAGGCCCCCTGAAAATAACTGCCGGTGCTCAGACCCGGACAGACCCGGCCCACCTAAAGCCCTGCTCTTAAGAAAAGGGGGGGCCATACCACGTTCCCTCCCCATTCACCCAACCACGTGGCAACCCGGGTTTCTCTCCGGCTTTAGATGGGAAACAATTTGCTAGCTATCATAGAGGGGATTGCCGAATTCTTAGAAATGTGTTCCACAACCAGAAAACCAAACCTGTCACATCATGTAGGAAGGAATTTGGGGCAGGACAGGAAGAATTGCACAAGTGCCTCCAGCTTGGCCATTGGGTACTGGCACCCCAGATTCAGCCAGCAGGTACTAGAGACCTCATAACTTTCGAAAAACTTTTTTATGCCATATGCATGCTCTAAGGGCCTGGTTTCAGCTATATAGTCTACCCTCATGGCCACGCCTGCTGATCATAAATGGACATCCATGCATGAAAGGGAGAGAGCAGTGGGGAAAGACCACATGAAGACTGGGAGGGCTTGTGGGATGACATCCAGAAGACAGCCCGTGGTGTTCAGGGTCAGCACACGTGGCATAAAATCAAGTTCAACTGGTACTGTACTCCGAGTCAACTCAAACAAATGTTGCTGGAGGGGTTGCAGTATGGAAGGGATGGAAATACATGTGCAGTGGTCATGTCCAATGATAACAGCATACTGGAAGGAAGTGCTGAGCTATAAAATGAAGGTGACCGGGTTCCCAATAGCCGATGAGCCCATTATCACGATTTTGGGTCTTTGGCCCCCAAGATGGAAGGCCTTACATTACATATGTGGACAGTTATTTCAAAGATGCTCATGGCATCTAATCAAGAACTGGCTCCACATTGGAAGAAAACAAATTCACTAGTTGGTTCAAAAAGGTTGAGAAAGGTTATGGAAATGATCACGTGTTATTATGACGAGGTTTCAGATTGCCTGGAAGCTCTTGATGGAGCATTTTCAGTCAGACTGTCTGGCTCTATCTGGTCCACTCACCGTATGGGCATTATGACTGAACTGCTGTCCAGAAATGAAGTAGTGGGTGAATGGACTTAACCGGCAATATCTATGACATTCAAGTAGTGAGGTTTAATGTTACAGGCGATATGACCAGGATGTGGGTATGCTAGTGCCTAGGGGCGGGTGTGAATTTTTGTTGGTATGGGTAATTGTGCTAAACGTCTTCACCGGGGCAATAAAAGGAACATCTTGATATTCAATGTTGTTTCAATTTTACAATACAATAAAAAGACTAAAAATATATATATAAAATCCGTACCCAGTAGGCTCAACTCTCATGGTGGTGGAAGAAAGGAACTAGGTCTCTGCAGGATCTAGCCGCGATGTGCGGTAGAAAACTGACCACTAATCCTGCAGTTTCGACTTCTCAATGCCAATTTTCAAACGTCGCTACAATTACTCGAGTAGTCAGGCTGAATGTGCAGTGTACGAAATGCAGGAGGGCAGAGCTTTTAAAATGGTTGTTAATGTGCAACAGTGCAAAGGCTTTGTTTGTACTTCAAGCATGTTCAAAATCAATTTTACAATATTTATGTCCGGACGTTAATTGTATTTGTAAAGCACACCATCACTTGGAAGGGTACCCTGGTGCAAGACTAGCCTGGCTAACGGCTGGCGAGTGGGTCTATTCGAAGAGCAAGGTCTTCAGCTTCTTTTGTTACTCTGAAATGAAAGAGGCGCTCTGATGTGTAGTGACAGTTCGACAACCACAAATCACACCATCCGTACAACACCATGTCGCCCAACACACCTCTTCAATCATCATTGGAAACCACAGACTCACACCCTTCACCACTCCAAGAAAATACCTTCTTGAAACCTCATTAGCACACCTAACAACTTAACACACACTATACTACACAAGTCCACATTAATCGTGTAATATACCATAGCTCTAAGTCCACCACATAATATACCACAGCATTCCAACCATTATCACATGACACCATACAACACCACAGCTTTTTTTCACTTAACCACCCTGTAGAACCACACCATGCTACCTTTCAAACATCTTTAGAAACCTTGACAAACGACTTCACACAATATCTCACCTAACAGCATAATACACCTTCAAAAGGCACCCCAAGGGACCATATCGCACCTTACTACCTCTCACCAAACCATGATAAGCCACATAAGTAACACCAAATCAGAGTATATAACACACCTCATCCAAATACACATCACATTCTTCAAACCTTAACCTTTCTGCGGACAGTGTACCACATGAACCACCATCACAGCTCAAACTACCATACAGAAACCCATCCTATGACATACCTCAACATTACACCTTAACAGAATGTTCCGTGGTCATACTGAACAATAACCACTTCAAATCACAGATAATCTGCCAGTGCTCAGTAGTACCCCCCTCGTCTCCTCATCCCACTACCATACTCCTCATAATTCCACTTCATACTACACCACACAGCAAGACACTACCTAATATAATACTCAGGTGCTTTACACGATTACACAACCTAACATATGATACACCATTCAAAAAATCTCAACACCATTCATCAGCACACCACATTACACCATGCTGCATGATAACCACACACCACATCAAATTAGACTAAACCACAAAATTTTACTTTGCACCATACATTACCATACAACACCACATCCCCCGACCACATTCCAACTCTGCTCTCCATATTCCAACAAACCAACTTGTTGCGAATATCCAAATTGAACAAAAACTGTAGCACATCAAGTGTTAGCCTAACCCACAGCACAACATTATATAACTTACACCACAATGAAAATTAATACGTCGCAACCCAATCAACAAATGGTACAAAACCACATTACTGATTGAAAAGTCCTCAAGCCCTCAGAAGACTTAACTGTGAATCAATTTCATACCAGTAAGATGGTTCAGTTAGTTGTTGCTCCCTGCTGAGATCTGCAGGTAAAAAGTAACTTGTGGCACGCCCAATCTATCTTTCTGTCCTTCTGGTAAGTAATTTATTATTGTTCCTTCTGGGGCTGTTAAATGCAGCACGGTTAAATGGTTATTTGCACCACTTAAAAATGACAGAAGTTTGATAAGAGGAGATAAATAAAACTTTTTCAAAACCCAGTGCTACAGATATAATGATCAAAAGGGTTTAAAGCTTTAGGATTCATTTACATGTACCTTTGGTTGCTTAAATTGCACTTTAGGTTGTTCTAGTTTTAACAGTGGTGAAAGTTCCTTTGCATTAAAATGTGGTCTTTCAACTATTTTACAGCTCTCCATGTACTCTAGTCCTCTCAGTGACTCTACGTATGTAGAAGATAAACCGACTCAATTGGAGGAGAGCATTTCATGGTTGAGACAGTCTCTTGCGCCCTACACCAGCAGGTGCCAGGTAACACCATGTAAATTTGGAGACTAATGTCAATAATGCTGCATTTAATGCCTTACTAGCTTGGAATGTTTGAAATCCTGTTTTAATTTGTTTTATATATTTGATTACGTCCGCGTTCATGAATCAAATATAAAACAATCATATAAAACTATGCTTATCATAAAGCCTTACATTACTATAGCATTATTTATAGATTACTCCTTCTGAGGTAACATCTCTTAACTTGCCATACACCGCAAAACTACTGAAGAAAAAAAAATATTTTCCCAACTCCAACTTCGCTATACCATCTGTTGGATGAATGTCTATAAACCGTTCGAATACATTGATAATTTGTGAATCTGAGGGAGACTTCTAGTCACAGATTCGTAACATTAAATTATACCTCCGGCATCAGACAGGATCTGGAAATTTTTGAGCAGTAACCTCTATGTGACGGTAGGTGGAGTTGATCGCCTTTGCGTCCTCGGTGCCGAAAGTGACGTGTGTGGTGCCCATATTGGTGCCACCCCAGCACCCTGACATTTCTTTTCTTTTTTTCACCATCAGCGCAGATCCTGAGAGAGCTACCTAAATCCATTATTTTAACTGTTTTTTTTCGACATTTTGTTGACCTTTCTTGAGCTTTTGCTCCCAGTGTGCAATTAGGGATGTCCCTTAAAAAAAATAACCTGTGGGGTTTAAACACTGTGGTTCCAGTCACACGCAGATATCTGTGACAGACCTCAACCTGGCATGCCTCTGATGCCTGGAGCTGGGCCTTACTCCAAGGCCTACCCTGACTGTTGTGCCCGCAATGAGTCCCAAGGCAGTTCGGGAGCGCTCCCTGAAGCTCTTGGCTGACCGACGCCAGTTGACTTTAAGACGCTTCAGGTCCCGGACGTGTGGAAGGTCCCGGGCCGTTTGCTGTGCAGTTCACAGCGCTCATCATTGCGTGGAAAAACATAGGGTAAGTCCCATTCAAAAATCAAAGAAGTCGAAGCGCTCCTTGACTTCGCCATGCTGAGCCAAGTCTTGGGATGAAGTGAGAGAAAGACGCCACAGGTCTAGATCCCGCTTACGCGTCAGCGAGTCTTGGTCCCCTCCATGCCACCCAGAATTTCCTGCAGCTGGAGCAACACCTGCCCAATTAAAGGAGTTCTGTAATGCCATGCACCTCATAAATGGGCAGGCTGACCCCTCTGGAGTCCCTTCGGGCCCGACAGAAGCCCCTACTGAATTCCCGCTATCAGATTCACCCTCTGCATCAGTCAAGCCTTTTGGATACGTTCCTGGATTGGCTCCTGTCTAGATGCCATAACCTTCCTTGGAGCCCATTCCAGTGACGCCAACGGCCCATGGCTGCGCTGACCCCATCATTATACATGACTCCGATACGGAGCCGGATCAGCGTTGCCTGATGTAGACTCCGGCTGGAACACGACCTTCTGATTCGGAGCCAGGGCCTACTTTTTTCGATATGCCCTGTGGGGAGTATAATTGGGGAAGATCTGAGGATCCTTTTAGTTATCCCAATACTATAGAAGAGCCAGAAGATAACTGGTATGAGAAACTGACAGATACTAATGGTATGGACACCTCCAAAGACACTGGCTTAGTCTCCCCTTCTAATAAGGCTAGAGAGGAAGGGGCTTCATTTGCCATGGTAGTGAGGAGGGCAGCTCATGTCTTGGACCTTATGCTGCCCTCAGTGTCAGTCAAGACAAACGTTTTGACAGAGGTGCTTCAGTCGGTAGTTGCCCCCATAGAACCTCTCCTCCCTTTTATCAAAGCCCTTATGGATGTCCTGGTCGGGGCATGTGCACAGGACAATTGCCCACTGCCATTGGCCCGCTCCTGTGCACCCAGCTGTCCTCACCCAGCACCCCTCCCCAACCCCCACCCCGCCGGAGAGCCTGGTTGTTCAGGCCTCCTCATCCTAAATCAGCCTGGGCACATTCCCTACCACGACACCAGAAAGTGAATCAAAGAGGCTGGGCACTTTCAGCAAGAGGATTTTCTCTTCTGCCAGTCTTGTCCTGCGGTCGTTGAACACTGCATGCCTCTTTGACTGGCATACCCACACAGCTTAAGATTCGATTGCACAAGAGCTGCCCATAGATTCGGAGAAGGCCCGAGCTATCCTGACCCAGGCTATTGCTGATGGCAGGGACACAGCAAAGCTCACCATACTCTGTAGACTGGATACGACCAACTCACTGGGCAGAGTGATTGCATCGTCAGTGGCACTCCTTTGCAAGGCCTTGCTGAGGTCCACTGGCTTTTCGGAGGATGCTCGTGCATCCCTTATGGACAAGCCCTTTAATGGCACCTGCCTTTTTGGAGACATGGCAGCCTTGGGCGCTCAAGTGGTTTAAGGACAGCAGGGTCACCGCACAGTTGTTTGGACTCTCCATTCCATTGCCAGCCCCACTCTGCCTTTCGCCCCTTCTGTAGCAATGATAGGGGCTCCCAACTATGTCCTTTTCTGCTCAGACACCACGACCAGCAGGCTCCTCAGACCTTTTGGGGATGACAACACGGTTCCCCCAAGCCCTGTGGGACCCAAGGTCAGTGTTATAGCCAGTCCACCGCCCCCCTGACAGCCGCAGCCTCAATACCCTTTTCATTTTTAATTTGCCCTCTCACCATCACGGGCAACCAATAGGTGGCAGGATCAGGCCCTACCTGATGGCAGTCTGTAACTTGGACAAATGGGTGCTTCAAATTATCCAGTGGGGTTACCCCCTCTCTTTCACAGACACCCCGCCATCCATGCTACCATTCACAGAACGACGTACGGAGGACCACCTCTCCCTGTTGCGTCAGGAAGTGCATGCTCTTTTGGCCAAAGGAGCCATCGAGATTGTGCCTGCATCGAAAGTAGGTCGTGGTTGTTAGTCCTGCTACTTTCTTGAAAGGGTGGCAGTTCAGCCCACTGTGTAGTGTGCCAAATGTGCCATCTCGCTGGCACCCCTTATCTGAACCATAAATGTATACACTACTATTTGCTCCTGTACCTAGCAGCTTCTTCATATCTCACTGGCAAGCTGGGGCTGCAGGGTAAGCCTTCCTCATCTCTACTTCCTGTCTTTGGAGCAAACACCTTCTGCCCTCGAGTAACATTAACAACCATCTCTCTCGTAGAGGGCCATCAAGACCTGGCTATTCACCAGGAGTGCAACCTTTGGTGATTATGTTCTTTACAAATTTTCACGCATATGTTATAGGGCATACATATATTCCAGTCGGGATCTGGAGAACATCAATCAGACTGAATCTGTTTAGAATTGATTTTGAGCATACTGGACGTTTATTGCCATGCTTCATAAGTAATTCAGATGTGGTTTTTCCACAGTTTACTTTGAGTGAACATTTGTTTTATTTCACTTAGGTGGCCTTTCACTGCAGAGAACGTTTTTTACATTTTTGTATTGACCCTTTCTGTCACTTATTATGCGACATTTACTGCCGTAAAGGAACTGATTTAATATATTTTTGTCCCTTTGCCTTATACGACCTGTGTAGCTTTTCTTTGTTACATTTCGATGGTTGAATGTTTGATTCCAAAGTTAAATACATTCCGTTATATTCCTATTATAACTGATACACAGATTTTTATAAATGAACCATAGGAAACTATTATTCTAATTTATAATCATAATTCTCCAGTATTGGATCTTTCATAGATTCATATGCTTGAATCATTCCCCGTCGTTGAAGTAGGAGTCCCACTGTAAAACTAGAAAGCAGCACTATGTTAAACATAGCCTAGAAAAAGGCTGGAGAATATTCACTTTAGTAATGTATCCCTATCATTTATAAGAACCAAACTACAACCAATTAGGCTGCAGCATCCTTTGGAACACTCTCCACAGAAGCTTCCCTCAGATTTTCTACCGCACGTCGTGTGAAGGGAGTCTCTCCTGACCCTTGCTCAGTTGAACTAAACTTTTTCTAAATTTGAGAGAAATCACCAATAGTTTATTACCTACTGAGAAAAACTGACAATCTATAATGTCAGAACTGACTAAAAGGACTTTCAGGCCATGTGAAACCTGTTGGAAAAAGAGACTGCATTGTGAAGGTCAACATAAGGACTGCAACTACTGTCTCTAACCATCTCACAAGGTAAAGGATTGTAAAGTATGACTTACTTTTTGTCCAAAACTGTAAAGGACAGAGAAGGGAGATTGTTGTTTTGGCTTCAGAAGCTCAAAGTCGCAAAGGGGGTGGGAGGAGCTCCATGTCTGTGCTGGTTAGTGGGACTCGAGAGAACTGCGTCCAACAGCTGTGTACCTACTGTGGCTGCCGAGGTGAAACTGCATAGGTGCGGACTGCCCATAGATTTGCTAGAGGATAGCTGCTGCGTCGAGCAGCTGCTGGGACTGCATTGTCCATAACCCCTTGCACGTCACGGATGATCAACTGCTCCTAATTTGTTGCTCCCAATCTGCTGCTATTATTTAAGAAGCTGCTCTGCAACGCAGGACGTGCCAAAGGCGGGCCCGTCGTGCGTCCTTCAGTAACGGGAAGAGCTGGGCTGAGGCCACCCCCATTGCCCCCCTCAATCTGAACTCCGGGAGCCTGTGGTAAGATTCGGATTTTATTTCTACCCGCTGACCTTGCAGGCCAGGGAGGGTGTTGGCCCCAACTTTGACTTCTGGTCACCCAATACCCTTGCCTAAACTTTGCCTATTTGACAATTTGCTAGCTAGCAATTTGCAACCAAAGACTAAAACTTCTGTGACATGGGCAAACGCACGACTGCAGATGTCCCAGTAGGGAGGAAAACCAAAAGTAGCGAGTTGAAATCACCAACCGATTTGACTTAGCTGACTCTCCCTCCGAATACGGACGATATTGACTCTTTAATTGGTGAGGTAGAGGCTTTATTTTGGAGGGGGGGGATGATGGTGGTTTACTCTCAAACACTTGTTCTAAAGTAGCTCCTATCTGTTAAAGGCAGCAAAAGACCAGTGGCAAATGGCATTGGACAGTCAAAATCCAAGACACCAGTTGGACCAATGATCTCTAACTCTCAGTCTGGAGGGCCTAATGCGATTGTCATTGCAGAAGGTGATTCCTGGTCAAAAATCCCAGTTTGTTCTAATAGATTTGCCGTTCTTTCGAACTTACCCCACCACAGGTTGAGGAAGGAGGGCAAAAGGATACTAATAATGATTATGGGCAAGTTAAAACGTTAGAGTCCTCAGATGGCGAGGCAATTGTGGGCCCTACCGATGCGTTCTCATGTATAGATTTGGGGGGGGGGGATGCCAGAGTCCAGAGCTCTACTCAAACTAGGATTATGGAGATGTTTGCTTTGTTTAACAAAATGCAGGATGAGATTAAGTCTCTAAAGGCGCAGGTAGCCTCACTTAGAACAGAGGTTGGGATACTGAGACAGGAGAGACGCCCTGCCGCAGTCGGAGATAAATCGTTGTCACCGGCTCTTCCCATAACCTACACCCAGTTAATCTCCGAGTGCAATAGGCCCAAAGACATAACTATGGGGGAAGTGCAATGAAAAACCACGCCCTGCATCCCCAGCCAAAACAACAGGATGGTTCATCGGAAGAGCATATCCCTTTCTCTACTGGTTTTATCCTCCACCTTTTTAAAAGGCCCTAAAAAAATTTCAAGCCAAGGAAACGGGGCCCAAAGAGAGGTGCCTAAAGGGAATGAGTATAGGGCAAGACCTGTTAATGGCAAAGATCCATCTGGCCAGTTAATAAATGATGTGATGAGAGGTATCTAGAAAACCACTGTAGGTACAGTATACTTAGCAAACACAAAGAGATGATGGATGGAGCGCTGAAACTTTTCAGACACTCACCCACAGTCACAGATCTGGGTTGAATCCATTATCGTTCTTTAGCTCACTTTGCCACCCCAGTTCAAACCCAGCCATATTCAAATCAGTCTTGACCCTGTGCCTCATGGGAACAGTCCAGCCCGAACTGCCAAGCCAGGTCTTCCCTGGACCGGAAACAAGCATCCTGGGACCGGTTTCGGGGTAACACCCCTCATCAGCCAGCCTAGCTTGAGTCCAGTGGCAAAGTCAGCAAGGGACCCACGTCTGAGCATACCCTGTCAACTTAGGGTAATTTGTCCTACATACTTGACATGTTCTAAGATGGCGCCCGAATCGAGGAACCTTTTCTTCCTACTTACCCGCTTTCTCTTTCTACTTACACTATTTCACTAACTTCCTGCTCCCTCTACGGGTGCTTCCTTCGCCGTCAACTGACGCGCGCCACTGCAATTTCGCTCATGTAAGTCACTTTGTTTGCATGCTACTATACCGCGCCGGTATAAACAGTGTGTCTTTATTTCCAATTAGTCGCTTTCAGCTTTGTAACATTCACGCTCTATCTTCCCGCACGGATGTTCATTATGATTCATGGCAATTTCGTTTATGTTTGTTTTATTGTTTACACGTCACGATATCGTGTCGGAATCTAATGTTTTCGTTCGGATTCGCATAGAGTCACTTTCAGCCTTTCAAGCATTCACGCTTAACTACGTCTCACTTTTTGTTGATCACGTGTCGACTTCGGGTACGGTGATCACACCGACCATGTAAATTTTTACACCACGTCATTGACACACCTGTGTTTTATCATGTTTTAACCTATTGCACACCCGTTTTTTGACCGCTCAGTGAAGTTCAAACCGCATGATGATACACCTGTACAGCATTTTATTGAATTGCACCCTGTTTTTTGTTCACTACACTGCGTGTATTTTTCGTTTTTTCACACAATGTGATTCGGACCACATCATTCACACGGGTGGAGGTGCAGGCAAGTGGAATCTTTGGTCTGGTTTTCTCAACATATCTTTGCTCATTTCTTTTGTAGAAAATTTCCCTTGACGAAGGGCAGACAGTGCCCGAAATGCATTGGGAGTTATGATTGAAATTTGCGACAGTTGTATTCAAGCTGATACTATCAGCTTTCGATATGAATAAATTAATATTGAACTATGAATAAATCATCATAAGCTCAGCCTCAGTTTTTGAGTTTACTATTTTCGCATAAACTGCTAACAGACTCCATACATTCCGCCAACTCGGATTCCATGCAGTGCTCAGGGGGACGTCCCCTAACTAGGAGACGCTACTTTTGCATTATTTCGTTACACTCACTGACCAGAGAGTGATACCTCTGAGGCACGCAACAATCTAAACACCCAGATCAACTCAGTAGTGCGTATTCCACCACTTATTGTTTTATATACTAAAATTCAACATATTGTGCCCTGTTAGGGGGGATAAAAATAATAGGCAATAGTATAGGATCCTAAAAAATGCCTATGATTTGCTGCAGACCCAAAAAAGAGAAGATTTTATAAGTTGAACTGGAGTAAAATTGCAGGAAGCAATTTCACAGAATAACTCTGTCTTTATGCCATATGGTTAGCCCCTTCAGTGCTTCTGTCGCCAATTGGCAGACAGAGGGGAGGCATATAAAGGCTGGAGTCCTTTATTTTATTTTAAACTTGGGCTGCTCGGGACGAGCTTCCTGAGCAGCCTGAGTGTTTTTTTTTTTTTTTGCTGCAATGACATCATTACAGAAAAGTGAAAGTAAAATGAGCCGATGGGCTTGTTTTACTTTCACTGCATCAGTGCTCAGGGGGCATATCTCAGTCCCCAAGCACTGATCACTGTGGAGAGGTATCGTTGGGAAGGGGAGAATCTCCCCTTTCCAATGAAATCTCTGCACAGTGGATCCCTGCCTGGGGATTGCCACAGGAGAGTGATCCCCAAGCAGAGGGGCCCCTTAGTCAAGGACTGTGCTTCCCCCGCCACCCGCTATAATTTCAGTATTTTTACCCCACAAGGTGGATGGGGGTGATTAGCCGGATCTGCCCCCCCAGGAAGGCAGAAAGCACAGTAGACACCAGGGAAGTCTATCAAGAACATTTAGGGGTGTGGGCTGCCCACTATGGGCATGACCATGTCTCCACCCCAACAACTGCAGCATCAGTCTTTCCGACCCCCAATCTACCCCCTCCCCCCGGGAGAAGAAAGCCCACTAGACACTGGGGAAAGATTATAATTTTATTTTGCAAGCGTAGGGACTGCTCACCATGGGCATGGCCATGCTCCCACCCAAAAAAAAAGTGGCAACAGTCTTTCTGCCCCCCCCCCCCGGGGTGTGGATGGGGGTGATTATCCCCTATATGCCCTCCCCGGGGCAGAATGCCCAGTAAACACCAGGGAAGATTTAAAAACAAGGAAATATAGGGCTGGGGGCTGCCCACCATTAGCATGGCCATGCTCCTTCCGGAACAAATGCGACATCAGTCTTTCTGGCCTCCCCGGGGCGGATGGAGCTGATAGCCTACTACTGGTGGGTGTCAGCTTGCTGCTCCCCTCGGGGGCAAATTGAAGGCAAACCGTGTGTCTGGCTGTGGGGGTGGGGAGGGGGAATGGGTCATGAAAACTGGTTTGTCCCATTTGGGATGGGGGTGCAGCAAAGGCCAGTTTGTCTGCTCCCCCGCCAGGGGACTCACATTGACCTCAGTTAGATCTGATCCTGTAGCGAGCACTAGGCTCAGTCACACAAGTGGCGCAGCATTTTTGTTGGCACAAAAGAGGTAACGCTGGGTGGTAGGAATTTTGTGAATTCCTGTGGATTCTGGAAGTTTCCATCACAGAAATGTAAGGAAAATGCGAATTTCAGGCAAAGTTTGAGGTTTGAAGGGCATTGTAGGTAAGAAAACCTCATGGGATCCATGCAAGGTACACCACCCTGGAATCCCCTGGTTGTCTAGTTTTCATAAATATCTGTGGTTCATATGTTTGCATGGGTGGTGCACAGCACGGCCCCAAAAACTACAGCTACCCCTATTGCTTATCTATCTATGTAGCACTTTAGGGCCTTTTGTGTCATGGTCTCTTGGCTCACTCACCCAAGTGGGGTACTGCTCTTATCGAGGGACAAGTAGGAACTCAAGGTGGTAAACAATGTGTGGCTCCCTGCAGATTCCAGAAGTTTCCATCGCAGAAATGTGAGAAAAATGTGTTTTTTACCAAAGTTTCACATTTGCAGTGGATTCTGGGTAGAATTACCTAGTGAGAGCCACGCAAGTCACCCCACGCTGGATTCCCCCAGGTGTCTAGTTTTCTAAAATGTGCAAGTTTGCTAGGTTTCCCCAGGTGCTGACTGAGCTATGCCACAAAATCCACAGCTACCCACTTTGCAAAAAAAAGGGTCTTTTTTAAGTCGAAAATATGTTGTATCCATGTTGCATCTGGGGCCTTTTCCTGCCTCAGGCACTAGGCCTACCCACACAAGTGAGGTATATTTTTTATCGGAATACATGTGGGAGCATAGAATAGTAGAACATTCAATATTACCAATTGGATTTCGCTGCATGTGTGGCTTCCAAATGTAAGCCAGTGTGTAAGAAAGAAGATAGTTTGAAAAATGCCCTCTAAATCATATGCTAGTACGGTTACCCACAAATTCAGAGATCTATAAATAACCACTGCTCTTAATCTCCATATCTTGTGCCCATTTCAGTAATACATAGGTTTCCTGATACCTATTTTTCACTGTACATATTTCACCAAATGAATTGGTTAATACTCGGTACACAAAGAAAAACCATTGTACGGTGCAGCTCAGTTGTTTTCCCTGGATACCTTGGGTTCTTGGAGAACCTATAAACCCTATATATCCCTGAAGGGCAGAGTGGACTTTAATGGTATATTTGTTTTGTAAATCGGCATCTTGACAAAAAGTTACAGATGAAAACGTTCTCAGAAATGGCCGTTTTTTCCTACTCCTGTTCCATATTTGTTTTTTCAACACTGCGTTTCTTTGGGAAAACCTTGAGAGATCTACACATATGACCCTTTGCTGAATTCGGAATTTTGTCTACTTTTCATAAATTTATAGCTTTCCTGGATCACCCATGGGTTTCATTCTGGTTTCCACCACAAACTGGAAGTAGGTTGAGGGCACATAAAATTGGAAAAATGGGCTAGTTCTTTGAAAAATGCCAAAACGCTGGTAAAAAATGTGTTTTTTTTATGCAGTTCTGCATGTTCCTAAAAGCTGAGAAGATGGTACCTTTAGCACTGCAAACCTTTCGTTGATGCAATTTTTAGGGGAAAAAAAGACACGCTTTTATGCAGAGCACTTTTTCCCAAAACCTCAAAAATGTGCTGTATTTTGCCTATATTCTTGGTCTTCAAGGCAATCCACAACCCTAGGGTACCATTAGAATCCCCAGTATGTTGGAAAAAGGGACGCAAATTTGGCGTGATTAGCTTATGTTGGAAGAAAAGTAATGGAGTCCTAAGCGCAAACTTCCCCAAATAGCCTAAAAAGGGCACAGCACTGGGCCGGAAAAGGCACAGCAGTTAAGGGGTTAATAGTGAACGTATAGTTTCAGCTGCAAATTTGGGGGCACAAGTTTGTGAAGCACAATGAGCTTTTTTTTTTAACCTATAGTAAAACTTGGCCCCAACGATGACTAAAGACTGCTCTGCAGAATGTTCAAACAATGGTCTTTTATCAGTACTACATGATACAGGGATAATTAATGAACTATTTAGTAACATGAAATCATTTTTGGCATGTGGTCTGGGTAATCTACCAGCAGTACTGTTTAAAGCAGACATGCTTTGGTGGGCGAATGTCCTGAGTCCCTTTTTAGGTCGTGCCTAGAGCCAGCGCGGATGCGCTGCAAGACTTGTTGTGGTTGAGTAGCGAATAGAAGCCCCGCCCACTCTCCGCCCCGATTCACCATTGGCTTGTGTCATTGTCTGTCTTAAATGCTGGCTTCTGATTCGTAAATAGGCTTGTTAGTCCCTCCTTAGTACCGCCTCCTCTTCATTTGTCACCTCCCATGGCGACTGGCCCCTTTACTTCGGTTGTTACACGGTACGTTTTATTTAGACTGTGAGCACTATTTTCTTTATTCCATTTCTCTTACTGCAGGCACAACGTGCTTTGGTGCCTTCTTTACCCCCCCCTCCCGTTGTCGTGCCTTGTTTAACCCCCCCCGCTCCCGTTGTCTGTGCCTTCGATGTCCACCCCCATCCCCCCGGCACCCGCCCTCCCGTTGTCTGCGATGCCTTTTACTTATGTTTTGGTTTTTAAAACATAAATAAAATGCTTTGTCCTTTACAATGCCAATAGCTTAAACTCGTGTAAATTCGAGATCTATTGCATTGCAAATGCTTGTATTAAATGGGTTTCATCTTCATGAAAAATACCAGATTCATGGAGGGACACAATTATAAAGCCTATTTACAAGAACGGCTCCAGGTATGAGCTGGCAAATTATAGGTTGATTTCCCTTTGGGATACATCTTCTAAAGGTTTGAACCCAAACTTTACTGAAATCTATTGAAGCTTGGGCTTTTGGCTCCGGTATCATACCAAAAGAGCAGGGTGGATTTAGGCAAAATCATTCATCATTCAATCATTGTATCATACTTTGGGCAACAGGAAGGAGGTTAATAGCAAGCTTGGGTAAACTCTGCTGTTTTGTTGACTTCCGGGCTGCTTTTAACTGAGTCGATAGTATTACCCTTTGGAGAAAATTAGGTACATAGAAAATCTTCCAGTATTTGTTGCTTATGTTGCAAGATTTACATTCTAGTAATCGGGTCAAGGTGCATGTAAATGGTTTAGGAATTCTATCAGAAAACATTCCGGAGTATGGAGCTGAGGTTTACTTGCTATTAACCTGCAAGTTAAATGGGAGCATCTAGAAAGCCTGTGTGTAAATACTCTTCTGGGCTTCCTAAAAAGTTTAATGATTCAGGCAGTAAGATCAAAATAGGGTCTAGGCTCTTGGACACTCTTAGTTCATTCCCGAGCACTAAGGTTTCTTTTCAGCATCAAAAGCTTTGCTTGTACTGAAAACCTTTCTTGTCTAATGCTGAACAATGTTATTTATCAGTCTGAGGAATTTTTACGATTCATTGAAAAACTTGTAAGTATTCAGAATTAGAAATTAATATCTTTAAGTGTAAAAGTTACTGGACATTAAATAAGGTGAAGAGTGTTTTCCTTGATGGAGTAAGGGAAGGCACATTAGTAGATGACAAATATTACCATGCGGTAAAGCTTTCTGTAGATCATTTATTTAGAAATCTGTGGGAAACAGAGATTTTCCCTTATTTGTACCAGGTTCCTGACAAACATACAGAGTATTATCCTTCAATTCTGAATAGGTATAGCTCCTGGTTCGAGAATTGCTGGCCTTAGATGTTGAGTCTACGAGAATAATGGATATTGTATTTGTGATCTACAAATGCAATAATCTTTAATCCATTTTCTCCGAGACTGCTCCCTGTTTTTGAATGAAAGGAAAAAGATTCTTCGTCCTCTGTTAAGAAAGTATGGTATTCGAACCAGGAGCTTTGCGCAGTTCACTTTATGCACATTGTAATCTTTAGACATTGTACTTGCAATAGCAAAGTATATCAAACTGACCCAGAGGAGATTATTTTGAATGGAATTCTGTGGATCCTGGGGCTCTTTTTACTCTTTTGGTTGTATTTGGCAAATTGGGTCTTTGTGCAATATTGTGGAGAGCTTACCTTAGAGTGCTTTTATATCGCCAATTGGTTTTCCCTAGGATGTATGAGGAAGGACCTTATGTATTTTGCTTGAATAGTTTAATTAGTTGGCTACTGAAGGAAATTGGTTGTCTGGCATTTTTATCTGCAACTCTGTTTTTAAAGTTCTGTTTTTCTGTAAGATATATTCTTGGAAATAAAGCATTTTCTAAAAAAAGAAACTTTCACCTGAATATCTCCAAGATAATTGAAATAGTAATTGTTGAAAATTAGGGTGTTATTCTCCATTTCCAAGAAGAATTGATTGAACGGTAAGAACTTTCATGGAAAATAATGATTAAATAGGAAAAAGGGATATTTTTGAATTTCTAAGTTTCTAATCTGATAGGAAAGAGTGAGTAAATTAGAAGAATTGAAAAAAAAAGCATTTTTTGTTCCCATTTTGTATGGAAAAATATGTTCCCTGTAAAGTCCACCTCTACCCCAATCTGTGTGTGAAAGTTGTACTTAATTCTGGTGTGTGTTCTCACACGTACTGCATCAGTTACACCTGGGTATGATAGGAGTAGGTTTAGAACTCCTGGTAAGTTTCAGGATAGCACTGACAGTGCCTGTGAAATACCATAAATTTGCAACTATGTGAGTATTCATCCACTCCCTGGTACTCTCATTGGACTATCTACTAGGGAAGCTATTCTCACTCTGAAATTAATATAAAGGTGTTAGATCGGTCAGTCTTAGGGTAGTCTTCCCCCAAAACCTTTGCCTTCACCCTTACTATTTTTGCTGACTTTGCTTTTGTTGGCCTTAGTACTCTATGCACTTTACCGCTGCTAACCAGAGCTAAAGTGCTTGTACTCACTCCCTAAAACATGGCAAAACTGGCTTACAACTAATTGTCATATTTAATTTCCTTATAAGTCCCTAGTAAAGTGGTATACGATATACCCAGGGCTGGGAAATTAAATGCTACTAGTGGGCTTGCAGCATTTATCGTGCCACCCACTTAAGTAGCCCCCTAAAACGTGTCTCATGCCTGCCATTGTAGCCTGTTAGTAGTTTCAAACGGCCAGTACGTCTTGACATAATAAACACCTTGCCAAGTCTAAAACTCCCTTTTTATTACATATAAATCACCCCTGATGTAGGCCTCAATCAGCTCTTAGGGCAGGGTACATTTTAATTAAAAAGTTGGACTTGTTCTTTTAAGTTTTACATGACCTTGTAGTCAAAAACTCACAAATTCGTTTTTCACTACTGTGAGGCCTACCTCTCCCATAGGATAACATTGGGTTACCTTATTACATTTAATAAGTGCTAACATTTGATGGGATGCAGGTAGGGGTATCATATTTGGTGTCTGAGAAATTGTAATTCAAAATCCTCTTTAATGGTAAAATTGGATTTTAAGTCACAATTTTGAAAATGGCACTTTAAAAAAGTTTAATTGATAAATTTGGTCGTGATGCACTCTATTTTTTCTTGTTTTGTTGCAAAAACTAACTATAACAATCTTTTTTTCTTTGAAATCTTTAGTGTGCATTTGGTGAAAGGGCTCCACCCCGGCCCCTGTCTTGTAAATTGGAGATTCCTAGAACCACTGGTCTAGACACCATGTGCACTACTAGGTCCCCCTTGGGGGTTCCTTCCTAATGCAACTCGAATTAGACAATGGTAAAAACAAATCCGTGATAATAAAGTTTACATTGTTCAAATATTAGTAATAATATATACAAATCAATTAGCAATAGTCCAATGAATTATTCCATGAGAACAACGTGGTAACTGATAGTTCATCCAGTCGAATGATGATCCTTTCATTGTATTTTCTTGAAGATTGACAACTCAATTCAGTTCAACCCAATGCATTTCGGGCCATTACAAGACCCTTCTTCAGGGGTGTCTATAAACAGAAATACATCATGTTAGCCATGAAACGATGAAAATCAACAACTGGTAAAAAAAATTATTACTGGACGCTGTGTTGTGATTTTCAGAGAAATACCTCCTTATACTGACCCCTTGCTCCTTTCTGAACACCTTGTCTACAGGATAGTCCTGTGGCAGCCTCCAAGTGGGTACAGGGGGGGGCGTCCATTTGAGATCTGTGATGTGTGCATCGTGGTCAGGGATTATCTGTCCCAGGTAGTCTGTGTGGTGTATCAGAGGCACCAACATAGGGGAGCAGAGGAAACGGTCATGTTGCACGTATAGACTATGCAGGATGGAGTGGAAGGAGTAAAGTCAGAACGTGGGGTGACGAGATTGCCATGCATCAGTAAGTGCCCAATGGTGTACCCAGGCTCGAAAGCGTTCCGTCTGCACATGTGGGAGGGAGCGAGGTAAGGGTGAATGAGATCTGTTTAGTGTCAGATTTCAAATGCAGTTGTAGTCCCACCCAATATTCACAATGATGCCGTGCTGTGGGCGAGCGCGAGCTAGAGGGTGTCCCAGAATGTCCCCTGTTCAGTATTGGGCGCATAAATGCTGCAGAGAAGGACAGGCCATCCATCCAAGCGGCCTCCGAGGAGGGTATAGCGACCTTCCTTGTCCACTACCCTGTGGCTTTCCTGGAAGGGGACTCCAGGGCAGACCCACACCATGGCACCCCGTGCATATGCTGAATACGTTGTAGTGCAGATGATGCCTCCACAGCGCTTGCGCCAGCGGTCCATCTCTCTTGCTGTGATATGCGTTTCTTGTCTGAAAGCTATCTGGGCCTCCTGGCGTTTGATGTAGGAGTAGACGGCATAGTGGTTTCTAGCGATGTGCATGCTGCTGATGTGTAGAGTTAAAAATCCGGTGTCAGAGGTGAGAGCCATGGCAGTACGGGTGTGGTGCGAGCGCTGGGCGTGGGGAGTCCGATTTCCGGTCTCGATGTCCATGTCCCAGGAACCATAGGATATCCGTCCACCTAGGTGTTAGGGTTGAAGAGAGTGGTGATGGGAGACTGCGATTACTGGGGGAAGAGGAAAAAAATCCCAATGCTGAGAGCCAACAGCAACCGGCGGTACGCCCAAACAAAACATGTTAAACGCTCTCATGTATCAAGGGGGAAGAGTCGAATTTGAGTATCAAGTAGTGCAGCCGGGTGCCCTTTAGTGATTAGGATCAAAGTTTGCGGGTAGTGGAGAGAGGCCACCTGGAAATTGTCATGGTGGCAGGTGACCACTTTCTGGTAAGGTGCTGGGGGAAAATTGTCAGATGAGTGTCTGCTTCTTGTGGTGCTACTAAGGGGGGGAATTGCGATCCGGAACAGGAGTCATCTGAGTGGAGGGAGTCTTCTTCAGAGGCGAAGAGGCGCGGACCCTTCTCGTCATCTGTGGCTGTGGGGTTGGGCCCCAGGTTTGCAGCTGCCTATATGGCCCTCCTTCGGTCTGCGATAATTTGCTTCAGGTTGGGGGAGCTGATGGATGAAATTCGGGATGTAGGCTTCGTTTGTGTTTCGACCGCTTTCTTTTCCGCTGTCTGCTGTGCAAACCCTAGGTGCCTGATGTGCTTCTGCCGGGTCACCCTCATTCGTGTCTGCCCAATCCCACGCCTCTTTGGGGGTCTGTAAAAAAAAAATTGCGGTACCACCGGATATTAATTTGAGTCGGGTGGAGAACAGCAGAGAGTATTGTACCCCCTGTTGTCGAAGACGTCATTTGACCTCCAGGAAGTAAGATCGCTGGTGTTGGACAGTGCGGGTGTAGTCAGGAAATAGCATGATGGTTTTATCTTCCACTCGAAGAGAGCCCGACCGTCTGACTGCACATAGTATCGCATCTTTGTCCTTAAAGTGGAGCAGTTTTGCCAGCATGAGGCGGTGGGTGAGCCCGGAGGCGGGTTCCTCGCCGGGATGCGGAGTGTCCTCTCAAGGGAATAGAAGGGGGTATGGTCTGAGGTTGGGGTGAAGGTTTTAAACCAGGCCTCCAGGTATGTGCTGGGGTTAGACCCTTTGACTCCCTATGGGAGTCCCAGGATGTAGACATTATTCCTACGGGAGCACCCCTCCAAGTCGCCTGCTCTGTCCTCTGTGTGTGGCTTGGCATTGCACGCCCCAGATTGCGGATAGGTTGTCCTTTGTGAGCAGTTGTAGAGCGGACAGTGTTTTCTCACCATCTATGACTCTGTTTGCAAGCTTGCGATGATCATCCCGGAGAAAGTTGAAGTCCGCAGCCAGGGAGCCCGAACCTGGCCTTCATGGAGACTCGAGAATGGTCAATGGCTGCCAGGACTTTGTCTAGTTTGTCTGATGTAGTAAGGGCTGGCATATCTTCTTCCTGTAGGGTGCTGGGAATCGTAGAGGGTGGGTCCGCGAAAGGTGGCGGCTGGGCCGCGGCAGCAGAGCGGAGTCTACCCATAATGAAGGGGATGCCCCAGGGCATGTGGCTGGCATGGAATGGGGTACCCCTTGCACTGGGGTGCACACCACTTGGATGGGGTGCTGTCTTTGTCTTCTGCAGGTATGTCTGCCTCCGCGGCACGTTGAACCAGCGATAAGACACAAGTTTAGGTGAGGGAGAAGTAGTGTCTTGAGCTGGGCTGCCGGGGGCCCGCCTCACGCCCTGGTGTGGGTTTCGGTTAGAGGCTACTGGTAGATGAAGTGACACCAGACCCTTCCACTTGTTGTGTAGCTATAAGGCTGCAGTCAAACCCGATCAAATTGAGCTGGTGTCCCCTGCGGAGGCGCTTCCTGTGGCCCCTTTTATCTGGTTAATCGAGGTGTTGGAAAGTGGAGTCCAGGTGGTCACGTAGGAACACTTTGTTGAGTGGTTCTGTATTGCTGAAGAGGACTCCTCTGTGTCCAAGGTCCTGTCGTGGGGGGAGGCCTTCGGCTATCGTGTGTATCTGTTCGCAGATGTCACCTTAAATTCTAGGGTGGGCGCGTGCCTCGAATGTGACGTCGATGCGTCGCTTGGTATGTATAGGGTCACAGGGTGACTCGTGAGTCCCCCGCCGTTCAATGGATCATGCCTCACAGTATTGCTGGCAGGGCACACCGCGGCCCATCGTAAGTGAGGCTAGGCTGCAATGATATGGGCAGTTGTCGACCCCAAGTGCCGGGCAAGCGCCACCTCACAGTACAGCGCAGGTCCCCGCGTCGTCAAGGGTCTGTGGCCCACTCAGGATGCTGTCAATAGCTGTGGAGTCTACAATGGGGCGGACTCTAGTGGGAGAACTCATTATTTAGTGGGGGTCTTTCACAGTGGTACTCTGTGTAGTCCCGTCCCTCGGCTAACGGTAGTGGTGTTGATTTGGGGGCGACATGGGTTCTCCAGCTGTCGGCCTCCCCCACCCGGTGGCGCCGCCTCTCACCTGTCACTCTGGCGAGGTGTCTGGCAGGGGTCCAGATTCATAGCCTCAGGGCAGGGATGTAGTTAAGGAGAGTGTCTGGTGCACCCATACGCTGTGTTGGATCCCCTGGGGCAGCGGGGCCTTACGCGCCTCAATGGTGGTGCTGGTGCGGGTGGGTTGTCTCTCTGGAATGCAGACGAGAGGGATCTTTTTAGTTCAGTGTGGATCAGGACAGTTGCTCCAACGTTGGCTGTGAACTACGCAGTGTCGAGATGGGCGGGGGGCCAGGACACATATGCCGATTCCACAGAGGCTTGATCTCATGTAGTTGCCGTCCAGGTCAGAGACAGCCGGTTGTCGCCATGTTGGTAACCATCTCCAGCTTACAGGGCCCGGGCGCCCAAATGAAGGCACCGATTTGGGGCTACCTGGTGATAGGTGCGGCACCCTCCGGGCTGGGGCTACCGACGAGAGAGGCACTCACCAGCAGTGGGTCTGACATTTCCCGTTGTCCTCTCCAATTATCCGGCATCTACTGGTGGCACACCTTGGTGGTGGTGCCGAGGGGGATGGGATCACTCTCTCAGGATTCAGGTGTGGGGGCCTTCACTGCGGTTGCAGCTCAGGGTCTCCATGTCACTCACCCCTCCTCGGGGGTTTGAAGTTTCGTCTGCCAGTTCCCCCTCCGGTTGTTTGCACACCAGCTGGGCTTGCGTTAGTGGTAGCAGGCTGCTGCCATGATGTCTGCCACTGTGCAGACCATGCGTTGTGCCGACCATGCGTTTGCCGCTACATGGCAGCATCAAAGTCCAGTTTCGATTTCGATATGCCAGAGTGCGAGCGGTAATATGCTGGGGTCCTCGCACAGTTGGGCAGCCTCTCATCTGCGCTTTTGGCTCGGATGGTTAGCGATTGTCGGGCAGGCTATCAGAGCTCTAGAGGCTTTCGCCCGACATCTTGGCTGGCTTAGATACGCCCAGTGTGTAAGAGAACCGTCACTATATCTGGGGCATTGCACAAAGCATTGTTGCCCAAGCTTCAAGGGTACACAACTGAGGACACACAAGCCCGAAGAGAGTGCTGAAACTGACACAAACAGAAACACATCACCGGGAGCACTACATTGTAAGGTCCTGCTAGGCTAGGCTCCGATGCCACAGGTGTTTTCTTTCTATTAAACAACGAATGAAATGTAAGATGAACGAGAACACCCAGAGAGGTACGGCAGACCATTTCCTCATAAAGTAAATCAATTAAAAAATAAAGTATACACAATAACAGACGAAGATTTGTGATGCAACTCACCATCATTTGAGAGTATCGGATAAACAGAATGATGGAGGAACAACTTAATGAGACGACTAAACAGTGTTAAAAAGAAATAATTATTGGCGGATAATCAAGCTGCAATTGAAACCAGAGACACTAATCGCTTTTCCGTGCATTTAAATTAGGACATCAGCGATCCAGTTATAAAAGCTGAACACTTGACTAACAGAGAGAGTAAAGCCAAGCAAGCCAAAAAAGACTTGAGAATATTCTACCCCCTTAAACTTAAACCATCTTTGCTTGCGAAATTGCTTTGAGAAAAGAACTAAAAGATAGAAACAAAGACCTTGAAGAAATGAGGGAGCAGAAAGCGGGCCAGAAGAGACGGAAATTAGACCCCATCCATGGATTCTATTTAAGGCAAACCAGATTCCTACAATACCACAGATTTAATCCTACAAAGACACTGAACGAATTGGCACAATCCACCGAGCCAAACACAGATTTTTTACAAACTGAAATGCAAGGCCTGAGGAACAACTTCTGAAATCTCTCTGCCAGAATAGAAGAAGCGAAATCGAGAATAAACAGATTAGAGGATGACAAAATGATTCTCCAGCAACAAGTAGCCTTTACAACTAAATAGATATAATGTCCCGAGAGAAGATAGAAACAGGAGAGTGAATTTAGGGATTTTTTTGTCTACCTGAGGAGATTTAGAAAGACACCATATCATGTGCATCCTTCTGAGAAAAATGGATACCTCAGAACTTGGGGATCACTTTCAACAAGGATTTTGAAATTGAAATGGCACACAGAATCCCAACTAGACCTTCCACCTTCACCTCTTAGATATCCACATACTGAAAAGATACTAGAGCATACAAAAAGCTTAACTATCTTGATTGAAAGGGCTCAAAAGTGGGAATCGCACCATACTGTGAAAACGAAACTAGCGCAAAGAAAGAAACAAACTCTGATAAACAAACTACAACAGTCTAAAACGATTAACTGAGCCCATTGCATTCGTAAGATAAGATCATTCTCCAAGCTCTTATGATAATACAAATATGTGAGTCTTACTCCCGCTCACATTTCAATAACAGCTTATTCTCGTTCAGCCACTCTCACACACCACAACATTTTCAATGCCTGCACACACACACCATCCAACACTTATCCTGACACAAAGATATTCTTGGTTAGATTCCACCTAGGTGTATCCTTTATTCCATATACACTGAACTTGCCACCCAACATGCAAAAATTTTCAAGATTACACTGTCATGCTTCATAGTGTTGTATTTCGCTTTAGGTGTCCGTATATAGGTTTTCATGATACATGTCCTTATATAGGCACAATTTGGATTGCCCTTATATAGGCATAAGATCCCAGTCCTTATTTAGGCATTAGCCATGCGATCCAAATACAGGCATGGTCACCCTAACGTCACAACGAGTTCTTAGAAACCAGACCCTTAAGCTCTTGGGAGTTCCCCTAGCACAGGATTATTGATTTCTTCAAGAACTCATTTATTATGCATGAACCGCTTTTCCTTAAGGGTTCATTCCTGACGTCTTCCTCTGCCCGACTTTACGTCAATGCTAACATTCCAAGGCACCTACCGGGCATAAATATACCTTCCCTTGCCCAAGCAAGTAGGAGGAGACCTCGACTTCAGAGGAGCCCGTGTCCCGGCCTGACGCACTGACAAGAGACGCTGTCATCCCTGCTCGCAGAGAATCCAGCTTCCAGTGTTCTGACTCCCTTCGCGGGGTGTTAGAGTTCGAGACCCGGAAGGAGATTCCCACCTCTCTCATTCTCAAGGTATGGAGCTGACTAGAACCTAGAGGGACTCTTGGCATACTAGAATTGGCATACTAGACTTGGTATACTATAGCATACCATACTATAGAATACTTCACCTACTTCTTACCTTGCACTACACTTAGGTTAGGTACCCTGGGGTAGAACTAGTTAGAGAAGCATCTTATGAGTACTCTCATTTTTAGCTTATGTTGTTTATGTATATGAATATATGTGTCATAGCTAAAAGATAATGCTAGCGCGGTATTATTTCTTTCTACTGCTTACGCTGTACATAATATATCTCGCAGACTGTCTTACGATTGTAACAGCTCATATCTCTTACACGAGAAACAAGACTGTTCAATAAATCCTTTTATTGAAACGCCCGTCTATTATTTCTGTGTAACTCTGAAGAAACTAAGCATGCACGATTAGCTGAGTGAAACTGTTATCTGTTGTTTCCACGATTCTGAGAGTGTTCCGATTCTAAAGGGAAACAAAGTTGTCATGTTTATGCGGTTGCCAGAAACTACTCCCTTCTTGTTTACAAGGAGTTTCTAGTGGCCTCTGAGTTAGCTGGTACAAAGTAAATTAAGTTTAATATACTCAATAGGGACATACTGACCTCAGTCCTATGTCAAACCTATATGGTATATTATTCCAATGCGCAGAGCCTATTAGAGAAATAGGAACTACACTACATGGCGCCCAACGTTTGGTAAGGCACTAATTTAACGCTAGATACTGAGTAACTCAGTCGTGCTTTTCTCTCAGAGACCCCTACTCACATACTCCATAAGACGTCTGGAGTGGGTAGGGTTAAAAATCTGCCAAAGCTGAATAGGACAAAAATCCTATATATTAGCTGTATGGTTTGATCAACGTTGAAGGATACAGTGTTCCAAAATATTGTGCACCTTATCTTTGTTTCCTTGAAACTTGTTCTACATTTTTTCAAAAAATAATGTCCCTGAACGGGGATACTGCCACCGAGAACGGTGTAGCTGCGGCTGACCCAGTCGTAATAACTTTTAATTTTACAGGTTTAAATGAAACCGATGAGGGTGTTATAAACATCCCTCCAAACTTAAGGAGAGCCATCACTCTAAAACTTATAAAACACGGCCTAACACCAAGAGGTGGTAGAGCAGTTTTCGTGATAGAGGCACACGAATCCTTTCAGACAGAGGTATTCTATTCATGGATAGTATTCCCAGAATCAAATCCATTAACAAAAATGTTTCACTTCTTTAAAGAAGATGAACCACCAGAGGAATATATTCCTTTCGAGGATATTGAAATTCCACTCACATACCAGGAGCATAATCTCTGGTTTAAAGGCGCCCTAAAACATCACAAAAACATTACCAGGCTCGGTACACTAGGTAGACCAGGAGCAACATGGCCGATTCTAGCCGGCTACACACCTCATCCTGACATCGAAGAAATGTCAGAGGATGAATTACTTACTCAACTACAAGAGTTGATAAAAATTTACAGACAATTAGTCCAATATGTCATGCGGACTTTCACAGTCCAACCACCTATAACAATTCCAAATCAAACCCCTCAACAGGGGAATATACTAAAAATTACTCCACAGACTTTACACGCAGTCATGGGTAAAATGCCCACAAAACGTGAACAAATTCCATTCTGGATAGCTCAAAAAATTACTCAAATAGAAGCAGTATTTCCAAATACTAGCCCTTATGAGAAACACAGACTCCTAACAATCTGTTTACCAATGGGGATCACACCACAACTGGAAGACTGCACCACTTGGGGCACAGTCTTTGCTGCCATCTATACTAAAACACATGGTGTTCCGTCAATTGCAGTAATACCAGATGTCCTGAAACAAATTCAAAACGAATACAGGGCAGAACCTGCTCTGAATTTAGGTATGAAATTACTGAAAAACTTCGACCAGGTCTCAACAATAATATTATCTAATATTAAAGGGGAGGCAGCATCAGTGGCGATCCGCCAACGCTTAAGGGAATTTGATGTTACAGAACATCAACATGAACTACCCAGAATAATAGAACAATCTTATGCAGAATTAGGCAGAGATAGTTTGGGTGGAAAACCTTTGAAGCCAAAACTATCTGAAAGTCCTGAGAAGGACTCTATTAAACAAAATCCTACATCTTCTAAAAAGAAGTGGGAAACTAATAAACAAAATTCAAACGAGACACGTTCTCAATCCCGAGGTAGGTCTCCTCAAAAGGAGCCCTCTGAAAGGAGGTATAACCTCAGGAATAATTTAAGAAAACCTGACAGGTATCAAGATACTGATACACGTTCCTCTCGTATCTTTCAGATATCGTCACAGACATCAGAAAGAAAAGGACGGTCAGATCACAAAGAAGAACGCGTGAAATCCAAAGACGATAAACACGTTCAGAAAAATAAATCAAAACCTCAATTCACAAAAAAGAAGGTAGCAGGTCTGAAGATCAGACATGCCGAGAATACTGAGAACACAACTCAAGAACGGAGAATGGGCTCAGACGATGCTGGACAGTGCAGCAGAAGTAACAATAGCTCGCCAGAACCTGAAGGAACTTCTGGAGATAGTGGACTTGAATGAGTACATCACAGTAGAGACTGTAGACACCAGGGTTAGTACTCCACAAAAGTTATATGAAATAACACTCCGAATGGAGGGAGACATACCAAGAAAAGTGAAAATACTCTTTTGGGAGAAACTTTCAAGGGGTTATGATATACTTCTAGCAGAAAAGGACTGGCCACCAAACTTTGTCAGGGAGTGCCCACATGGCGAGGACATCATTATGCCAGCCTTCTCCAACCATATTCCAATTCACCTAAAATATACTTATGCCAGGAAATGGGCAGTTGCCCAGGCCCCAGCATTATACAAAAATCATGTAGGATGGGATGAGGACTCACCTCACCACAAAATACATCTAAAAATCAACCTACTGCACAAAGGCAGTACCCAATAAAGCAAGAAGCTAAAAAAACAGGTCAGGAGATCTTAGATCAACTTGAATACCAAGGGGTGATTGAAACATGCACCTCCTCAATGAACAATCCTTTGTTTCCTGTATCCAAACCAGACAATACATATCGTCTAGTTTTGGATTACAGACACTTGAACACTTGTTCCAAAACATTTGCAGTGCAAAATGCACATAGTACAGCATTAATGAATAACATTGTGCGCAAAAATATAAAACCACATTGGACATTTCAAATGGTTTCTTTTGTCAAAACATAGCACCTGAAAGCAGGTACTTAACAGCTTTCTCAATAATGGGGACCCAGCGTCAATTTTGTAGACTCCCACAAGGGTTCAAAAACAGCCCGGGGTTATTCTCAGCAAGAGTAACAGAGTTCTTCACAGAGACCTGGACCAACGCATCCTCCGCCCCCGACATCAGCACCGCCATCCCAGACGGATACAAGATCCAGAGGAAAGACCGCCCCAACCACCCAGGAGGGGGCCTCGCCATCGCCCACAAGAGCACCCTCCGCCTCACCACCTCCAGCGAAACCTTCCCCTCCGCCGAACACCTGCACTTCAAGATCCAGACCACCCCCAAAGCCACACGCCGAGGAACCCTCGTCTACAGACCCCCCGGCCCCCGAACACCGTTCGCCTCCACCATCACCGACTTCATCGCACCCCAGGCGATCACCTCAACAAACTACATACTCATTGGAGACCTGAACTTCCACCTCGACAACCCCAGCGACCCCAACTCCACTATCCTTCGTGACAACCTCGCCAGCATCGGACTTAAACAACTCGTCAACACACCGACCCACATAGCAGGACACACCCTCGACCCCATCTTCGCGGCAGGAAACAGCGTCCATTTCAGCCACACAACGCAGCCGCCATGGACCGACCACCACTGCGTACACTTCGCCATCAACAAACCCAAGGCACCCAAACCAGCCCCACGCCCACCACGAAGGAACTGGAGCAAGGTTACCGACGAGCAACTTAACTCCACCCTCAACCGAGACAACCACACCTGGGTACCCGATGCAAACAGTGCAAACGACGCAGCCAGAGAACTCCACACCTGGATCTCCAACTGCGCAGATGAGCTCGCCGCGCTACGCAACCCCGACAGACAACGCCCCAGGAAAGCCGCCTGGTTCACAACCGCTCTCCAAGAAGCCAGAGGCACCTGCAGACGCCTGGAGAAGAACTGGAGAAACACCAAGACAACCGAAAACAACACCACCTACAAGGACGCCATGACGGACTACCACAACCAGATCAGAGCCACCAAAAGGAACTTCATCCACAACAAAATCCTGGCCAACTCCACCAACTCCAAGGAACTTTTCAGTGTCATTCAAGAATTCACCAACCCACGCAGCGAAGCCACAGACATCACCCCATCCCAAGACCTCTGCGACAAGCTTGGAACCTATTTCCACCTCAAGATCAAAAACCTCTACGACAACTTCATCGACCATCCACCAGGCGCCACAGACGGCCCCCGCCCCCAGAAACACCAGCCAGCCCACCATCTCCAACTGGACACCGATCACGGCCGAAGACACCGCCTCGACCATGAAAAGCATCCACTCGGGGGGGCCCCCACCGACCCCTGCCCCCCTCACATCTACCACAGAGCTGTGGCCGCCATTGCACCCGAACTACAACGCACCATCAACACCACCTTCAAAACAGGCACCTTCCCAGACGACTGGAAGCGCACAGAAGTCAGACCCCTGCTCAAGAAGCCCACAGCTGACCCCACCGACCTCAAGAACCATCGGCCCATCTCGCTCCTCCCCTTCGCAGCCAAAGTTGCAGAGAAAACAGTCAACAGGAAACTGACACGATTCATTGAAGAAAACGCCGTCCTCGACCCGTCCCAATCCGGATTCTGAAGCAACCACAGCACAGAGACCGCCCTACTCGCCGCCACAGACGACATCCGCACCCTTCTGAACCAAGGCCACTCCGCAGCCCTCATCCTACTCGACCTATCAGCGGCCTTCGACACCGTCTCCCATCGCACACTAGTCGTCAGACTACACGACGCAGGCATACAAGGAACAGCCCTGGACTGGATCCGATCATTCCTCACCGGAAGAAGCCAAAGGATCAGACTCCCACCCTTCCTCTCCGACCCCATGAAAATCACCTGCGGAGTCCCACAGGGTTCATCACTGAGCCCCACCCTCTTCAACATTTACATGGCCCCCCTCGCAGCCATCGTCCGACAACACGGCCTCAACATCGTATCCTACACCGACGACACCCAGCTCATCCTCTCCCTCACCAAAGACCCCACCACTGCCAAACTCAACTTCCAGAAAGGAATGCAAGACGTCGCAGTCTGGATGACCAACAGCTGCCTGAAGCTCAACGCCGAGAAGACAGAAGTCCTCATCCTCGGTACCACCCCTTCTGCATGGGACAGCACCTGGTGGCCGACCGCCCTCGGAAGCCCACCTACCCCTCAGACCACGCCAAGAACCTCGGCATCGTACTCGACTCATCACTCTCCATGAACCGACAGGTCAACGCCGTCACCTCCATCTGCTTCAACACCCTCCGCATCCTCCGCAAGACCTTCAAGTGGATCCCCCCTGAGTCAAGGAAGACAGTCACCCACGCACTCATCACCAGCAGACTGGACTATGGAAACGCACTCTATGCCGGCATCAACAAGTCCCTACTCCGCAAACTCCAGACAGTACAGAACACCGCCGCCAGACTCGTCCTCGGCATCCCCCGACACGAACACATCTTCCAACACCTACGAGGTCTCCACTGGCTCCCCGTGGAGAAAAGAGTCACTTTCAAAATCCTCACTCACGCCTACAAATGCCTACACAACAACGGACCCAAATACCTCAACAACAGAATCAACTTCCACGTACCCAAAAGAAACCTCCGATCTTCCAACCTCGCACTGGCCGAAACCCCGCGCATCCACAGAGCCAGAGCAGGCGGAAGATCCTTCTCTCACATTGCAGCCAAGACCTGGAACGAGCTACCGGCAGACATCAGACGCGCCCCCTCCCTGAACACCTTCAGGAAGACCCTCAAGACCTGGCTCTTCGGCTAAACAGTTCTGCGGACCCCCCCCTTAGCGCCTTGAGACCCTCACGGGTGAGTAGCGCGCTTACAATTCCCTGATTGATTGATTGAGTTACTACAAATTTATGATCATGAGGCATTGTCATATGTCGATGACATCTATCTGACAGACGATGACCTAGATAGGCACTTGAACAGGGTGAGTACCATTATATTGGGCTTCGCCTCTGAGGGCTATAAATTAAACTTTAAAAAATCCAGAATTGCCCATCTCAATGTCCTTTTCCTAGGATATGAGCTTTCAAGTGAAGGCAAGAGCCTGGCAGCTAACTTTTTAGAAAAATGCGCGCTGCTCCAACCTTCAAAAACGCTGAAAAATTTACAATCCATCTTGGGTTTCCTAAATTTTGGGAGAACTTATAATCTAAATTACGCAGAAAGGGTTAAACCTCTCTACGAATTAATCAAACCTGATTTTTCAACAAAACATTGGACACAGGAACACACAGAAATCCTGCGTTCACTCCAAGCTAACATGTTAGCAACAAATCACTTACAAACACGCGTAAATAAACGCAATTTAGTGATCCGAATAATTTCGGGTCAATGCGGATTCACCTATTTAACATTTAATGAGGGTGAAAAAGTACCAATAGCATACAAATCACATTTGTATACACAAGCAGAAATGCGCTTCACTTTAACAGAAAAAATACTGACAGCAGTTCAAACCGCTGTAGCAAAAGAAAGAGCTCTAGCCCAAGGGAAATGCATTATTGTCGTAACTCCAGTACCAGCCTTAGAGGCGGTCACAAAAGCGAGCATTCCAAATGCAAAAGATTTACATCCTAGATGGATACAATGGGTTAATTCTCTTGCTGCAACATGTTGAATATGTTTTTGATCCTGATTTAAAAACACAAGCGTTCCTGCAATATGAACATGAATGTCCTCTGCCCACTGAAATTCTGCCTTTCGATCAGTATGAATTTATAATTTACACTGACGGATCAGCACAACCCGCTACAGGGAGTAAGCAAGCTTACAGTGCAGCATGCGCAATCGTTAAAGGTCGCATGCGCGATGGTGACTTCAGACCAATGGTCACTAAAACTCAATCTCTAGGAGATTGTACAGCTCAGCGAGCTGAGCTACAAGCATTCAAACTGGCACTTGAAAATACAGATCGCGAATTCCCCACACTTATAGTGTGCGATTCTTTTTACTGTGTTCAGTCATATAATGAATATATACAGAGTTGGCTTCAAAACGGGTTCAAAGATGCAAAAGGTGGCACAATAAAGCATAAAACGCTTTGGGAACAAGTAGTTCAGTTAAGAAACGAACTACCAAAAACTCACGTGATACACACGCTGAGTCATCAACGTGATGGCGTTCACGTTGCAGGGAATTCATTGGCTGATGAAGCCGCAAAGGGGGCTGTTCAGACGGCTTCCGTAGCTGCGATCACTCGTTCAAAAACGAGAATAGACAGTGAGATATTGTTGGCTGTCAATGCTTCAAGCAAAGGCAGTGGTGCAGCATACCAAAGAAATTTCCACTCAAGTACTCTTATGTAATTGATGCAAACAACGTTCCTTTTGCTCGAATCCCTGGAGTGGGGGATAGGGTAATTCCAAACATGGAACGTAGATTAGGACTGATCCTAGCAGCACATGAAGGGATTGCCTCTGCCTATGCAGGTGTTTCTGCAACAGTATCTTTACTTAAACAAAGATATTGGTGGCCTGGCATTAGGAAACAGACCAAGAACTATGTTTTGGAATGTGAAATATGCCAACAGATGAAAGTCTCCACAGTGAAACGTCCTGCACAGACACCCCTGTTGATTTCAGACAAAGCATTAGCTTGTGTTTACCTGGACCACTGCGGTCCCTTGCAAAGGGACGGTAACTATAAATATATAATGGTCGCAGTGGATTCATGCTCTAGGTTCCTATGGATATGGCCTCAGCGCTCGGCTGACGCTCGAACTGTTATAAAAGATTTGCGAGTCTTTATCGGCACATACGCAATTGGCACACTACATTCTGACCAGGGCCCTGCGTTTAGCTCTCGGGCTTACAAAGAAGCCATGGCCAGTTTGGGCGTAGCATTGCGGTACTCCTCTCCGTTTCATCCTGAGGGAAATTCTGTTGTGGAAAGGAAAAACCGGGACATAAAGCAGTCTATAACAGCTAGAGTATTAGATTCGGGTGATGGGTGGGTCAAACATCTTTATGGGGTCCAACGCTCATTAAATAATTTGTCAAGAAGTTCTCTAGGGGGGGTCACTCCATATGAGGTCCTATTTGGGACAAGAATGTGGGTTCCTGATCTCGAATGTAAAGGCACAGTGGTGGAAAATAAACCCTTTGATATCAAAGATCGTTTGGCTGTTTTACAGGATCTAAATGAACTAAGATCGAAACAAAGCAACGTGTTCCTGAAGCCAACCACCACTGGGGAAACACCGGCAGTCCCAGCAAGGCCTGTCTGGATCCCAAAAGTTGGGGATCTAGTCAGAGAGAAGATTGCGGACAAGAAGGAATTTGGACCTTCTTACAGACAACCAGTAACTGTCCTAGCCGTCCACGGAACAAGAACAGTACTTCTGCCGCCCCTTGCTGGAAAAAAGGAGAAAAGATTTGTGTCAATCGACCTCATCAAACCACAGTATGTGGCCAATACTAAATAGTAGGCCTCGTGGACTCCGACCTAGTAGCAGACGCACTCCTCTCGCTACTATCCAAGAGGTTCAGACTGAAAGACTCATAACCATCGAGAATTCAGCAGTAAGAGATGAAGGACTGAGCAACAATGCTATGGAACTCATCCCTCTTGAAACTCAAGTAACAGTTCGTCCAGATACACCTGTCTACACCAACGTAACACGTGATCAACTGGTTCCAGCGATTTCGACGAATCCTGATGCAATTCCAACAATTGACCGAACTGCTTCTGGCTACTTCATTAACTTTGATACGTTTTCTGAGGATCCAAGTGAGCCTGAAACGACGCCAGCCCTGAAAACTTTCAAACAACAAGTACAAGACCTTTTTCATTTCCTGAAAGAGACTTATCTGGTTTCACCATGGATTGAACTATGGATTATTTCTGGAATATTTTTCTTTCTGCTTTGGCTAGCTTTGGTTATGACTATCAGCGTGCTTATAAATGGCAGATACATCCATATGGACACTGAAAGTAAAAATGTGAACTTTTAAAACCACACAAATCATCCCATCGTGAAGCAAGAGACTTGTCAGCAGTGAACATCACAGCCGTTCCTATACAGGATGGTATAGTGTGGGACAAAACCGATTTTGATATATTCGGCCCAACTGAACTTTTGAACATTCCACATTTATTTAAAATTTCATTAAGTGATTTTATTACCTTCAGTACCTATTCTGATGATTGGGACTTTGAGACTGTTAATGATATGATGTCTGATCTAGAAAGGTCTGCTGCATTCTCTAACAATGAATACTTAGAGGGTTCATCAGACTACGAACAGCTTTTTTGTTACAACCACTATGGTCATCATTTCTTGCATAAATCTGCAACACCTAGAAATGTGTTTATGTTTAACCAATGGGAACATTGTCCTACACCACCTAAGGGTAGTTCAAAAACGTTTGCAAATAAGTTTCCATATTTTTCAGGGTACAATACATCTGATCCAGAAACATTCTACTATAAAAATGTAAACAAAACAGGATAGAAAATGATGTTAACTAATACAAAACAGATTTATTCTGCAGCCTTTATTACCCAACTGTCTAGACAAGGATTTGACTTTTGGAAGACACAATCGACACAAAATCTGTCTGGGGTTCTAAAGATTGGCAAGTGCAGGGGATAGAAGCTTTGTTTAGAGCATGTATCATCCCACAGCAAATAATGTTTTTGAATGACACTGTGCAACAAACGTCTTGCCTTGGTTTAGCCAAGATCAAAGACATGAACACACCTTCTGTACCAACACCTGCAAGTAATAGCACTACACAGGGAGCGGTCACAGTAGACACAATACTACAAAACAACAGAACAGATCCTGATTGGAAAAAATGGTTGCTCTGGCCCACAGACACAAACATCTGTCAAGAAAGATTCCTGAATAGAATACAGGGCTTTACTATCCATAGGCCAGACCCACGTTATGTTCAACGACAACATCCGGGGGTAGTAACAACATACAGTGTAGGAAAATTGTGCCTCGACTGGTTACAAAAATCTACACTCGAGGATGTGAAACAACACTTATCTTTACTTAAAGAAGACGCAGACCTTAGGGATTTCTTGCTAGGACCAAGAAAACCGCGTCAAAAACGTTTCACATATGCCGGCATTTATGCTGCTTATAATGAAGTATGGAAGGTTTCACAGGCAGAGGCCGCAGAAAGAATACGTGAGCTTGATCCTGTTAACTTGGAGAAATCTCTCACTGTGGTCGACAATGGGTTAACAACTTTGTCATCCAGAATTTATTCACTGGACAACATTGTATCCTCTGCTATTGACATACTGGAACAAGATTTAGCCATGTTACAACAAGGCCAATCTCAGTTACGTTCTATTATGTTATTCGGCTGGATGCTGCAATCCTTGCGTGCAGGCTATGTGCCTTGGCGTTTTATCAACACGTCGTCTCTGTTTTCAGAATACAATCTAACGGATAAACAGATCGAACTGGCACAAAGGGGAGCAAAGTATACAGTGCTGAGCATTGAAAAACTGGAAAAATTACCATTTACGGTAGCAGAAAAACCAGCTACAGAATGGCTTATCCATGGCAAAATAACTCTGCCTGTCACTACTTTTCATTTTCAATATTGCCTCAAACAAATGCAAGCAGGCAAATATGAAAGGTTGGGTAAAGAATACATTAAGACATCCTGGGATTTACCTTACGAATACAGATGTTGGAGTGGGGATCGTGAAGTGTTTCTAAGCGGTACACACTGTGAAAATGCACTGAGCAGTTCACTCATATGTCAGGACATTTCTTTGCACGGGGCTTGTAATGGTTCTGTGGCAAACTTGTCCTGCCACCTGCAGGGTACACCGGCTGCTGTGATTAATCCAACGTTTGGCCAACTTTCTAACGGGAGTTACCTCATGTTGAATGATCAGAGTTGCTGTGGCATGTTGCCAGGCATCCCATATCTGGTGACGGTTAGCTCCAGGGTTACTTGTTGTATGCAAGTATTGTTCCCCCCAATAGACAAAGTCAGGGAGTCGCCTCTATGGCCTTCATTGAATGTTTCTTTTATACGTTTTGATACTTTAAGCAGAATGAAAGCCATGCTTTTACAACAGACCGTGCCTTTGACCTCGGCCAAAGAAACCTATGATTTACAAATTGCAATGACTTCGGCTGAGATACAGGCTCTAATTCGTACAAACTGCCCTATACATTTCGTAGAAATGATGGGACATATCTTAAACATGTCTGATACGAGCGGGATTGTACATTTATTTAAGACCATCTGTTCAGGACTGTTAACACCTTTTCAGGCAGTCCTCGGAATCATTCCAAACTTCGCACATTCGGTGTTTGGTGGTGTGCCATTAATTCTAGCACTGGTTGCTGGAATCCTGTTTTTATTCCTACTACTACGCTATGGCAAGCCTATCAACCAGCGTCACTCCCAGCAATTTGAAGAAAGCTCTCCTAGAACGGAAGTGCCGTGAGCGCATAGTGCAACTTTTGGGCATACCTCGTCTACGGGAACTTAATACAATATGGTTTCTGTCATTTAGACCAATCTGGCAAGATTGCATCTTACCTGTTCTATGCTGCCTGCTTTGCGGTGAAGAATGCGTGCTAGACATCTGTCTAACACTCCCATCAGTCGTGCCAACGGACATCGATACTCTGCTGGACCCGATAACGGCCCATGCTCTGTGTTGTCCCCAGAGGCTACCAATCCTGATGACGGCATTCGTTGAGATCTCACAGACGCTTCCTGCTGCTGCTGAGGTACGAGATGGATCAACAGGCACACAGGTAACAACGGACGCGAACATTGCTGCAGCATCCTATGCTGAAGGCGATGCTTCACATCTCTGTGCAGTTAACCTTCTAAACGAGGTGTTCCAACTGTCACCGACATCGGTAGACAATCTTTTGTCTACAGGAATAGATGATTTCAGGTTTACACCAGACCCATACACTGACTTTGATTCGGCTCACAGTGTACCGGGGAAGCAATGAATTTGGCCTCCATATTTTCAAAACAAAACAAAACTTGGAACTCTTCCTAAAAATTGAATTTTTTTTCTCTCTCTATTTTTGAAAATACATGGCACGTCAATCTGCTTACAGTAGAACTATTCATATAGAACGGACTTATTTGAATACTTCCAGGGACACATTGTCACCTTATTTACTAACAATTTCATTTAGTACCATGTTATGAAATGGCTTTGATTTTTGAAAACTTGTCAACCATTTCGTCATATGTATATATTTCTGTTTATTCATTCATGTTGCATTTTATTTCCGATATATGCTTAGTATGAAAAAATGCTTTAAAATGTACAGTACCTATTGCATTACATGTTTAGCAACAGTTTTAAAAAACCTTTTAATATGCTTTTAGAAATGTTTTTAGTAACATGTGGTACTCAGTTTAATGTTTAGCATTTAATGTTTAGCATTTAGTACTATCGTTCATTCGAAAGTGGAGTGGGTGTTGTATTCCGCTTTAGGTGTCCGTACATAGGTTTTCATGATACATGTCCTTATATAGGCACAATTCGCATTGCCCTTATATAGGCATAAGATCCCAGTCGTTATTTAGGCATTAGCCATGCGATCCAAATACAGGCATGGTCACCTACATCCGTCCACCCTAACGTCACAACGAGTTCTTAGAAACCAGACCCTTAAGCTCTTGGGAGTTCCCCTAGCACAGGATTATTGATTTCTCCAAGAACTCATTTATTATGCATGAACCGCTATTCCTTGAGGGTTCATTCCTGACGTCTTCCTCTGCCCGACTTTACGTCAATGCTAACATGCCAAGGCACCTAACGGGTATAAATATACCTTCCCTTGCCCAAGCAAGTAGGAGGAGACCTCGACTTTAGAGGAGTCCGTGTCCCGGCCTGACGCACTGACAAGAGACGCTGTCATCCCTGCTTGCAGAGAATCCAGCTTCCAGTGTTCTGACTCCCTTCGCGGGGTGTTAGAGTTCGAGACCCGGAAGGAGATTCCCACCTCTCTCATTCTCAAGGTATGGAGCTGACTAGAACCTAGAGGGACTCTTGGCATACTAGATTTGGCATACTAGACTTGGTATACTATAGCATACCATACTATAGAATACTTCACCTACTTCTTACCTTGCACTACACTTAGGATAGGTACACTGGGGTAGAACTAGTTAGAGAAGCATCTTATGAGTACTCTCATTTTTAGCTTATGTTGTTTATGTATATGAATATATGTGTCATAGCTAAAAGATAATGCTAGCGCAGTATTATTTCTTTCTACTGCTTACGCTGTACATAATATATCTCGCAGACTGTCTTACGATTGTAACAGCTCATATCTCTTACACGAGAAACAAGACTGTTCAATAAATCCTTTTATTGAAACGCCCGTCTATTATTTCTGTGTAACTCTGAAGAAACTAAGCATGCACGATTAGCTGAGTGAAACTGTTATCTGTTGTTTCCACGATTCTGAGAGTGTTCCGATTCTAAAGGGAAACAAAGTTGTCATGTTTATGCGGTTGCCAGAAACTACTCCCTTCTTGTTTACAAGGAGTTTCTAGTGGCCTCTGAGTTAGCTGGTACAAAGTAAATTAAGTTTAATGTACTCAATAGGGACATACTGACCTCAGTCCTATGTCAAACCTATAGGGTATATTATTCCAATGCGCAGAGCCTATTAGGGAAATAGGAACTACACTACAATAGCATTCATCATCATCAATCTCTTTATTCAATGATAGTCAAATAATGATAAAAGTGCAAGAATTGTACAGTAAATATGTTAGACAGAATACTCAAGTCATTTTCCATTTGCAGGTAAAAACAAGGATATAAATTTAAAACAAATGTTAGTGTCCGCATGTTATGCTCATAATATATATTTCCAAGAATCACTGCTAAGAAACTAAAATTAATAAATAATCAGAGCTTTAAGTGGGCCGGGTCTCACCGGTGCTGAGCACCGGCAGTTTTTTAGAGGAGGCCTCGAAACGGGTCTCTATCGGGCTCTGTTTTGTGCCCTGGCACAGGCAGTCCGTTTTTCCCCGGACTACAGTGACAGCAGGCACGTGGATGTGCGCGCGCTCACACTGCTCACTTCTCACTAGTGGAGAAGTTAAGGCAGTACGTCATGCCCGTGAGCTTTGTGGCTTTGTATGGGAAGGGAAATCCTTTAAAGAGAGTCATTTTCTCTCTGGATTTCGCTTCTCTTTTTTAAACTCGGGAACAGCAACATCATCGTGGTGTCACCAGGGCTTTAAGTGGAAGCTTTTTCAATATTATATACAAGCCATAGTTGCTGCTTCTTTATCTTATGCAACTAACAACCATTGACAAAGCCAACAGTCCTGACTTGTTGTAGGTATGATTTATTTTATTTATTTATTTATTTGAAAAGTTTTATATAGCGCTGGCTAGACCCGGAGGTATCAGAGCGCTTTACATGAGATAAGACATTGCATCAGAACATTGTTACATAGTTACATCAGTTACAGTTACGGTTGCAGTTGCAGTTATCAGTAAATGCTTGGGAGAAAAACGTGAGCTTACACAATAATATAAGATGTTAGCGCGTAGCATATCCAAGACACACGTCATAAGGGGAATGGAAGGTGTTGGGGGAAAGGTAAACAGGGGAGAGGAAAGCAGACAGAGTCAGATAGATCTGAAGGGGGAAAGTACTTCAGGGGGAATAAAGCAGTCAAAGTAGTCGAAGAGAGAGACAAATAAAACCATGAAGAACTGTGAAAAACGATGTCCGATGTCCGGCTGGGTAGGTGCCGGCCGATGGGGTGACCCAGAGCCAGACTCCGCTATAGCTGCATAGGACAGCTCCACCGGGCATCGGCCATAATTGCTCGGTCTCTGCGGTCAGTATAATGATCATGATTACTCTGAGAAATTTCGAATTCAAACGCGAGAGTTTGAGAGATGGAGATCACAGTCAGATCTGATCCCAGGTGAGAATAGGGGTCCAAGAAGGGGGGTAGCTCCAAGGGGGATAAAGCCTAAAAGTCAGTCCCTGGCAGGGGGGCTCCCGGCCGGAGCTCATCATCTGTCGGCCATCTTAAAGAAATCCTTTGTGAGATACATTGCGGGATAAACTGGATACCAGTTGACAGAAATGGCAGATTGCACCCCAGCTTGGTGCCATAAGGAAGGGATTGAAATGAGCTCAGCGTCCGCCCACTGTCCCCACCCACCCCCAATTTTGTCTTCCTCGTGACTAAGTTTGCTGGACTTCCAGACCATTCTAGCCCTTTGGGTTGCGTACAAGCTCTACCCCACAAAAGCCGGAGTGTGTCTTTGGGCGCGGCTGCGCGGTCCCTACGGGGCCCGCTCCTATGCATGAGTACAGATCAACGGCAGGGCCGATAGGAAAGGTGCCGCCTGTCTCGCGGTTTTTGCAAGGGGCTTGCCGGAGGGGGAGGTCTGCACCAGCCCCAGGACACCGGGAAGTGCGGGACGATCCTTCCCTCCTCGCGGCTCCCCCCCTTTACCTCACTCAAGCGCTGATGTCCTCTTGGTGGGCAGCTCCATCTTAGCTCGCTTCACAGGGAGGCATTGAGTGCCGTAGTCGGATCGGCTGAACGTCCCGCTCCAGCTCCGCAAGATGGCGGCTGCAGCTAGTTCAGTGGCCGGAGTCCCAACGACACGATCAGCTCCCCACCAACTATGATCTCGAGCTGCACCGCATACGGGACAACCACGGCCCTCACGACGAGCCACAGCTCCAGACAATTCACCTCAGATGTTGGCATGTACTCGCAGCAGCGCAGGACATTCGCATCACAACGGCTGCAGCGTGCTGAGTATGGACTGGACGAGCGCGGCGTGCAGTCGCATGATGTTACTTGATGTATCATATATCTGGATGCAATGACAGAAACAGCAAAATACAAGTCGGGCGGCACACTATGCTAAGCACAGATTTTTAGCTTGCGTGTTTTTAAGCCACGCCCTTAATTACATTGGCCACGCCCCCTTGAGAGACCCTCCAGTTTTTTCATCCCACTTAAAGCCCTGTAAATAATGCTTTACCGCTCTTAGAAAATATAAAATCAATGAAAATGTACAATGCTGGTCTAAATCTAGTAAAACTAAGTCTCTTCAAAAGTGGAAATAAAGATTGACAGGTTAAGGGCGCTCATAGATTTACAAAAAAGAAGTGGAGCAGTGTCTGTGAAGACATTTCATCACAGGCAATTACACATGGGAGGCTGTAACACATTGGGTCTAAGGAGAAGCAAAGTTGCCAACGAATAGAGCCCAATCTAAACCTAGAAATGAGTTAACACACGCAAGGATTTAAAACTGGGTTTAGGTAGGATTCTAGCCCTCTAGTTATCCGTATAAATTTGTATTCTTTAATTGAAAGTTTTTGTAGTTCCACCTCCTCTCTCCCCAGCCGTCGGTATCTATAAAAGTATGTTTAATCCAGAGGTTATGTCTCCGAGTTATCGCCAATGGTTTTAAGAGTAAGGGGGTTCACCCAACTTTTGCTGTTACCAAGCTGATTAACGGAACCAGGGAATCTTTAGACCATGCTCTCAGGATAAACAGTCTTCCAGTATTTCTTTATTCAGGGAGGCATGTTCATTACACCACATTGAACACTATAGTAACAAAGGAGCTAGTTTAATTTTATTTTATCCTCCACATAATCTAAACCTAGCTCCTCATGTATGGCATAATGAAAGCTACTCATGGGAAGACTGAGAAGTCACTGACACAGGCGATTTTCCGCCACCTGGAGACTGCTCATGTCCTTTAATCCATCCCCACATACCCGCACCATAAGTGAATAAGGAAACGCATTTTCTGTAGTAAATTCATAATAAAGGAACAATAGGTTTATTGCCTATATTAGAGGTAAGATTAAATACGAACCCAATGGACTTCAAAAATTGTTGTTTTCTAACAAAAAGACAAGGAGCCCATGTATTGGCGGAGTCAAAAGTCACTTCGAGATAGGTGAAATGATGGACGTTCTCAATAAGTTTGCCCTTTACAGAGAAACATTGAGACCTCAAATGTTTGGGGCCACAGGCTATGGTAAATATTTTAGAAAGGTTGGTTTCAAGGTTCAGGTTCTCATAAAAAGGACAAAAGAATCGTGAGCTTTTTTAATCCATTTGGGGTACAGGACAGCATTGTCTGCGTACAGGAAAACTGGTACAGGTGTGTTTTAATGACTAGCACGTCCAGCCCCTTCACCTTCCGCAACCTATTGAGATCAATCTTATACCACAGAAATAAAATTGGTGCCAACTCACACCCCTGTTGCACACCAAGTGCCTGGCTAAATGGGTTGGTAAATTCCCTTTACCCACAAATCTCACCAAGAGGGATAAATCCTAAAGAATGGCATGTAAGAAGTCCACCATCTCATGGTCTAGACCCTCAGCCAGCAGGAGTTCCCACAATTTGGATCTATGTGCACTATCAAAAGTGCAACACAGTTCCATAAATGCCAGATATAACGAACTTGACTTAGCGATTGTGTATTTATTTATTAGCAGATGTAGGTTTTGACACTGCTCTAAAGTCCCCAGGCCCGTCCTAAAACCAAACTGGACCTCTGATAGGATGTTATTCTCAGCGATCCTGGTTAGGAAGCTATCAGGATCAACTCTACCAATAACTTTCACTGTTGAATCCAGCATTGAAATAGGCCAATAGCAGCATGGATTCTTGCGGCTTCCCTTTTTGAAGACCGGTGCAATGATTGCAGTATGCCAGGGCTGAGGGAGCCCTGTATTACAGACAAAGGTTAAAATATTCCTAATTGGGAGCACCCATAAATTAATAATGAATTTATAGAAATCCATTTGAACCCTACCCGAGCCTAGTGCTTTCTTGGACAGGCTTTTGCTTATTGTAACTTCCGAACTCAATAGTTAGTGGATAGTTTGGCAAGTTTGACATCCCAGCATTGGTTTCACTTGTTGGAAGGCAATAAGGGCCACATGCATCAAGCTTTTTTCCAGTCGCAAACAGGCCGATTTGCAGACCGGAAAAAAGCCTTTTCCGGTGCATGTACCTTTTTGCATTCGCAATATAGGTAATCGCAATTTATTGCGATTATCTAAATTGCGAATGCATTTAGGGAATCACAATTTGAGATGCATCAAGCCTTTCCTAAATGCGACTTTGCATTTAGGAAACGCTAATTACCATCAACTTCAAGTTGATGGTAATTTGCAAATTCTTTGCAAAATGCACAAAAGTGCATTTTTCAAAGTGACATGTGACCCACACACACGCCCTTAGGGCCACATGTGCACACTTACCTGTTGGGGGGGGGGGTGCATCAGGGGGGCCTTAGGCCCCCTGGTACCCTTGCAATTGCATTCGCAATTTGCGATTACCAATTTGGTAATCGCAATTTGCGAATGCATTCCCATTCATTCCTACGGGCCTATAGGCCCATACGAATGAATGGAGTGACATTACCTAATAGCGATTCGCAATTTGCGAATCGCTATTAGGTAATGTATAGGAATCACAATTTATTTTGCGATTCCTACCTACATAAGGAATTGCGATTCCTAAATAGCGACTCCTTAAAAATCGCTATTTAGGAATCGTAATTCCTTATGTTGATGCATGTGCCCCTTAATCCTTTCAATGTGAGTGACCCAGTCTTCGGGCTTACTGTTACATTTCTTGGCCTGCTTTGGAGTTTTTGATAATGCATGTGTATTAACTGCCTTCAGATAGCCGATGTACCATTTGGTTTACAAGTAGACACCAAATTCTCCTACGCCTCTTTGCGTAAAGCTCTGTTCCTTCTTGCAAGTGCAAGTTTGTAGTCAATTGTACAATTGGCTATTTCTATTCTGTCTCTTAGTTGCTTTTTTCAAAGCATTGCAAAGGCACTTTTTAGCCAATCTATTGATTTTGTAACCAAGTCAGGAGAATTCCTTTTTGAGGTTCTGGCAGGCTTCATAAACAGTTTCCTCGTTTTACTGCCCAATTTCACAGATACATTAATGACATCTAGTAGGCCAGCATCCAGTGACAAACACAAGTACATCAATTCCAGGTTATCATTTATTACCCTAAATAATACATCATCAATGTTGACAACCTTCCAAACTAAGTTCAACCCATTATATTTTGTGGTGAGTGTATGCCTTCCCCCATAGTGTTAATTGTTTTTCTTTTTGGGGCAGCTAGGGTGGCAAGAGTAAAAGGATTGTGATCACTATATATACACTCCGCCTACTTCCCCTTTAATAATAAATTAACCAAAATCTTTAGATGTGAAGATATCTCGTAATGATGGTACTTCCTGTGTAGGTCAGTAACTGTGAATCCAAGGGCCCTATATACTTCATGGCATTTCATAAATCAAAAAACATCAAATAATTATGCAGAATAAATGCCCTGGTATCTTGGATGTGTGCCTTATCTACTGCATTTCTTAATGAGAATGGATTTAAAAGCAGGGTCCTCTCCCCAAGCTTGGTATTGAAATAATCCCTTGCTCACTTTGCCACTTGATTCAACCTAGTCTGACTGATGAGGGGTGTTACCCCGAAACCGGTCCCAGGATGCTTGTTTCCGGTCCAGGGAAGACCTGGCTTGGCAGTTTGGGCTCGACTGTTCCCATGAGGCACAGGGTCAAGACTGATTTGCATATGGCTGGGTCTGAACTGGGGTGGCGAAGTGAGCTAAAGAGCGATGATGGATTCAACCCAGATCTGTGACTGTGGGTGTGTCTGAAAAGTTTCAGTGCTCCGTCCATCATCTCCTTGTGTTTGCATTGGAATAATCCACAACAGCATTATACAACCTTTGCAAATGCATTAAGCTCCATTTTTTAGGTCATTAATGAAATCAAATTGTGTCTGAAAATGTAGGTTATACGCTACTTAAAAATCATCATTATAAAAACGTATTCAAACAAGTTTATAGTTTCCATGTTAATTTAAAAGAAAAGCCTGAATGAGCCCCCTGTTGACAAGTATAGGGGTGGCTTTACAAAGTCACCTTAAACCAGGTCGTAAGGTGAGCCCTAGCCCTATCAGAAGTTCAAGGTAGGGCAGGCTTGGAAAAACAGACATACCTATTGCAACCTACCTCTTTCATTGCCCAAGTCTCTTGTAACATGACGTTATCAAACAATCATATAATCTCTAGCCAATTCGGTTTTATTTTGATCTAATCTTGTTATATTCCAGCATATTATTTTTAATTCTGCAAAGCTATATGGTGTAAAATTACTTTCTGCATAAATAAAACCAGACCGGTCCTGGTTGCTTCTTACGGAGTGGGGGTTTGGGGATATATAGATCACTCTGATGTACACATCAGTGAGAAGAGGTTTTTGCAAAGGTTATTGTCACTTTCCAATAATATACCATCCATAGTTGCACATGAAAAACTAGGGCTTCAACATCTGGGGGATATACTGAGATTGGCGCCCATCTTGCTCTGGTTGTCAGTCTGGTCCAGAACCAGAAGCAGCCCTGATTCAGACAGTGATTTCTGATTTCCTTACACTGGCTGGGGCCAACAAAATTAAATGGCTCATGCATGTCAGAGAGGATCTTCGAGCAATCAGTTGGATAGACCTATTTGACAACACATTGGGCATTAATCTATCGGACAAAGCCATAGTAAAAGGTGAAGTATCAAAGTTTCTAGCAAAGAGAAGATGGGTGGCTGACCTGAAGAAGAGGTCATTTGAGTTATATCTTCCACTGAGCACTACCTCAGGTATTGACCCGTATCTGCTAAAGATACCACGCAAACAAAGGTGCTACCTGGTTAGATTTAGGCTTGGATTGGCGCATTTTTTGGTGTCCTATCCCTCCAGTGTGTTTACTAATAAAGATTGGTTGCCATGTCCCTGTAGTATTACATGTCTTGCTTTCTCTTCAGAACACCTGAGCAAGACTTCAAAATACTAGGACATAATGTGAACACGCCTCACAATAGGACTGTACACACTTTAGAATACCAAAATACTACATAAATAAATCTCAACACTCATTTGCGAAGTAAAGTGGAATATTTATTGCAGCAAGTTCCCATATATCAAATGGCAATAATGCACATGTAAAATAAATGCTTATAGTGAATGTGTATATACAAGAATAAATGCATAGAAAGATAACTGCATGTACACAAGAATGAGTAATTAGACCTTGTACTACTTCTCTGGCTGTCTGTTTAGCATGATCCTTGACCACACGACTGGGGAATCTGTTGGCAGTCTCAAGCAGGGAGGTCTCAACCGGGCACAAAAAGCCCTGGGCAGTGCGTCCGCTCCCAGGAGAGTTCCTGTCAAAGCCCCAAGAGGTCTCCGTCTTTATACTCTTAACTAACATGGAGAGAGACGTCTAGAAGCTCCTCCTCCCTTCATCTGCACTGTAGGTTCTGGCTACACTTTCTGCGTCGAGGTCACTCAACGGAGCTGGCCAGGCTCTGATGAGAGCTGAGATAGAATTCAACACATTCTCATCCTTGGACACTGTATGCATCCCACACTGTCTGTTCTTATCTCTCTTGCTCGGTGAAGTGAGAAACATAAGCAGTCTGTGTGTGCGCAAGTAACCTGCGCCTGCCTGCGTTCGCAGTTGAAAGGCAGAGTCAGACAGACACAAGATAAAACCGTGCTCACAAATGTAATTAAAGCAACATGGAGTCAATGGTCAATACATGATCTCACAATGTATAACTGCCTGTAGCATTACACTTCATCCCTTGACCATTGGCTAATAATTAGCATAACTTATAGGCATAAAAGTCATAGTTCTAGGTTGAAACAAAGATATAAAGTTAGGCACACATTGCATACAGCAACAAATAGATATCAAAATACAAATTATAATGAAAATGACACTTAAAATATAGCAAAGTTGGCCAAAATTCAAACAACCACCTAAATAACCAATTCCACCATCCCTTGTCCACATCTTGCTTTATTCCCTTGACTAATTCATACAATGCATTATGATGCGAATGGATGGATGTGGAATGGTCAGACAAATTGAAACAACACAATCCTTCAAAATCTGCACAGTCATGGTTATATTTTAAAAGCAAATAGTCAATAGCAGCCCTATTTTGTAAAATGGCTTTTCTTGTTCCCTGAACATCCAATAGCAATTCAGGTAAAGCAGTAGAAGTTTAATTTATGTTTTTTACCGTTAAACATGAAACATGTTTATTATTCTAGTACTATACATAGTTAACCCAGGAACACCTACTATGAATGTAGCTAGACTAATATATTCAGTTTTGGATAACAAGGTAATTTCAGAATCACTGTCTTTAGACAATTGAAATGCGTTTCTATCCTAGCAAGAACGTAAAGCTGATTGCAAAGGAAACATCATAAGTCCTAATCATGTTAAGGCACATGGTTCACCAGTCAGGTTCGCTGGAATGTAGGTATATGACATATTTTCACATGAGAAGAGCCATCTCTTGGGTAATTTAACATGCATTTGATGCTGTTGGTTGAGTCCCTTGGCTGTTGGCATCTCTGGACCCTCCTGGTCCCCTCCGGACACGCCCAAAGACACTCCAAATAGAGCAGTCAGGACATAAACACGCCATGCTGTGATCTAGAAGAACAGAGAACAAACCAGTATTATTCGTTCTCGCAACTAGCATTTATCAGCAGGCACATGTTCCCATTTTTCCTCTCCAAACCTTATTACAACTAGGATGTTATCATTTACTGTAGCTATGATTTCAGCAGGTTCAGGAGGGTTAATGGGGGATTCAATCCATACTTTGGCTCCTGGGTTTTTATCAGTGGAGCTGAACCCTCCCTGTCCTCGTTCAGTATGAAGGGCTGGGGCAGTACCTTCTTAATTCCTCCATAGACTGGTGTCATGATAATCTGAGCAACACGATCTCCGGTTTGCACTACTAAATCAGTGTCTCCACTGTTCAACAGTATCACTTTTATCTCTCCTTGGTAATCCGAGTCTATTACCCCTCCCAGAATTTGGATGACTTTTAAGGCAAGCCCAGATCTAGGGGCAATCAATCCAAAATACCTCGGGGGGGAATCTGAATTCCAACCCCAGTTTCAATTAAAGCTATATCTCTGGATTTCAGTCTGTGCATCTGCAAAGCATACAAATCAAGACCTGCAGCCGCTGGGTTGGCCTAATATGGAGCTAAGGCTCCAAGAGTTGTCTCCCAGTACAGGATAGTGTTAGTGGCCACATGAGGCTGAATCTGCAAAGCTGGCGTCAACATTTGCATTAATGTAGTTTCTGCGTTTGTCAAAGTCCTGTTGTTCAAAATTAACAATGCATCATGCAAGTTATCTCTGCAACCTTTTAAATACCCATCTGAGAATTTTTTCAGCTGAGCTTTAAACAATCCATCCATCCAGGTCAATTGGCCAAGCTGAAATTAGATTGGAGTTTGGCCTGCAAAGACAGCCCATGGTGTCGCAAGGATCATTTCTGAAATGTATGTACTCTTTGTTCTCATCTGACCCTGAGCTAACACCTGCTGGCATTAAATAATTAGTTCTGTCTACACAGATACCTGGCGATCCCTCATTTTAACCTGCCTCCAGAGTTTTGATCTGCCGATAGGGCTTTCAAGATTGACAATGTCCGGTCTTAAACAAATCCTAAAAAAAAAAGAAAATTCAAACCAACTCATTTAATGCGGATAAGACCGCCTTAGTAGCAAAAACCCATGCATGGTTTGTGATTAACTCACACCAGTCCCTGCGAATCAAGCGTTATCTGAATGCCCATTTCTCGGTTCAAATTAAAGAATTATTCTTAAAAATAAGACTGGGCCAAATAAATGCCATTCACAATAAATTCTTGTGGGATGGTGGGGCGATCAGGGTGGCATTGAGCACCTGCACGCAGTTCACATACTGGGGAGGCAATGCGGCTGCAGACGTTTATGCTTATTATGCAGCATCCCATTTACTAGTTATCAACGAGTGGTGGCACAATTCACCTTCAGATCCGTCATACAAGCTGGAACATAAACCCCTTCTCCAACTCCTGTACAGCCACACAAACGTAGATTTTATGCTGCCTGCTGGCAGAGTGGTGATTTGGATATGGAGAAATGCAGTCCGACAGATGGGCTGGCAAGGCCGCCGACGGGAATGACGCCGCTATGGTATGGTACATATTTACGCCCTGTTGCGGCACTGGGGGGGTTCCAGAAGTGGGATCTGCTGGGAATATTTACATTGGGTGACGTCATGCGGGGAACTACACTCAAATCTTTCAATCAGCTGCAGACAGAGTTTCAATTACACAAGAAACAGTTTTATAAATATCTCCAATTGAGGCATGCACTTCACCCCCAACTACACTCGCTGGAGACTTTGCCTAAATTTCACCCGCTCGAAGGGAGATTGCTCACTGGAGACATTGAAGCACACAAAATACGCCAGATTTACCAGACGCTGACCACTCACGCCCACACCACTATACATAAGACACGGGCGGCATGGCTCAGGGATTTACCAGACATGACAGATGACGATTGGACAGAAGCCCTGGCCAGCCCCCGAGGCGCGGCGGTGTCCTCGCGCTACCGCCTCATCCAATTCAAATATATACACCGTATATATTACACTCAAACCCGACTGTGGCGGATGGGGGCTATTCAGTCCCCAGTGTGTCTCCGCTGTGAGAAGGAAGAGGGGTCTTTTATACACACTGTATGGAGTTGTAGTGCATTACAGCCATTCTGGCGTAAAGTGGCGTCTTGTTTAGATCGTGTCCTAATATGGAACCACCCATTCGACCCGAGACTATTTTTATTGCATAGTACTGATGAGATTGAGGGGGAACAAATATAAACAGCACTTGCTCTTCCTGGCTCTCACCCTGGCCAAGCGTGGCATAGCACAGCAGTGGAAGGCTGCGTCCCCTCCGACAATTGGTGGTTCGAAGAAGGCCTTGGACTCTTGCTTGGGGACAGAGATAGCAGTTTTTCAGGCTCGAGGGTGCCCCCAGATACACAGAAAAATATGGTCCAGATTGGCGATCTATCGAGGAATAGAGTTACCGCCTCTGCCAGACATAGACACTGTATAGAATGGTTCCCTCATGAGATGCAAGTCCCTGAACAGCTTGGATAATATACTAATGTTACTGGTGGTCGAATATGTCCTAATTAACTCAATTTTGTGGGGTTTTAAATGCTCTGTGATATGTTTGTTGTATTGCCTGCATGTTATGCAGGAGTTCCAGTGTTTTCACAAATGTAGGTACCTTGGATGTATTCGTTGTTTCACATGTTCACTGCAAGCACTGGCTCCTTATGTACCTTGAAAATCCAATAAAATATGTTTAAAACAAAAGAAAATAAGACTGGGCATGAGTCCAACTAAGGAGGGTTTGCCGACTTGGATCCAACAATGGCCTAGTACTAAATGTAGACTGTGGGTGGCCACGTGAAACCTTATTGCACATAGTATGTGCGTATCCTAAACTGCTTAAAATACTCTGTGCACTTTTAAAACCTTTACTCCTTAAAGCTGGGGTAAGATCAGCCCGTCAGGCTGTTATTTTATGCCTATCTGGCGAGTTGATTCCATTAGTGAAACTATAACATTTTTAGCAAATGCTGGAAAATTGCTGGTGTCTGCTACCTAAGGGTTGTTGTAATGGATTAGAAATTAAAGTTGTAATCAGGTTTTAAAGAATATATGAAAACACTGAAGCACTTTTATTGCTTATTTGCACAATGGCATACATTATTAAAACTTTGGCTCTCAGGTAATTTCAGACAACAGGCCTCAAAACGTATAGAGACACTCTATTGCTCATTTGCACAATGGTTCATAATGTCTACAGCTCTTGCACCTGGGCACTTTATAGTATATATGCACAATGTTACATAATGTCTATATTTTAAATTGCATATTCTTGGGATTGTAACCATAATATGTTATTAGTTTTATGATTACAGTGTGACCGTGATAAAAGATGTTTATATTTGGTATCAATGTTCTGGTACGGCATGTAACCCTGGAAACATTCTTTTTGTACAGGTGTACATTGTTAGAAGAATCAGGAAACTGTGTCCTTTATTCAGGATTTTAATGTTTTAATTGCAATGATTTTTGATAATCAAGCAATAAAGAACCAATTCAGTCCATTCATCCTTTCAATCAAGCCCGCAGCCTGTGGGTAGTAAGGGATATGATAAACCCACTCTATGTTATGTTGTGCTGTGCTCAATAATCCTGCACCAATTTTCCCTTCAAATGAGGAGCATTGTCACTTTGGATCTGCAGTAGAATACCATAATACAAAATAGGCAGATTCAGTGTTTTCAAAGTATTCTGCCGAGTGGTGCGTTTACACGGAAAGGCTATCAAGTAGTCAGAGTAAGTATCCATCACTGTACAATCATACTGACAACCCCGACTAGTTGGCATTGGCTCAATGTAGTCGATCTGCCATATCTGTCCTGGCAGCTTTCCCCTACCTAACCTGTCACCACCTGTGGGACTGGTCTGTGTTGTGTACGCTGACGAATGGGGCATTGCATAATCACAGTTTTGATCAAATCTAGGGGAATATGCATCCCTCTATTCTCTGACCACCTGTTAGTGGCTTTCTCTACCAGATGTCCACATTTTTGGTGTGCCCATTTAGCCATTCCCACCAAATCAGAATCATGTGTTGCCACCTGAGCCTCCAAAATGTTGGCTTTTTCATCTGCAAAGGAATTACACCACCGTGCTAATGAGTCTGTTGGGCAGTGGGCATCTACATGATGTACAGTAACTGTGCTTTGTGGTAACATTTCCCAGATCTTTTACCACAACTCCTAACTCCACACCTCTTTTGAATATAACATCCAGTTATGGGCATGCCGTGTGGGAAGCCAGGTAGCTAACCCATTGGCAGTAGACCACGAATCGGTGTAAATGTAACACTTTCCAGGTAATTCTTGTTTCAAAGCCTGATACACAGCATACAGTTCTGCAAACTGGCTACTGTTTCCCTCTCTGGTATTAGTTAACAATTACTTGGTCTCAGGATTGTACAATACCGCTTTCCAATGCCTCTTAGCCCCCACATATCTGGCTGAACCATCAGCAAGCCATACATGTCTCCTGTCTTCTGAAGACAATACTGCAAACGGCTCATCCCACTTCACAGTGGACTCCTATCTCAGGCACATCCTGTAACACCTCTGTATCTTCCACTGGGGCCTGCGCCACCTGCTCATGAAACACTGCACTACCTTGGGGGCCTACTTGGGCGAAGTTTTGTATGTACCACTTCCACTTGATTATCCTGGCTTCCTATGCATGCCCTATTCAATGAGTCTTGAGAGAACTCGTCACCCATTGCATTATAGAATCTCAGGTCTCAGAATCACATTGTGCCCCAGGGTCAACTGCTCAGTGTCCACCAGGGCCCAATAGCATGCAATCAACTGCTTTTCAAGCGGAGTGTACTGCTCTCCAGCATCTGGTAACTAATTTACCCAAAATCCTAAAGACACCCTCTTCTTTCATTGTTTCTGCCACAAGCTCCAATTGGCATACTGCCCTTGGACAGTCACATTCGGCTCAACATCTCCTTCTCGTACTGGCCACAAATCCAATGCATAGTGTATAGCCTCCTTTGCTGATTCAAATGCATTCTGTTGCTGCTCTCCCCACTCAAACTCATGTTTCTTTTGTGTAACCTTGTACAAAGGGGCCAAAATCTGACTTAAGTGAGGGATATGCTGTTTCCAAAAACCAAACAATCCAATAAACCTCTGAGCTTCCTTCCTATTTTGTGGTAATCTTTTGTCTCACTTGCGGCACCTCCTCTCTGTGTAAACTCCCAATTCTCATATAGACTGTAGTTTGTAATGCTGGTGTTTACTTTCCACCCAAACCTGAAATTATAAAATACTGTCCTTTAAACTTTTTGGGTTTCCATTTATTAAAGAGGCCTCCAACTCAACCGCCGCGAAAACTTGGCGGTAGTAGGGAGTTCTTTCATAAAACTACTGGACAGGAATGGGATCCAGACAGTCTAAAAATACTTAGGGTTCCTCGGTTATCACCTTTATTAGTGAGGACTCTAGGTACGGGCCAAGTCTTCGCAGAGGTTGAGTCCGCCCTGGTAGTACCATCTTACCAGGGTGGGGCTAGGATGCCGATGATGAAGCATGACACTATCGTGTGTGTGAGGCATCCTCTTCCATTAAGGATGACCTTCCCGCTCTTAACGGTCCCATGCTGAATACAGTAGAAGTTGACTGATCCAATCCGGGGTTTCTTTACAATTTTCTTTTCTGCGCCACCCTACCTTTTTGTGTTCTGCGAGTTTTGATTTGGAGAAATGTACGGGTGCTTACTCCTCCACCTCTCTCTTTCGTTGTTTGAAGTCCAGCATTCATAAGTCTCAGAACTATCTTAATTATTATAGATTATAATCTATAGATAATAGATATTTCGATGTTACTAGTCTAATTATTAGTTAAGTTAGTTTCACTTGATTGGTTATATGTACCATAATTACATGTCGGCTCTATAAACTAAATCATATGATGGGCTACTGGATGGTCGCTCCTCTACACCAGCAGCGATTCTCCATAGAATACAATTGTAACCAATTGAGGATGCACCTATCGAGCAGAAACTCTGATTAAGAGCCTGATTATATCCCAGCCACCAAGGTTTGAATAGTTGAAACTATAATCTCATCATCTACCATGTTTTGAATCTAGTTTGCTTCTGTTATTTGTTGCAGAATCTTTGTGCTTTGACCTTCTTGAGGTTCCACCAGCCCTCATTTAATGCTGAGGAAGAGGAAGGAGGGTGGGTTTTTGGGTTGTTTAAGTACTTTTGTTGTTTTCTTAGTTTCATATCCCCCATTTCATTATATCCTCTCAACTACCCCTCTTTCTAACACCCTTTATGTAGATTATCTGCTCCCCCTCCCTTCCCTTCCATTTGGAATTCTGGGTTATTGCAGTCAGTCTTTGCCTTTCATTAGCATTATAGTACACAGCAGACACCTCCTGTCACCTTGCGGACACCAACCCCAAGCCACTACTAAAAAGATACAAACAAATTGGACTACTAATAAAATTAAAATAACTTCATTTAACACTAAATGGATAAATCACCCAGTTAACAGATGGGAAATCATTGCATACTGCTGTATATTAATAGGGGACATCCACCTGCTCCAAGAAACAAGATTTGAAGGCAACATAAACAAAACTCTATTAAACCAATTTTACACAGCACATGCATGCTGACCTACTTGTATAAATGGAGTATTAACACTCCTCTCCAAAAGACCAGCACTGAGGATAGTCGATACTAAACATGATAAAGAAGGAAGATGGGTTATCACCAAAACGAATAAGGACAAAGGGCTACACTTTGGCAAGTTTTACATGATCAGGGGCTCCCTCACAATATTTTGGCACTTCTTATACGCCTTCATGAGGGAAATTATGCTAATGTACGTTGGGGAGACCAAATGCAATTGACAGACCCAATAAAGGTTGTAAGAGGGGTGAGGCAGGGCTGCGTTCTAGCCCCCACCTTATTTTCACTCTTTGTAAATGGGGTGGTGAATTATTTAGCGGAAGCCCATGCGGATGCCCCTTCATTGGCATAGTTTCTAAAACCCCAAGTGGCCTTCAACTGCTATTAGATCGCTTCATGTCTTTCTGTGAGATGAGAGGATTAGAAGTAAATACCTCAAAGACTAAACTTTTGTTAATGAACCCCATAAATCGTTTAAAGGGAAACTATTATTGGGGGCATTCCGCTGGAAAGGGTCGATTCCATTGTATATCTTGGTATAACCCTCACAGAAAAAATTGATTGGAAACAACATATTTCGAAGCAAATTCTACAGCAGAGGAAGACATCAGGGGCTATAATCTTAGAACATAGGTCATCACAAACTAGACCGATTGCAGCACCGCTACAGATCTATGACCAGAAGGTGGTTGGCTCGGCTCTCTATGGGGCCGAAATCTGGGGATTTGATAATTTGGAGGGCTTGCTTCTTACAGAGAACAAATTCCTAAGATCACTTTGCTCAATCCCCCAGAGTACCCCGCTCACTCCCTTGCGACTAGATTTGGGCAGAACTACAATAATGGATAAAGCGAGACTTCGACCTCTTCTCTTTTGGCTCTGCATTAAAAAACACCTGAGCTTGTTCATTATGCGATTGCTACTGAGGTGGTTCTTAAGTTGGATCGTTTTAAAAAAATTGGTTGGTTCTGTAACATCAAAAAATTGCTTTTGGAAATAGGCCTGGGAAACCTTTGGGAAGAAAAGGACTCTAGCTTACTGCCTAGTAGAGAGTGGGTCAAGTCCTACTATTGGAAATGGGTGGCAGAGAGAACAGTCACACAAGTGAAAGGAGGTCGACTCACGACAGAATTTATGGAGTTTAAGAGGGTTGGTGTGTACGAGCCATATATGGACTTCATCACTGTCCCGCAAGAGAGGAAGTTATTTATCCAATTTAGATTTGGATGTCTTCCCTTAAACTCCTTTACTGTGTCGTGGAATAGGGGCTCCCAAGTTAAATCATCCAACTGTCCATGTTGCCCCGAGATAGAGGAGACGACTAAGCACATTCTCTTTATATGCCCTCTGTATAAAAATCCAAGATCTAAATGGTTAGCCCCTGCTTGTAGACAACTAGGAACCGTAGTCATTTAGAGGCCCTACGTATCCTCAGGACAGATACAAGGCCACAAATAGTATGTGCAATGGCCAAATTCCTGGGGAGGTTTTGGTTCATTAGGAGGAAGATGCTAAAATGAACTGAGTATACCATTAGATTAAGTATCATTCCTCACAAAGTATCCAGTCTACACTTGATGTTTTATGATCATGTTACTATATGCCTCATGTTTAAATTACAGAAGACTGTGCAATATTGTATTTCTGCTAGTTATGCACTAGCACTTTATGTACTTTCTATGTGTTTTTAGCTTGTTTGGTTTTATCATCTTGGAAGCTAGTTCCTTTTAATTTGTTTTTTAGATTTTAATGGCTCGGGTTTTAATACATTTTGTCACTGTATAAATAATGTCATCTATTTTGGCTTACAATTTTCAGTATGAAAATCTTGTTCTAACTACTATACTTGTGTACGCCTATGCACTTTGATGGTCTTAACGACCGAATAAAGTTTTATGATGATGATGAATAAGGACAAATCAGACCTCTACATTGTTAATATATATGCGCCTACATCTGAAGATCCCACCTGTTTCATATCGCAAAACAAAATAAGGCATGAGATTCCACAAAACTCAGGGATACTGTTTGATCGAGACTTTAGCCTCCCTGGGATATTACACTAGACAGAATGTCTGTCTGCATGCATGCAACCATAAAGCAGTTGAAAGTCATAAACCGGTGAGGAACTGGTGTATCAAGAACAAATTAAATTACATTTGGAGATTGTGCAACCCAACAACTAGAAATTTCTCCTCCTGTTCTAACCCCCAAAACATGTTCTCAAGATTAGACTACCTGCTAGCCAACAACACCCTCGCTCCCAACTGCTCGAGCCCCAAAATTGAATCCATAACTTGTATCAGACCATGACTTTATGACACTAGAAATTACACTCTCCAACTCACCCTCTAGTAATAAAATCTGTGGAATGAATGAAGAAATCCTAACTGACCACTAAACCTTAACACAAATAAATAGCATGAATAACTTTTTTTAAAAAGAAAACAATTCACCAGATATTGCCACTGAAGCCCTATGGAATGCTGTGAAAGCCGCAGCCTGAGGAGATATGATTAGTATCATGTTGAATAAGAACAAATCAATAAATAACTAGATGATTTAGAGAAATAAATCAAGATACTTGAATGCCAACTTGCACAAGGCTTCTCTGCAACACTATAGACAAATTAAAGACCCATAAATATAACTATCCCAAAATTATTAGTGAGTGAGCTCATTGTTTGGTTGAAAACTTAAAGCTCAAGAAACTATGCAATTTCAACAAATTAGGCAAAATATTGGCAGGTTATCTTAAAGCTAAACAAGATAGACTCATTTTCCACAACCATAAAAGATAGTGAGGGGGAAACTAAAACTAATATAAAAGATATCATACAAATATTCCATGATTGCTAAATTAAACTCTACAACCCCGTAAGACACCCAACTGAAATAGACTGTCAAACATATCTAAATAAAATCAAATTACCCTCTGTAAACAATGACCTGAAAACAGATGTAAACAAACAAATTAGGAAAGTTGAAATTTCCAAAGATATCACATCCCTTAAATCTAGGAAGTCTTCAGTCCCAGTTGTGTTCCCCTCCAGCTTTTATAAAAACATTCAACATCAACTGATTGACCCTATGGTAGACCTTTTCAATCATTATTCCAATACTGGAACCACTGGAGAATCCTTCTCTAGAGCAAACATAATAGTAAACACATTAATAACTCATAAAAATGAAAAAACCTCTAAAATTCTAGTTACCAGACTGAAAAAAAAGTTCTGATCCTAATACACCCCTCTCAGACTGGGTTTGTTAAAGGTAGATTAGCTTCAGATAATATGAGACTTTTTGGTTATGTTATAGAAAGAGCTAAATTGCTCAAATCTGCATCACCGTCTATGGCCTTAGACGTGGAGAAGGCCTTTGCTATAGTCTCATGGACCTTCCTCAAAACTCTCATCCAGAACTTCAATTTGGACTCAACTGTTATAAACAAGGCCTTTGCCCTTTATGCAAACACAGCTGCACGCATAAGATTCAATGGACTCCTATCTGACAAAATAAATCTATCACAGGGTACTAGACAAGGGAGTCTCCTCTCCCGCTTACTGTTCTTATTGACAACGGAACCCTTGCTAATCCACATCCGATCAAATCAATCTAGGCAAGGCATACCTTTTAATTAATAACCCACAAAGTAACTGCATATGCAGTTGACGTTTTTGTTATTTCCTGAAGAAGCAGAATTAGCAATTCTGAAAATACTAGACACCATAAAAGAGTATGCTCATGCCAAAGGCTAATTGCTGAACACTGAAAAACTGAAGTTTTCCCCCTAATCCCACTCTGCACCCCAAGTATAATGGAGAACTCATCTAAAATTGCAAAAGAAAGCAATCAGATATTTAGGCATTCAACTCAACAACTCCCTTTTGAGTTTCAAGGAAATTATGGAGAATGAAAATGTTCCTAGCTATCGTAACAGAAAGTTTCAATTCTATTAAGGACAATGAGGCAGGGTTATGCTTTATTTTTCTCCACTTTTAATGATAGCAGCCATTTTAACTTGAGAAACAAATTACATTTTCCATGAACCACTGGGAATGGTAGAAACAAAAACATCTAACAGTCCTACAATGCTGCAGGTCCAGTCAGAGGCCAGCACTCTCCAACTTAGTCCTTCTCCTCTGTCACCAACTCCTCATTCGTCGTGCGAGTCACGCCACAACTCTGTTCCTAAGACTCCGACTTGCCATTGTCCGTTCCTGAGAACAACAAGGTAATATTAATAATTTGAACTCTACCAGGTTCGTAAGACCATTAAGTTGTCAGATATAACATACCAGCAAAAAATACAGTAGGTAACCAACAATCCTTAAGCAGTTACAATGTAGCTTTTACATTAATGCAAAATTGCTATACCGCAGCCAACACAGTAGCCATACATTTAAGGTTTAAACCAGAAGCGTTTTATCTTGTACAGTAAGTCGAAACCATTACTTACTAGTAACGCAAAGGGTTTTCAGGATGCATAATCCGCGGGTGGGATATTCCTCACCTCCCAGTACTTAATAGAATTGAAACTTTCTGTTACGATAGCTAGGACATTTTTCATTCTATGTCAAGACCAGAGGCGAGTTTTATGCTGGTTCAAAGCTTACTTACCACTAGTGGAGCCATATCCAGCACCGGCTTAAAATAAAACCGCTTAAAAGCTAGCTGAGGCCCAAGACCAGTCAGCCACGTTCATGATGTCTTCCAATCGAGCCCCCAGAGAAAAAACTTTAGACGCCATTGCTCCACGGGCAGAATACGCCCCAAAAATCTTAAGGTCTATTTCCGCTTCCTGCATCACCCAACGCACCCAGCGGGCTATAGTTGGAGAGGACACCGCCTTGTGCGGTTTCCTGAGGGCGATTAGAAGCTGGCGTTCCCCCGGGGCCGAAACTCTTCTGACATTGGCTCATAGGCTTTGAGACACTCCACTACACACAACTTAAGTGATTCTGGAAAAGCTGGGTATTCAATGACCCTGGTATTAGTCTTTGTATGTGTAGACACCGTAGAGGCGACCCCTCAGGGAGAGAAATCTTCCTGTGATGTCAAGGGCTCGAACATCCGACACTCTCCTGCAAGACACGAATCAGAGTAACATTGCGAGCTTCGCAGATAACTCCTTCCTTGAAAGGAACCGATTAGGTTTAAAACCCTATTAACATCCCAAAGGGCTGAGTACCGTGGTTCCGGAGGTAAAGATAGCCTGATGCCCCGTAAAAGTCCGCACACGAAAGGATGTTCCCCGGTTGGGACCCCTTCTACCAGTGCATGTCCCGCCGAGATGGCTGAGCGAAAGGTATTGATAGAGTGATATGCCAGACCCTTCTGAGCCAGGTCAGCCAAAAAATGAAAGACTTGCACAACATCGGTGCCCACGGGATCGAGGTTCCTTCGCATACACCATGGATACCACCTGTTCTAAGCTGATCTAATGCGTTGGATTGTGCCTTCAGACCATGCCTTAGACAGGAGGTCCTCAGCTTGCGCCGAAAGGCCTGGGATCGACCATCGTCCCATGTAATCCTCCATGCCATGAGCTGAAGTGACCCTGCAAGGACCATCTGATGTGGATTCCAATCTGGATTGAGGAGGAGAGTCGTAAACAGGGGGAGTGGGATTGGAGAATCCCAAGAAAGTGCCAGAAGAACCAGAAACCAAACTTGAGCCCTCCAAGTCGGGGTGATCAATGCCACCTCTGCCCGTTGGCGTCTGATCTGGGCCGAAGCTCTGGTGATCATTGCGAATGGGGGAAACGCGTTGCCCCTCTCTATGTGCCAATCCTGCAGGAAGGCATCCGTGGCTGTCGCCAGAGGATCCCGCCTCCAGCTGAAAAATCTAGGAAGCTGGTGGTCCAACCTGGATGCAAAGAGATCCACAGAGAAAGGGCCCCATTTCTCTTGAAGACGTGCAAATATCCGAGGATGGAGCTTCCGAAGACTGAAATCTCTGATGTGATGAGACTTCCAATCAGCCACCGTGTTCTCCTGCCCTGGAAGGTATTGAGCTGTGACCGATATCCAATGGTCCAGGCAGAACTGGCAAAACACGATTGCTAGGTCCGACAGAACCTTGGATCGAGTACCACCCAGATGATTTATGTAACGGACGACCAAAACATTGTGCATTTTCAAAAGGACACATGACTGCACTCTGTCTCGCATCCAGCAGCGCACTGCAAATGAGCCCGCCAGTAGCTCTAGGCAGTTGATATGCATACTTTGCTCCTGAGGGGACCACGAGCAGCCAGTGGAAAATTCTCCGCAGCGAGCGCCCCAGCCTGATCTGCTGGCATCGGACTCTATCACGAGGTCCGGGGCGCAGCCAAAATTTGCTCTGCTGTTCAAGGCTTCCATATGGGAGAGCCACCAACGGATCTCGTTGTGGGCGTCCTCTGAAAGGGTTACCATTTGGGAGTACAGTGCCCCTTTCCTCAGGTGTATTGCCTTGAGGCGCTGAAGAGCATGGTAGTGCAAAGGGCCTGGAAAAATCGCCTGGATGGATGAGGACAGCAGGCCCACCAAGTGGGCAGCCTGTCTCAGAGACACTCTCGGCTTGACCAATGTACGTTGCAGCTCGTGATTGATTTTGGACACCTTCCTTGACGGAAGACTCAAGGTAGCCTCTGTGGAGTCTATGACAATCCCCAAGAACACCGCTTTCTGGGATGGGGTTAGAGGGATTTCTTCTCATTGATAACAAAGCTGAGGTTTCTCAGCAAGGAAATTGCCAACTGCAAGTGCACCAACAACTGACGGGGATCCTGCCCCAACAGGAGCATATTGTTTAGGTAGACAATCAGGCGTATCCCTTGGGCCCTGAGATGTTCCACGACCGGTCGAAGAACCTTCGTGAAGCACCACGGGGCTGAAGAGAGGCCGAAAGGAAGGGTTGTGAATTGAAACACCTGTTCTCGCCATATGAATTGGAGGAAATGCCTGTGGGACGGAAAAATTGGAATAGCTAGGTAAGCATCCTTTTAGTTCAGGTGTACCAGCCAGTCCCCTAAGCACAAGACATCTTGAAGAAGATGGATCCCCTCCATCTTGGAGTGGCGAAAGATCAGCCACTTATTGAATTTGCGTAAATTGATAACCAGCCTTTGTCCCCCATCCAATTTGTCTACCAGAAAAAGGATGCTTACAAAGCCCTGGGGATGAAGAGTAGTGGGGCAGATAGCTCCTTTTTCGATCAGAGAAGTCACCTCAGCATCCACCAGGGCCGCCTCGTCCTGTGAGAACTGCAGAGGCCTGGGCCTTGTACCCTGATAGGGACACCCTCAAAACACTAAGTGGAAGCCTCAAACTGTTTGCAATATCCATGCATCGTTTGTAATGGAGCGCTAATTGTGTGAAAAGGATGCCAGGCGACCCCTACCATCAACATTGAAGATGGTTGAACACTCACCGGCATTAGAGGCAGCGTCATATCCCTTGTATCCTCTGCCTCTGGACCCCCGACAACAGGTCTGGTAGAAATTTCGGAAGCGAGCCTGATCCTGGTACTGCCCGCGTCTGGAGCCTTGCCCTCTTTTCGGTTTCTGGGAGTAGGCCCGGTCGACCGAGCGGCCCCTGCCTCCCCCACGGAAAACCGTGAGGAAAACACTTTCTTAATAGATAACTGGGCCTTCTCAAGGGAGGTGAAGGCACTAACAAATGTCCCCAATTCCTTGATAAAAGACTCCCCAAACAGGCCACCTTGCGCACCTGCCCCAGCCTCTGAATCTGCCAGGTCCCCTAGCTTTGGGTCCACCTTTATCAGAAAAAAGTACCTCCGCTCTGTGGATAAGGCACAATTTGCATTGCCCATAAAGGCCAACACTCGCTGCGCCCATCCGGAGACAGCCTGGGGGAAATAAGTTGTCCAGAGGCTTTGGCATCCTCAGCCATATCCAGTATCCTGGTGAGCGGGCCAAGAGCATCCAGGAGCTTATCCTGGCATGCCCACCAGGATCTGTCAATGCCCTTTTTGGGATTCTTTATAAACTTAGCTAAGAAGGTAGCCTTTCTAGGGTCCAGTTTTGGGGTCAATACTACCTTGCCCTCCAAGGAGGGGCATGGACATTCAGCCTTCAAGCAATTTCGGGCATCCTTACCCAGCAGGATTCTGATCCTCCCTGCCACATATGCAGCTACTTAAGGGGAAGGAGACCACTCAACCAACCGCTCCTCGGGGTCCAGCATATCGTACCCATCATCCGCAGGCTCTGAGGTCGGAAGGGTAGGGGAGGGGCGCCAGTGTCGCTAAGGGCCAGGCTCTTCATCCGTGTCCCTTCATCCGTGTCCCGTCGTCATCTGGGGGCGGTGGTGTATTGGCTGATCCCCCAACAGCCTCCCTAGATCCGGAGGCCGGTGGGGCCTGATTCAAGAATGCCTCTCTGAGGCGTTCAAAAGCATTGTGATCTACCCCATCCTCCCGGGGGCGTTTCGCTGGGGTGGCCTCCCCTGCATTTGACTGGGGGGGGGGGGAGTGAGTGGACTCTGGGCACTGGGGAGCAGTGTCTGGCCCCATTTAGCTCACTCCTGCGCAATCTGCTTGGCTAAGCGCTGCTCCATGGAAACCATTGCCTCCTCAACAGCGCGGTATATGGAGGCATCCACCGCAGCGTAGAACTCATTCTCCCATGGGAGTGCATCTAGAGGGTCTTTCCCATAAAATGCTTCCCCCTCTACCTCTCATGACAACTTGTGCTCACACCTTAGAGGAGTACTGAAAGCGGATTCTCTGCTATAATCACAGGTGCCAGCAATCTCGGTATAGGTCAGTTGACCCCAGAGCAAGCCCACTCGCAGCGCTATGAAAATGCTCTACAGTGTGGCATGTGCTGGAATTAGGAGGTTAAGCGCTAGGCTTTACCGATATGGGGCTGGAGTCCAGCAATTCAATAAAGAGCAGAGGCTCCCATTCAGGAGGGGTCACAGCCCGGGGGACACCACCCACCTGGCTTCAATTAAAATGAATATTAATGTCAGGGTGTTACAGCCCCTGGGAGCGTGTCCCCCACCAAGCTTCAGCGCCTGCAAACAGTGATACAGACCCCAGTGGGGCGTCAGTCAGCAATACAATACCGGTCTTTCAGGCGTCAGGGTGACTTTGCACCAGGCTGAGAAGCCTATACAGACCCCAGGACCAGGGCGTCACTCTCCAGGGGCGTGCAGCGGCTGAGGCAGACTGCACGATTTTGGGATTCCAGTTAGTGGAATTCCAAAATCGTGCTGAAAACCATAGAGAAACGGTGCTCCAACAGAACCCCCTAGGGGTGGGAGGACCCCACCACATTCTGCTCTTGCCAGGCACTCACTCTAGGTTGCGTAGGAGCGCAGAGCATTCACGCGACAGTAAAGAATAACACAGCACAGTAAAGCACAATTACTTAGGAGCAAACAGACAATAAAATGCCAAGAGAAGGTGAAAGGAGCTTATCTGGGCTGAGTGCACCGAAGAAAGAAGAGTTGGTGACAGAGGAGAAGTGCTAAGTTGGAGAGTGCTGGCCTCTGATTGGAACTGCAGCATTGTGAGACTGTTGGATGTTTTTTGTTTCTACCATTCCCAGTGTTTCATGGGAAATGTAGTTTGTTTCTCAAGTTAAAATGACTGCTATCATTAAAAGTGGAGTAAGATAAAGCATAATCCACACCTCCGGTCCTGACATAGAATCTTGGTCGCACAAATGTATTACATGGTGGTTGGGGTAAACTAGAAAGTACTAAAACGATGATTGTCCCTTAAATTATTTTTTGAATTACCATGTTTCCACTGCTACTATCTAAAAACGTCTATAAAACACTATCATCAACTTAATAGGGCAAAACAAAAGAGCCAGAATACCATTGCAGAAAATAAGTGACAATAAGACACAGGAAGGGACCAGCATCCCAGATTTTTTTCAAATGTAATTCTTAATTAGACAAGCCCCACATTGGATTATGGAAGACAACACGCTGCTTGCTCTACTTTGGACTCTGGTAGAAAAAAGATTTTTTTTACCTGCCACTCCAATAGCTTTGCTCACAATAAAATACCAAAACGTGGAGCACTCATCCAACATCATAAAAGATTCTATATGGACACTTAAGTACTTAGGTAAATCCTCTTCTATCAAAATGCAAGGCTCAACCTACGCCTCAATCTGGGATACGCCCATTAGTTAAAATAGAGGGTAAAACGATCTTCTGGAAAGTTGGTTGAAAAGAATATTGTGTACCTTAAACACTTGGACCCTACAGGAACCCCTTACCTTTCGAGGTGGTCCAACAAAACATTTTTGTACTAAACATAGAGTGCTATGATTTTCTCAAAATTAAAAGTGCTCTTTGGAAAATTAAGACAAAGCAGACTCCTGATCGAAAACCTTTAATAAATAGACTCTCAACATTAGGACATGTGGTTTAAAAAATATATAGAGTTTTAAATATTACCAAACCTAACATGATCAACACAGCTAAAAAATTAAAAATGGGACGACTCTGTGCCGTAATCTCAGTCTACCCTCCCCAACTTCTCCACAATGGTAACATTTATGGAAATATATTCCTACATCTAAAATTTCACCTATACAAATCCAATGCAAATACTGGACCATCCACAGAATTTTTGGACTCCAGCCAAACTATCAAAATTTGGCCACCTACAAACTGACAAATGCTAGAACTGACACATGATCTTCTCTTGCAAACTACTAAAGAATGTCTGGGCTGACATTGAACACTCACTAAATAGATATATACCTGATTTTTACAGATTGAAATGGCCCTGCGCAACTCAGCCTTGGAGAACAGTAATCCAACTGAACCGTAGTTCAAAACCGGAACATTGGTTTCCTCGGGGAGTTATATGTTTCAAAATAAATAGAAAGACCACATATTTGTATGGAAATTGTTTTTATTTAATTTATTATCATTTTAACACACTCTGCCCACATTTAAAACTCAATATTTAAATATCACACAACCATTTTACATACAATATTCTTAACAGAACAGATCCATTATGCAAATTTCCTTTACAATTAGTCATATTCTGACAATCCTAGTCCTTAAAACATCATAATAATGTCAAATATGATCCCAGAGCCAAAATGTGTTTCACAAGCTGATGCTTATTCTGGGCTTTTGTGGGGTCACTGGTGTATTCGAAGATTTAATTTAATCTAGAACACAAATAACAGATCTAGATTGCAAAAGAAAAATAGGAGAGACAAAAGGCACAGGAAAAGAAATAAAAATATTAAATCAAAAAGCATTCTATTAAATCATGTGACATGCAATTACAAAAATAATCCAAGTATATCCTACAATTTACATTTTATTATATTTGCTAAAAATACTTAGCACCATTTCTTACTCAATCCTAACATATTTAATCAATATATGCCTTCTGTAAATCACCTTAATAATGAGACTCAGAGGAATTCACCAGATTTTTCCTATTTATAGTTATTCACTTACACCAAAATTATATGTAATGACTTCTCTCTGTGAGTTCAATTTTGCACAAAAAAAGAAGAATCTAAAAGCCATGGTCAAATTGTTCCATAGTATTTCTTGACTGTCTTTCAGATTACCGGTTTATTAGCTGATCATATGAGCTAATTACAGTCATTTCAACTTAATAATTCACCATACTACGTTAGACTGGTGAGTCTAGGTATTCGAATACCATGCATTACAGATTGCCAATTGGTTTATTTGCGGATCATATGGGCTAATTGTTGTCAGTTTAGCTTGACAATCCTCCATACCACGTTAAACTAGTTAGAATGTATAATAAAACAGGCAAGTTCATGAAGCCCACCTACGGTGTAATTGTCAGGTTTTTAAGAAATATTTATATGTATTCTTTGTTCATTTGATACAGTACGGTACCGTAACTTTGAGCAAAAAACTCCTACTACTACAGCCTCTCTCATTGTGGATCTCACAGAAGCAGATTTTTTTATGGTACTCCATTTAATCTCCTGATTGATGTGGCCTAATAATACAACTAAAAGCAACCTCATTAATTATTGGAAGTCCTGTTCATCTCATCTCCATTATAAACTGCAACACATCAGGTTTATTTACCTTGTAAGGCCTTCAGCATAAATATCCTCGCATAACCACAATCCCTGCCTTTAAATCGAACCATAAGCATCAATCCCCAGTCTGCCCATAGATCGTACTTCTGAACCACCATTAGTAATCCTACACAGTCCATAAATCAAAAAACAATGCCACATCGTTGTTATTAAAAAAAATGTTTTTATCCTAGCCTCTCACGATAAGCATTATCACATTGCAAGCTGGCAGTTTAACATCAAGACAATTACTTTACTTTGTTTTTTGAATTTTATTGCTCTAATCATCTCTTATTCCCTTACTTACTCCCTCCAATCAGGTTAAAAAAGAATACATAAAAAAACCCCACCTTAAGGCCACCACTTCCATGATATGGAATCCCTAAAGCTAAATAAGCCATGTGTAGTCCACTGTTAGCATCCAATAAAAGATTTAAATTATCTTTATATATGGCAAACCTCATAAACCTTCATATTTCCAAATCAAAGGACTTGTTCTCCTGCATATGAATTATTCCATTCATTATATCCTAGTTTGGCAAAACCACATTGTTTACCACATGGTCTACCTTCAAGGCATTTGTACTGTAATCTGTCACATCATAGGAGCAAACCGATGTTTGAGTTTCTGACTCTTATAAAGGAAATGGTTATGAGATGTCATCTGAAAGAAACACGTTAGTTATAGATTCCTTACCTTAGAATTACCCCCAGGCGTCAGACTGGATCCGGAAAGTTTTTTTCGTCAGCAGTACCTCTGCGCGTCGGAAGGTGGCGTCGGTCGGCTCCGCGTCCGTCGTCGGCGTTGTGGTCGCCGGAATGACGTCGTGGCAGCTACTTAGACGCCGCCCTCGCGCGCTGACGTCAGTTCTTTCTTTTTCCGTGCCAGCCAGCGCAGATCCGGGAAGAGCGGTACCTCAGTCAATTTTTGACTAACTTTTTCTCGACTTTTGTCGACTTCTTTTTCGAGTCTTCAACTCCGAAGGTGCACGAGGGATGCCCGGTTTCAAGGCCTGCGGCTCCTGTCATCGCATGATGTCGGTGACGGATCCGCACCGCGTGTGTCTTTTTTGCCTGGAGTGCGACCACGACCCCAAGTCGTGCTCCGACTGCCGGTCGATGGCGCCGAAGACTTTGCGGGAGCGGTCCTGAAAGCTGCTTGAGCACCGGCAGTCGGCTCCGCGCCGTTCGAGGTCCCGGTCGAGAGGGAGGTCGAGGGACCGGTCGTGGAGCCATCACCATTCCGGTTCGAAATCTTCGAAGTCTTCGCACTCGGGGTCGGGTAAGTCGAAGCATAAGAAGAAGTCGAAGAAGCATCGTCGCTCTTTGACTTCTCCTCGTCGGTCGGCCGATCTGACGAGGCACGCGGGTGGTGCCCCTCCCGCGGCTCCGCGCGCGGAGCCTGAAGAGTCGACTCCACATTTCCCTCCCTTTCCGGGACCCGGAGCGGCTCCCGCCCAGCTTCATACGTTCTACGGGGCGCCTTCGGGCCGCGCGGACTCGGTTGGGGGGTCTAGGCCTTCTCTGCTGGCGGCTCCGGCCGCGGCGCCGCAGGCCCCCCCTTTGGATCCAGGCCTGGATCCGGATCGGCGCCGGTTGACCTCGTTACGCCTCCACCGGTGCCGCTTCCGACGGCACCACTACCGCGTCCGACGCCGGTTGTCCCCCCCGGCCGGCGTCGACCCCGCCCTCCATCCCGACGTGGACAAAGAGCCGGACCGACATCGCCCGACGCCGGATCCGGCGCCAAGAGGGGTTTTTGTGCCCCTGTTCACTCCTGGGGCCCCTTTTCAACCTGAGTGGCAACCAGAGGATGAGGAGGAGGACTGGGAGGGGTCAGGTGACCCTCTGACTGACCAGTTGGACAGTGAACAGGACTGGAGAGAGGAACTGGGGGATGCCAGTGGTCTTGACACCTCCCCTGACCATGGCATGTTGTCTCCTCCTACCGTGGCTACGGAGGAGGGAGCGCCGTACGCAGTGGTGTTGCGTAGGGCGGCCGAGGCTCTCAACCTCGAGCTTTCTACGGTGGCGGTCAGGACTAACCTCCTGACAGAGGTGCTTCAACCGGCTGCAAGCTCTTCGGAGCCCTTGCTGCCGTTCAATGAGGCCCTCACCGACGTCCTTTTGGGCACCTGGTCCAGGCCCAACACGGGGGCTCCCGTGGATAGGATGATTGCCCGATGCCACCGCCCGGCTCCGGGCGACCCCACTTTCCTCTCCCAATACCCCACCCCGGAGAGCTTGGTAGTCCAAGCCTCCACTTCCAAAAGCGCATTCCCTACCGCTCCCCCGGAAAGGGAATTCAAGAAGCTGGACCACCTTGGGAAGAAGATTTTCTCTTCCGCCAGCTTAGGACTGCGGTCGGTAAACACTGCATGTCTCTTGGGCCGTTATTCCCACTCTGTGTGGGATACGGTGGCGCAGGTGCTGCCTCAGTGTCCGGAGGAAGCCCGGGCAGTGCTCTCCCAGGCTGTGGCCGCCGGGAGAGATGCAGCAAAGTTTGCCATACGTTGTGGGCTGGACACCGCCGACTCTCTGGGCAGGACCATTTCAACGTCGGTAGCGCTTCGTCGCTACGCCTGGATGAGGTCGACTGGCTTTTCAGGGGATGTCCAGAACACCTTGATGGACATGCCCTTTGATGGCCGTCGCCTTTTTGGCGACAAAGCAGACAATGCTCTAGAGCGTTTCAAGGACTCACGGGCTACGGCCAAGTCCTTGGGCCTCTCCACCCGTCCTGCCAGTCCGCTTTTTGCCCCTTTCGTGGCTACGGAAGGGGTGCCCCGCTACGTCCCACCCAGAGCCACAGGCCGCAGCAAGTTACCCAACCTTCACGCGGCCGGGGACGTGGGAACAACAGACTAGGAAAATCGGGCGGTGGTATTGCCATTGCTTTTAGAAATTTCCTTAACGTTAGCTGGGTGTTGACCGTTAGTAACGAGGATATGGAATTGGGTATTTTTAAGATTATTATATCTCCAACAGACAGCTGGTATGGAGCACTGATATATCGTCCCCCAGGCTACAAGGCCAATTTTAGTGATCAACTGGCTGAACTAATAGCGACACATGTCCTTGCATCAAAAAAAATTCTCCTATTAGGGGATTTTAACTTTCATGAAGAGGACCAAAATAGTTTAGGAGTAAATAAACTCTTAGATAATTTAGGCCTGTTGGGCCTTACTCAAAGAGTTAAAGGTCCAACGCACCGGGCCGGACATACTCTCGACTTAATTTTTCCAACATTGACCTCCTTGCCTGCAATCCCCCTAGCCCCCAATTGTGGACTGATCATTTTTTAATCTTGTTTACAATTCAACAAACGAGTAAGGATGATGCAGCTGCACACCCTGGCCGGAAAAAGAGGTGCGTAGACCCTGGCACAACCTAACCACAGAAAATTTTAGTGAGGCTTTCCAATATAAATTAGCTGAGAAAAATCTGGATGTATCTAGACTGCTGGAGAGGTTCAACTCCGCTTTTTGAGTGCACTAGATGAAGTAATTCCAAAAAGAAATTATGGCACTCTACAGAGACGCCCGTCTGCCCCATGGTATACACCAGACTTAAAAAGTGGGAAATCAAAGTGTAAAACTTTAGAGAGAATCTGGCGGAGTAGCAAAGACCCCCAAGATAGACTACGATTTAAACAAGCTCTGACTAGCTATCATCAGAGTATAAAAACTGCTAGACAGTTTTTTATATCAAATCAAATTGAACATGCTAGCAATTCATCTAAAACTCTCTTCTCTATAGTAAAGGAGTTTGTGTCTCCACAAGTGTGCAGCCAAGTCCCAACGGAATCTCAAGAACTTTGTAACTCAATAGCTGTCCACTTTGAGGAGAAGATTAGAAAAATCTATGAAAATTTCCCTACCACCTCTCAAATAAAACCAGAGCAAGATCATAGGGAAGAGGAGCTAGAAGCAGAAGTATCCAGCACCCTTAAATGTTTTGAACTGATTACATTAGAGGAGGTCCTCCACTCTTTGGCTTCTGCTAAATCGGGGTCACCAGAGGACCTCTGTCGGCCTAAGACAATGGCTTTGCTGGCCCCCTGTTGTGCACCTGAGATTCTACGAATTTATAACTGCTCGATACAATCGGGATGTTTCCCCAGGGCCTGGAAGGAAGCATTTGTACGGCCAATATTGAAGAAACCGGCGGCAGATCCGCAGACCCTTAGTAACTATCGCCCTATCTCTCTGCTTCCCCTGTTGGGTAAGCAATTGGAAAGTCTAATAAATAAGCAGTTAGGATGCTACTTAGAATCTAATAATATTCTGGACCCCTCACAATCAGGGTTTCGATCAGGTTTCAGTACGGAGACTGCTCTTCTGGCCGTGACTGATTCCCTAAGAATGGAAGTGGATTCTGGAGGATCAATAGTTCTGATCCTACTAGACTTGTCTGCGGCGTTTGATACCATCTCGCATTCAAAGCTCGTGGATCGACTCCTGGCCTGTGGAATCCAGGGTACAGCCTTAAAATGGCTGCAACAGTTTTTATCCGACAGATACCAAACCATCATTCTGGGCTCTTATCGATCAGAAAAAATGCATTTGGATAAGGGGGTCCCTCAGGGGTCTTGTCTGAGTCCCACGCTGTTCAACGTTTATATGGCCCCACTGGCAAAAATAGTTGAACAGTTTGGATTTGAGATAATATCATATGCTGATGATACTCAGCTTATGTTTAAAATTGGCCCTAACCCTGAGACGGAGAAAACTCGCTTTGCTACAGGAATGCTTGCAATATCTAGCTGGATGACGGATAATTGCCTCCAACTAACCCCCGGAAAGACTGAGATTATGTTAATGGGGAAAGCCTCATCCATTTGGGCGGATGACTGGTGGCCCACCAAATTGGGAGAGGTCCCCGTTCCCAGAAAAACTGTGAAAAATCTTGGGATAAAACTGGACCAATCACTAACAATGAAGGATCATATAAATGCCACCGCTAGTTCCTGTTATTATGCCCTGCGCCTTCTGCGTAGGATCTTTCCTTACCTACCTATGAATTCTCGAAAAACTCTTGTTCAAGCTATGGTGATTGGCAAAATGGATTATGGAAATGCCCTACTGGCAGAGGCGGATGAGTCCTCGCTAGCAAAATTGCAAGTGATTCAGAACACGGCTGCAAGGCTAATTTTGAATCGCCCCTCGGGCTCCTCGTCTGAGCCGCTGCTGAGAGAACTACATTGGTTACCAGTAAAGAAGCGATCCGTTTTTAAAATATGCTGCCTCACGTATAATGCTCTTGGAGGCAAAGGGCCCAGGTACTTGCAGAGGAAACTATTAAAATATGTTCCCAGCCGAACTCTTAGATCTAGTTCACTCGCCCTCTTACAGGTGCCCCGAATACGCCTTAAGCGTACGGGGGGGAAAGCTTTCTCCTACCTTGCTCCTAAATACTAGAACAAGTTACCCCAGGCTCTTCGTGAGTCCCCTTTTTATGGCTCCTTCAGAAAAAAACTTAAAGCCTTTTTGTTTTAGGACTCCAGGCAATCCCTCATGGTATGTCTCAACACAAGCGCCGAGATGCCCCCGGGTGAGTTGTGCGCTATAAAAGTGGTGTTAACATAACATAACAACCGTCGTGGTTCTGGGGGCCAGCGGGCGGGCCAGTCCACCAACCCCCCCTCCGCAGCAGCCTCCAAACCCTCCTAGTCCGACCTTTCAGGCCCATCAAACGCCAGTGGGCGGCAGGATTCGCCATCACCTCCCCCACTGGCGCCCCATCACGTCGGACAGGTGGGTTTTGCAGATAGTCCAAAGGGGCTACTCCCTCCCCTTCGAGACTACCCCTCCAGCCATGCCACCGAGATACCACCGCATGTTGGAGGATCATCTGGCCCTTCTCCAGCAGGAAGTTACGGCTCTCTTGGCCAAGGGACCCATCGAGCGCGTTCCTGTCCCAGAAGTAGGTCGTGGTTGTTACTCCCACCACTTTCTGGTCCCCAAGAAGGACAAGGGACTGCGTCCTATCTTGAATCTCAGGGACGTCAACCGCTTCCTCCGGAAGGAGAAGTTCAAGATGTTGACGCTTGCTCAGGTCTTGTCTGCCCTCGACCCGCAAGTCTGGATGGTAGCGTTGGACTTGCAGGACGCTTATTTTCACATCCCCATCCTGCCGGCCCACCGGCGTTACCTACGGTTCACGGTAGGACACGAGCATTTTCAATTTACCATGCTCCCCTTTGGCCTTACCAGCGCCCCTCGGGTGTTCACGAAAGTGATGGCGGTGGTCGCAGCTCATCTGCGCAGATCAGGGGTTTCAGTCTTCCCCTATCTCGACGACTGGCTGTTGAAGGCGGGCTCGCCCCAGGCAGTCGTCTTCCCACCTCCAGACTCCGGCCGACCTCCTGAATTCGCTGGGGTTTTCCATCAATGTGCCGAAGTCACACCTGATTCCCTCTCAGAAGCTCCTCTATAACGGAGCGGTTCTGGACACGACGCGGTTTCGGGTCTATCCTCCCGAGCAGTGAGTCCGGGATATTCAGGCTATGATTCCGAACCAGGATTGGGTCAATGGCAGATCCCTCTCCCTTCCCCAACCAGACCACACTGTGGTGACGGACGCGTCCCTTCTGGGATGGGGCGGCCACATGGGAGAGGCGGACATCAGAGGCCTCTGGTCTCCGGCGGAGTCCGGGCTCCACATCAACCTTCTGGAGCTCCGGGCGATTCGTCTTGCACTCAAGGCATTCCTTCCCTCTGTCCGGGGAAGAGTAGTGCAGGTGTTCACGGACAACACCACCGCCATGTGGTACTGCAACAAACAGGGCGGGGTGGGGTCGTGGACCCTCTGTCAGGAGGCCCTCTGCCTCTGGACATGGCTGGAACATCAGGGCATATCCCTGGTTTTTCAACACCTGGCAGGTTCCCTGAATGCCAGGGCGGACGAACTCAGCCGCAGGTGCATGATGGATCACGAACGGCGTCTCCACTCGGAGGTGGTGCAAGGTCTCTTTCAACAATGGGGAGAGCCTTGGTTAGATCTATTCGCCACCGAAGAGAACCCACAATGTCAGCAATTCTGCGCGTTGGAATTTCCAAGGCGGCACTCGCTAGGCAACGCCTTTCGTCGCGAGTGGAGTTGCGGTCTGTTGTACGCCTTTACCACTTCTGCCCAGAGTGCTGAAGAAGATCAAGCGCGACCGGGCCAAAGTCATTTTTGTGGCTCCGGATTGGGCACGAAGAGTCTGGTATCCCGAGCTGCTCAACATGGCCATCGATCCTCCGATCAGACTGCCTCTTCGGGAGGATCTTCTGTCGCAGCAGCAGGGGTCGGTCCTCCACCCGAACCTGTCCAGTCTCCATCTCCTTGCGTGGAGATTGAGCGGCGGCAGTTGACGTCTTTCGACCTGCCTCCCGAAGTCTGTGACGTAATCTTGGCTGCCAGGCGTCCCTCCACTAAGACGGTATACGCCTGCCGGTGGAACAAATTTGTGGCATGGTGCACAGCAAAGGCTGTGGATCCCCTTTCTGCCCCTCTTTCTGAAGTACTCTTGTTCCTTCTCTCTTTAGCCCAGCAGGGCTCTGCTCTGGGCACTGTCAAGGGCTATCTGTCAGCCATCTCTGCTTTCCTTCGGTTGCCAGATCAGCCTTCTCTTTTCAAGTCCCCGGTAGTTAACCGTTTCTTGAAAGGCTTAACACATCTTTTTCCTCCAATCCCCTTCGTTATGCCTCAGTGGGACTTGAATCTTGTACTAACTTATTTAATGTGCGCTCCCTTTGAGCCGCTTCATAGCTGTCCCTTATGGCTCTTGACTCTTAAGACTGCTTTCCTGGTAGCCATCACTTCTGCTAGAAGGGTGAGTGAGCTCCAGGCCTTTTCTTCAAAACCTCCTTTCCTGTCTGTTCATCCGGATAAGGTGGTTCTCCGAACCCGTCCATCCTTCCTTCCTAAGGTGGTCACTGCCTTCCACATTGGGCAGACCATTTCCTTGTCCACCTTCTTTCCGCCTCCGCATCCTTCGAAGGAGGAAGAGAGGCTCCACCGTCTGGACCCAAAACGTGCGCTCTCCTATCTGGATAGCATGAAACAGTTCCGGGTGGATGATCAACTTTTTGTTGGCTACGTGGGCGCAAAGAAGGGTCGGGCCGTACACAAACGCACCATTTCTCGATGGGTCGTGTTGTATATTAAGGCTTGTTACTCTCTGGCTAAAAAGAGCCTCCAGTAGGGCTACGCGCTCACTCCACCAGGGCGACGGCAGCCACTACTGCCTTGGGAAGAGGAGTTCCTCTAAATGACATCTGTCAGGCAGCTACGTGGGCATCACTGCACACGTTTATGAAACACTACTGTCTGGACAGCCAAGTCCGGAGAGACGGCTTCTTTGGCCGTTCTGTTCTCCAGGACTTTATTGTGTGATCTTGGTTCGCAGATCCACCACTGGGGATGGTATTGCTGGGGTATCTATTCTAAGGTAAGGAATCTATAACTAACGTGTTTCTTTCAGATGAACAAGTGACTTACCTTCGGTAACTATATATCTGTAAGAAACATTAGTTAGTTATAGATTCCTTACCGCCCCACCCATCCTCCCCGTTCTGCGAACTGATTTCTAGGGTTAAGGACATCCTTTCAGGGCCCTAGTTTTGTGCACCAATGGTCAGTGTCTTGTATGGCTCTGCGTTTCTGGCGCGGAAAGTCGTGTACAGAACTGACGTCAGCGCGCGAGGGCAGCGTCTAAGTAGCTGCCACGACGTCATCCCGGCGACCACGACGTCGACGACGGACGTGGAGCCGACCGACGCCACCTTCCGACGCGCAGAGGTACTGCTGACGAAAAAACTTTCCGGATCCAGTCTGACGCCTGGGGGTAATTCTAAGGTAAGGAATCTATAACTAACTAATGTTTCTTACAGATATATCGTTACCGAAGGTAAGTAACTTGTTCATCTAGTGTTAATGGCGAGGCCATGAATCCAACTAAAAGGTATTTTAAAGATGCATCTTATAAATATTGAGGAAATATGACCGTTATTTCTGTATAATGTCTTGCACTTTCACTATCCAAATGGAATCCTGTCAACATGATATACACATAATTCTGCAGATTAAATTAAATGCCTCAAGCCACTCATTACCTAAAATAAGAATATGATGCATCTATAGGATCGTGATGATATAATTTTGGATCTTATCACCTAGCACTCAAAACCCTCACCAATACCTCCCCAGATTCATAACCTTGCCCTCACGCTATTGATGCCATTGGTTGAAACTCCTACTTGGCCTGTAAAAACAATGAGACCTAATTTCTTTCTAAATAAATTGCTATACTCTTGGAACTATTTGCATTCCAACATTATACATGTTCTACAGCAAGAGGGAATCTTATATTCCACCAAGTATCACAATTAAAGAATGTATTTATCTATATTGGTAAATTGTTCTCCGACTAGTGATTCTCGAACCCTTGTCCTCTGTTCCAAATGAATCACCAAATTTCAAGTATATAAGGTACATGGTTGCCGCTTTGCCACAGTCCTGCAACATCATTCACCCTAAATTTTAAGAGTTGATATACTGAATTTTCTATTAGCGATGTTGTCAAGTCAAAGTAACTTTATTCGGTTCCAGTGACCATAAAAGTTTCAAAACAAACATTACAGATGAAAATTTCCATGACCTATTTACACAGCGGCATAGATAAAATGATTAAAAAGTGAAATTCATGAAAGTCAATCATTTAATAAAAGGATATAGTCCACAATACAGAGTACATTAAAATTATATCATCCATCATGTTCATGTCATCATGACTCATAACGTTTCCTAATGGCCATTGCAACTTTAATGTAATTAGAGACCGAGACACAAGGCCGTAGTAGCCAGAGAATGCCGATAATTAAAGCCCTCAATATATGTACAGGGCCTAATTTCTCTTAATAATGGGGCTAAAAATTTTCCCCTCTGCTCTTTATAAAGGGGGCATAAGGTGCAGAGTGCTCTGAGCTGCCAAATTATCGCATGGGCAGGGCATAAGTGTGTCAACCCATCCTGATTGTCTCGGGAAAGCCATTAAAAAGTGCAAAGTGCATAAGCGGAGTCTAGTTAGATAAAATTGTGTCTGTACATTTACAGTGAATGTTAAATAAAATTGCTATTGAACATGGAACACACGTGGGAAACCTGTCACCTCACGTTGTGAGCGGCACGTATTTACTCCAGAATAATGCGCCTCTTTTATGATGACTTTCGCATTTGTATGGATACTGGCAGGATTGTCAAAGTGATGCCCCAGGCCTATCTCGTACAATTTGTCTCTTACAAATCGGAGCCAAGGGTTCGACAGTGCTCTATCTAGATTAATACACTCTTTAATAACCTCCCTTGAAAACATTAGCTCCTCATACAGCCAAATGTTTGCCCATAAAAGCAAAGGGGCAATATCTATACGATCCTCTAAAAATTTCAGCCCCAGCTCAGGGTGACAAAAGAGTGTAGGGGCACTGTTTGGGGTCATTAATAGCCTTTTTATGAATTTGTTTTCCAAAACCTGTAAGTGGCGGCTTTTATGGTAACCCCAGACTGCAGCCCCACATGATACAATAGGCAAGCATTCGGCTCTGTAAAGTGTAACCATCTCTCTCACCGGCATATGGCCTAGTTTGCAGGCAAAGCGGAAGAGCCCCTCCACAACCCTGCCAGCATGTTGCACCCTTGCAGTGACAAGTGGTTCCCAATTCATCTTATTATTAAAAATGTTCCCTAAATAGTTAAAATTGTTAAATTTATCAACATTCTTATCCCTCACAGCAACATTTCTAGTTTTAGTCGATTTTCGACCACACACCATAGTGTATGATTTAATAAAATTAACTTTTAAATCAAGTGCCAGCATAAAATCTGTGAAGGCATTGAGTGACTTTTGGAGACTGTTTGCTGTCAGGGCCATTAACACAGTATCATCCGCGTACGATAGAAGCGGGACCCGATTGCCCCCAATTCTGGGAAAGTTGATTTCCTTATCTAATAAAAGGGCCGCTAGGCCGTTGGTATAAATTAAAAAGAGAAAGGGAGCTAAAATGCACCCCTGGCGAATCCCTTCTGTGGAGACTATAGGCCTGGTCTTTTCCCCTTGTGGGCCATATCTAACGGTAACAGTGGTAGTAGTATGAAGCCTAGGGAGGATGGTAATCAATGCCTCCTCAACACCCATTTTCCCCATTAGTCCCCTCAATTTCTCCCGATTGACAGTATCAAAGGCACTGGACAAGTCCATGAAGGCCAGGTGGATAGAACCCCCCCTGGCCTTCATGTACTTGCCCATAATCAGGGACAGATTGAGGCACTGCTTAGTGGTACCCATCCCTCTCCTGAAGACATATTGTGTTTTGGACTTGACACCTGAGTTGGTCGCCCAAGCCTCAAGCCGGGCCAGGACGACCCTCCCCAACACCTTTTCTGTGGCATCGATAAGGGAAATTGGCCTATAACAGGCAGGATCATTCCTATTGCCCTTTTTAAATACTGGAACCACAATGGCCTCCTTCCAGGTTGCAGGGATGGGACCAATCACCACTGCTTTGAAAACATTAGTCAGTGGAGGAGCCCAAAGGTTAGGATTACTTTTAAACATATCTAATGGGACACCATCAGTACCTGGAGCTTTCATACAAATTCCCTTCGCTAAGTCCTCCTTAACCTCGGCTACTGAAAGGGATTTGCTTAGTTGAAAAGCCAAGGCTAGATCTAGGGGCAAATCCCCTCCTTCCTCCTCTAACTGGAGGCAGTTTGGATTAAATATGGCCAAGAAGTGGGATTCCCAGACGTCCCCCCAAATCAGAGAATCCATCTGCCGAGCCTCTTCCGTGAATAAAGGGCGATTAATGATATCCCAAAAGCTTTTTGAGTCTTGAGGGAACTGGCTCTATCCAGGTCATCCCACGCTAAGCTCCTCAATTCATCCTTCCTTCGATTAATTCTGTTTTTATATGCCTGCCTTGCGCTTTTAATTTGAATTCTATCAGGGGGGTTAGCATGGAGGGGCATTTTGAGGATCATTTGAGCTCCAGAGCATTCAGTGTTAAACCACTGTGTCTCATGGTGTTCCCTTATCTGGACCAATTTAGTTAATCTTTTAGCTACATCTGCGCAAATCAATTCAAATTCGCGGATGACCTCATCTGGGGGAGAGTCATGTTGGAGGCACCTCATAATCAGATCATAATTGGCTATAACAGTTGTTTTTGCCTCAAATTGGGAAGGGTTTATTTTATTCCACTTTAATCTTACCCCTTTATTACGATTATAGTGGATCAGGCGACCGTCACCTTTCCCTGGCTGGGCTAATACACTGAGAAATGCTGTGAGGGGGTTATGATCACTAGCATTGTTTGGCTCCACCTCGAAGTCACCGACGAGCGTAACACACCGTTTGTATATCCTGCATGTAGGTTTTTTGCATTCTAGGGGTGATCCATCTCTTACCAGCCCATAAAGAGGTTGATATAAGAGGGAGCAAACCAAGCACGCATAGCAATGCCTCATTTCGGATGGTAAAAGGTCAATCTGATAAAGGAAGTGATTATTCTGTAATACAAAGTTTGTCATTCCAGTAATCACATCAACATGCCATTAATAACTGGCTGATTTGGAAGGAAAAAAGTATTTGAAAGCTTGAACGCCATATCTATGTTCTAAAATAGTATACAAGCGCTTGACGTCCATTCAGCCCAATCAAAAACTATCCTTCCAGTTTATATCATAATGGTTTCTTAAATATTCTAAGGCCCTAAAATATGCTGGTTGTGTTACTACCATGGGAGCCAAATATTGCTGAATATATTCGGAGACTAAATCTGTGCTTGGTCCAGTACCAGAGAATATTGGTTGACATGGTGGATTTCTACCTTGTTTGTGGATTTTAAGAAGAAAATAAATTATAGGTATCAGGTTTTTTTATATTTAAACACCGATATTCTTCTTGATCTAGAATTCACATTTCACACCTTTTGTTAGAGATATTGATAAAGATATCTTAGCCTTATTGTAACTTGTATTGACAACCTTCTTATAATATTTAGTTAGACTCAGTTGTCTTGTAGCTTCTTCATGATAGGATTTAAAATCACAACATTTCCAAATTTGTTTGCTTGTGTGATAATGATAGTTTTGTCTTCACATTGATCAGTAATTGCCTTTCTTTAATAGTAAAATGTTCATTCAGGCAATTTAATTTTTCTTACATTTTTTAACAGTATTAAAAAGAATAATTTATTAAACCAGTATTTTTTATATACATATATGTGTTTTTTCTATACATTTTGAAAAATTCAACTCCATAAGGAAACCAATATTGCAGCTTTGATAGACACCTGGATCTGTCAATAATCGCACCACGCCCTTTGGTGATTATGCCCCTACCACTCAGCAACATCTCGGAACTAATCCTTATGGACTTATTATCAACACCACCGGTGGAAATGATTCTAAGTGAATGGAAAAACTATAAAAACATTTCTTTCCTTACATGGTGGGCTTGGGTGGGCTTCCTAAGAAGCTCTGGTAGTATTATAAACAACCATAATTCAAAGTAAAAAATTCTTGCCTCCTGTGCTTTAAACTAAACTTGTACCTCGAAAAAATAAAAACACTGTGATCTGTCATTACTAAATACAACTTTTTCTTAATATCATACTCTATCTCCCCATAACTTGACACTACTGATAATACAGACAAACAGGCCACACTATTAATAATAATCAGAAGCACAACACATGCAGCAGATGTCCAGAATTCCTACTCCTGTCTATCCTTCCTGCACTGTTCCTTTTCTCTTTCTCTTCAATCCCTCTCCGAGCTCCCCTTCCTCTCATTGATTTTTTTCTTTTACACAGGAGAAGTTCCATTGCGCATCATCATCAGCAGCCTATATGTTCTCTGTGTTTTATAGGGACAATATTATACCCCGATCCCCATTCTCTGCCCACTGAACAATTGTTTGTGCCACAGATTTCCAAGAATAACTTCTCCCGTTTTGTTTATATTGTTCATGTATTATTTTTCATATAAAGCCAATATTTTCTTCTGAAATGAAAATCTAAGAAAGGCAGCGTGCCCTAATTGTACTTTAAATAATGGTAATAGATATTTTGAATTGTTTTTAAACTTTAGAATGGATGACAAATGATGCTTTTTACACTTGTGGAGTTTACAAAAACGTTGTCTCTTGTTTTTTGATTTCACATTTCACCCTTGTTGGCATCGTAGTAAAAGCAACTAAAGATTGCTATAAAAGGCCTCTTGCATTGCGACCAGAAAAACCGAAACACAAACAGGCCTGAAAAAAATAATACTAACAAGCTCGCATTGGTTCACACAGAGGTCATTCACTGCAAAATAATGGATATATGATAGCAAATTTACTGAGATTGATTCAGTTTGCACAAAGAAATAATGTTCAGCAAGCTCCAGTTACAAAAATAGGTTTATTCACAGCATAAACCTTTTTTTCTCCTGAGTGTTCTAAAAGTATAGGTGCAGAGTGACCCCATATGAATAAACCACAACAGAAAATGTTAATAGATAGTACAAAACAGTCAAGGGTATGTTGGAACAACTACATATCAGTTAGTCCATCCAAACAGGCCCACTGTAGCCTGTAAACATGCAAATCATGAAACGGCAAACTGTTTGTGACAGGTCTCAACAACGTTTCAACCCTTAATAGAATCCAGTCGTCTCATCAGGAGTCGGGGTTTCCTGGGGAGTGGGGGGCATATAAAATGTAGAGCATAAAGGAAGAAATGGGACTTGCTGGGAGGGAACTTTCAGGAGTATGAAATCTATATAAAGATACCTGCTAATTCCCAGAGAAAAGTAAGGACCCCTTAGGCAAGCTGTGAGTTACAGCTTGCAGACTGTGAAATAATCGCCGCTGTGTAAGAGAAAACACAGTTACTTACAGGTGTTAGTACCTGGAGATGGTTTAGATGAGAAAAGGGGAAGCCATTACAAAGGGGAAGAAATAATATTCCAATCTCTTGGGAGTGTGAATATACAGTTTCTTACCTGGTAAGTATAATAATGGTCCCAGTAACTTTAACAATCAAGGTAGAACCGTGAAGACCAAGGATCAGGTCCACCATGCAATATACCGATCAGAGATAATTCAGCAAAGCCGCAATGTATCTTCACTGTCAGTATGTGAGTTCCTCTCAAGCAAGCACACAGGTATTAATCATGGAGGCTTGCGAAAGCAATGCTTGGAATGCAACGCATTCCAAGCACAGCAAAAGCGAGCACTCCAGTGATCAATATGGCGCTCGCGTAAGAGAGGCTTGAGAAGTAGTGTTATGCACCACATGCTAACTGATGATGAAATATGGAGAGGTGTGGAACGCATATGCGTATGAGCAGGGGATAGGAGGCACATAGAGAAAAAGGAGGTAAATCTAGGCCATGACTGAAAGCAGAAAATCAGCACCTGCATTAAAGGTGATAGCCTACAAAGAAAGGGTTTGAGGGAAGAGAGCCTACATTAAGTGCTGTCATAAAATAATGACCAGCTGGACACAGTCCGGACAGAAAATACTTGCTCCAGTAGGACTGCTGCTGTATTCTGGACACGAGGAAGAGAATGCCCCAAATACTAGGGGAGTAGCACTGATGCTAACGCCAGCAGCCAACATAGCTCTGAATAGATGGAAAGCCCATAGTCTCAGAATCATCACAGCGACCTTCCGCACAGAGAAAAAGAGGATGAGCATGAATGTTATCTAGTGCTATGCACCTACAAATGACAGCAAAGAGGAGGAACAAGAACAGTTTTGCAACAGGCTCAAGTTCATCCTGGAGAAATGCCTTGAGAGAGACATCACCATATTAATGGGGGACCTTAATGCCAAGATTGGAAGTGACAACTCTGGGTACGAAGAAGTCATGGGCAACCATGGCCTTGGCGACTTGAACAGGACTGGTGAAAGGCTCGTAGATCGCTGTGCCTTGGTGGTAGTGTATTCCCACACAAAAGAATACACAAGACAACGTGGGTCACACCAGACCATTCAACAGAGAATCAGATAGACCATGTCTGCATCGCAAGAAGTTCCGGAGGTCCCTGCAGGATGTTAGAGCGATGAGAGGAGCGGACGTGGTGTCAGACCATTACTTTGTCATGACCAGGCTAAAGTTAAAGCTGAAGAAAGCGTGGATGGAACCGAGAAACTAACGCCAGCGATATAACACCACCCTCCTCTAAGATGCCCAGAAACAGAGTGAATACTCTGTTACCCTCAGTAACAAGCTTCAAGTCTTGCAAGAACTAGAGGACGACAGAGACCCTGTAGACCCAATAGAAAGCAGTGGGAGAAGATCAAAGAAACCATGACATTAACCTGCCAAGAGGTACTGGGTCTCAAGAAACACCAGCATAAAGAATGGATCTCCACTGAGACTCTCTGCAAAATCCAAGCGAGAAAGGAAAAGAAAGCTTTAGTCAACACCAGCTGAACAACAGCAGAAAAAGCGAAAGCTCAAGGCGAATACACCAAAACCAACAAGGAAGCAAAGAGAAGCTTAAGAGCAGACAAGTGAAGATTTATCGATGGTCTTGCCAGAGATCCCCAGGAAACAGCACGCCATGGAAACTTGAAAGAATTCTACAACATAACAAGGAAACTCTCAGGCAGAAACAGCAAGCCTAAAATTACAATTATGGGTAACGCAGGTCAACAACGCAGATGTGTGGAGCTTTTTGAAGAACTGCTGAACCAGCCAGTGCCGCAGTCTCCACCAGACGTACAGCCAGCTGACAAGAACTTGCCAACTGACTGCAGCAGACCAACCAATAAAGAAATAGGGCAAGCCAGCAAACACCTAAGAAACAGGAAGGCAGTAGGACCTGACAACATTCCTGCAGAGGCACTGAAGGCAAACATTGAAACATCAGTATACCTGCTCTACTCCATGTGTGGAAGAATCTGGGAAGAGGAAAAGGTGCCATCAGACTGTAAGGAGGGATATCTGATCAAGATCCCTAAGAAAGGTGACCTGACTAACTGTACAAACTACAGAGGGATAACTCTTCTATCAACCCTGGCAAAGTGTTCAACAGAGTCATCCTGAACAGTATGAAAGAACAAGTTGGCGCTCAGTTACAAGACCAGCAAGCTGGCTTCTGCAAAGATGGATCCTGCACAAACCAGATTGCAATACTGCGCATCATCATTGAGCAGTCGAGGAAATGGAACTCCCCCACTCTGTCAACTTCATTGACTGAGAAGTCATTCGACAGCGTGGACAGAGAGACCCTTTGGAAACTCCTCCGCCACTATGGTGTGCCAGATAAACTCGTAAGAATCATCAGGAACTCTTATGAAGGAATGACCGGCAAGATAGTCCATGGAAGACAACTAATGGAAGCCTTTGAAGTGAGGACTGGAGTCTTCCAGGGTTGTTTGCTCTCATCTTTTCTTTTCCTTCTGGTCATAGACTGGATCAAGAAGACATCCATTGCAAGGAAAAGAAATGGGATCCGGTGGACACCTTGAACGCAGCTCAAAAAACTGGACTTTGCAGATGGCCTGATCCTACTCTCCCATACCCATCTGCAGAAGCAAGAGAAGACCGCCCTAGTGGCAACCACATCAGCACAACTTGGCCTCAACATCCACAGGTGAAAAACCAAGATTCTAAAGGCTAAAACGGCCAGCACTACTGAGTCACTCTTGCAGGCGATGCACTGAAGAGGTTGAGGCCTTGGCCTACCTCAGCAGTGTGATAAATGAGCAGGGGCGCAAGGCGCCGACGTCAAGGCAAGAATTGGCAAAGCAAGGGCTGCCTTCATTCAGCTAACGAAGATCTGGAGCTCCAATGACCTAACGCTGCAAACCAAGATCCGGCTTTTTTATACCAACGTAAAATCGGTCCTTCTATATGGAGCAGAAACTTGGAGAACAACAATGACCACCAGCAACAAAGTTCAGACCTTCAACACCTGTCTGAGAAAATTCCTCCAAATCCACAGGCCAAACACCATCAGCAACACCGACCTATGGCAGCAGACTTTCCAACTCCATGCTTATGAAGAAATCATGAAAAGAAGCTGGGGCTGGCTAGGTCAGTGGCTTAGAGGACTAATACGTCCACTGTAGGGGCCTGTGTTCCACCTCATGGTCACAGGTTCAAATCTCGGTGGGTCCACTAAGCCTTTCATCCTTCTGTGGTCGATAAAATGAGTACCATTAAGTTGGGTAACACTAAACATGTTATTCAGCGCCAAGATACCCTTGGGTGAACGTGCTCTTTATAAATACACATTATGTCATGTTTATGTTATGTAGGTCACACTCTCTGCAAGCCCGCATCAGACACCATCAGGCAAACCCTCACCTGGAACCCTCAAGGGAAAAGGAAAAGAGGAAGTCCAAGAAACATCTGGCGTCGAGGCCTTGAGGCAGACTGCATGGAGATGGGTTACACCTGGAGTCAGATTGAAAGAAAAGTCCAGGACAGAGATGGCTGGAGAGTCCTGGTTGATGGCCTATACCCCAGGAGGGTTGGTAGGCATAAGTAAGTTGTGTTCAGGCAACAGTAGGCCTTTTCCGATGGACTAATTGATATGCAGTTGTTTGTGTTCCAGCATACCCTTGAGTTGTTATGCACTATCTATTCACATTTTCAGATGTTCTTTATTTTACGTGCACTTACGCTTTTAGAACACTCATGAGAAAATAAGGCTTATGCTGTATTTTGTAACTGGAGATTGCTGAACACTATTCGATTGCTTACTTAGTGCAAATTGAATCAATTACAGTAATTTTACTGTCATATATCCATTCGTTTTCTGTGAACGAGCTCTGTGTGAACCATTGTGCATTTGTTCGTGTTGATTACCCTGGTTCACATGGACATTTGGGTTGCTCTTCGATGTAAAGAATAATTTTGGAGGGAAAAAATAAGCAGCTGTTTGTAATCGGAATTTTACTTTTGATCTATGAACACTGACTAAAGGTTTCAAGATTAAACCAATCAAACGGCCTTTGTATTTCTGATCTTCCTTATGATGTTTCTCACAGTCGGGGGCGTTGCTACACCCCTACTTCCAGCGCCTCTGACTTTAAGCATTAACTAGCAGTGGTTCTCTGAGAGAGGGCCCTTTAATTGATACACACACAACTTGTAAGTCGTACCTCGTAAGATTACTGAAATATTGTGCGGTTTGCGCGCCCCGGGGCCAGAGTGCGAGATCAAAGCTTCGGGGGACAATGGTGCAGTCTGGTAACTCGAAGGCCCCTCTGCCACGGAAAGACGGCCATAGAAAGCGGCAGAGAGCTGCTTGCCGCATAGTGCACGGCCTCCAAAATGGCCACATGTCCATGTGCATGTTTTTGGGGAGTAGAGCAGAAATAGGCTGGGCTCAGAAACGAGATTTCCCATACAGAATGTTTTGTAGTTTTACCTCCGAATTCTTTTCTTTGCCGCGGAAACCAGGTTGAAGCGATAAGTGCACCATGTTCTGTTCAAGGATGTAGTTAGGTCAATATTCCTTGAGAGTTTACTTAAGAATTAGAAAGTACAATGCTGAAGGGAGACTGACGGAACTACACAAAATATTTCCTTTACTTAGAGATGGAGCTTCCAGCCCCCATATTCCACTCCTCTTTCGTCGGCAAATACAGGCCAATGATCCATTCATTGTGAGCTCACTTCACTGACCTCGTTTTACCAGATGAACAGAAAGGCAGACTTTTTTTTTTGTCGACGCTTCTCTCAATTGCCTGGGTATTATTGCTGCCTTAAGACTTTTTAGCACTCAAGGGGCATGGCTATAAATCCAGATTTGATTTTCTGTATGTGAAATATATTAGGAATGACTTTTCATGGTTTAATGATGAAAGGCATAGTTTCTTTTGTGAAGGTTTTTCAAATCCTAGTATATTGGTTAGCATCATTATGGACCACTAGATGGAGCTATAAGATCAACTTTTATGATAAGTCTACTTAAAAATGTATATTAAGTTCCCATTGAAAAATGTTTACTGCAATTACTCACAGAAAGACTAAGTAGGCATCAAACAAGGCTTGGCTGTTGGTTGACAATCCAATTCTCAAAAGTTATGTTAAAGTTTTAATCCGGTGAATATCTTAACCAAAAGCTAAAGGTGGGTACTAGTTATGTCATGAAGGGTGCTAGTCGCTTTCTGTCTGATATATTTCAGAAGCAGTGATTCCCAAAAAACTCGAACAGATTGGCAAATAAAGAGCAGAGATTTCATTGCAGGTGTAACCTACATTTTCTCGCCAATTAAGTCTCTAACGTTAACATCTTGTTGTTTGTTTGCTCACTCGATTAATTTCTTATTATCCCTTTCTTTTCCCACCAATAAACTTTATACAAATCAATCAATCAAAAATTCTTTATTCGGTAACTATCATAGCAACCATAAAAGCACAGTACTTATATTAAATTACTAAAAAAGGATAATCATTTTAAAAATACAATTTCATGATAGTTAAACTACTCCCAGCAAGATTGTTTTACGGATCTTAAGAACATTCTTTAAATAAGCAGTCACAGAAGCAATAAGAAACACATCATCTAACATTTGCAAGGTCAAGTATGCAGGTTTACATTTTTTAAGCCCACATTTTTTAAGTAAGGGAACAATCCATATCCTCCTAGGAGCGGTATAAAATTTACAGAAAAATAAAATATGTATCGAGGATTGCACCGAAATATCGTCGCACGGGCATTTGATTAAGTCCCGTCCCCAATCATTTACCAAAGGGAAACTTAATAAACGATGTAAAACATTCAATCTAAAACGGCACAACAGGAATCTATCATAGTCGCTAGTGGTTAAAACAAGGTAAAACTGTATAGATGGGGTCGCTAATGTCATAAAATGTGCGTGCACCGTTGATTTTTTCAATTCTATAGAAGTTCTGGAATCATCCAGATGTTGTAAACATGTAGTTTTAAGTTCTTTCCTAGACACGTTTAACATATTTTCTGGGTCTGAATAATATTCATGGTGCCCTATATTGGACATAAAGATTTTAATATATGCCAGCCATTTAATTTTTCTAATACCATCACATAATAGAATATCCTTCAATACTGATCGGTTCAAGGAAGTTTCCTCGGTAATCCAAATTCTATGCCATAATAATACTGGCTGTATTTTAATGACATCTTCTAAGAATAGGATGCCTAATTCCCGGTGGCATATATAAGCAGAGGTACTGGCCGGGACAGATAAAAGAGATCTCAGAAACTTATTTTCTGCAAGCTGCAGAGAATGAACCCCTGCATAACCCCAAATACCGGTTCCATAAGTCGCAATCGACAGACATTTAGCCCTATAAATCTGTAAAATTTCTACTGGGGCACGTCTACCTAATTTTTTACTAAAATTAGAAAGGGCCATCAATGATTTAACAAATAGTAGTCTTCTAGTTTTAATTGCCGAGGTCCAGGTGCCAGTCTGATCGAATAAGATCCCCAGATAAGAAAAAGTCTTAGTTACTTCAATTGCTTTTGAATCAATGAATAAGGTCCTTATCTTATTTTTAGGACCTGCCCCACAGGACATAGTAAAAGTTTTTGAGCAATTTACAGCCAGACCCAGGTTTGTCATAAAATTTGAAAAGACATCCACCATCCTTTGCAGACTTCGGGGTGTACGGGCCATCAATACCGTGTCGTCCGCATACAGGAGTGCCGGTATGGGTCGATTGGCTGCCATTGGTAAATCCTTGCACTCCTGTACTAGAACGGCTTCTAAATTATTTATATAGAGCGAGAAGAGAAATGGGGCAAGGATACACCCCTGTCTAACTCCTCTTCCTACCCCGAAATAACCAGTGCATTCACCGCCTCTCCCATACCGAACTCGTGCCTTCGCCCCTGAGTACAATTGTTTTAAAAAGTTATAATAGCGGCATCTATGCTCATTCCTTCTAAAATCACCCAGAGCTTTTTATGTATGACACAGTCGAATGCCGCAGTTAGATCGACAAATGTCAGATATAATCTTCTCCTTTTGCTTTAGTATATTTTTCTAGGATAATATGTAAGTTGAGACCCTGTTCGATTGTGCCCATACCTTTACGAAACCCATATTGCAGGTCGCTTAAAATTGAATGTTCCCCAGCCCAAGTTTGCAGCCTATTTAATAAAACCCGCCCTACTATCTTCACTGTAGAATCCAAAAGTGAAATTGGACGATAGCATGCGGGATTATCCCTATCCCCTTTTTAAAAATAGGAACTATTATCGATTCGCACCAAGTACGTAAAAGCCCTTTGAGCCGCATGCATTAAAAACCTGAGTTAAAAGTGGACCCCAAAGTGCAATGTTGGACTTAAAAATGTCAACGGGGACCCCATCCGGACCTGCCGCTTTCCCTCCCTTACTTGCATTAATGGCCGAGTTAACCTCAGTGAGTGTAAAATACAATAATTGATCAGTAGGGGATATGAATTCCAAGTTATCAACCCCATTCATTAAAATTACATTGTCCTCCATCATTGGGGTATTATATAAGCAGGAGTAATGTTGAATCCACTCGGGTTCAGAAATGGCAATTTCAATAGTGGCGTTGTCCTTATCGGCCAAAAAGGGAGCATTAACTGCCCTCCAAAACGCAGAGGGAACCTTGTTGACCGAAGCGTCTCGTAAGGCTTGCCATGCTTCCTCTTTTAGGGCAATCTTTCTAAATTTCTGTGCGCTCTTATATTCGATTCTCGCTACTCTTATATCAGCCTGATTTTTCACCTTAGCTTGGAGTGCCTTTTTCAATTTGGAGTGTGCTTTGGTACAACTTGTATCAAACCAGCCCTTGTTTTGTTTACTGTTTCCCTTTATGCAGACATGCAATGAGTTTTTAATAAAAGTTGTAATTTCATAAAAATTCTCTAAAATTTCCTGATGCGAAGAACTATCATCCAAACACTTTAAAACATATCTTTGCAATTTATAGCCACCCTGTTAATAAAAACCTCCTGATCCACTTTTTCCCATTTTAAGGCATAACCATTTTGTTTACCCAGTGAGATGTTTTTCACCACATGATCTGAAGTACCTCTGTTATTCACTGGCTTATTCTGAAACCTTAATTCAATACTGATGGGGAAATAATCACTCAATGCGATATCATGAGTAATAAAATCTCTAAAATATGAATTAAATCTTTGTGAGGCTAATACATAATCAATTGTGGAAAACATGCCTCTTCCATTAAAAGTGGGGTTAAAAGAAATCACAGGAGCACATAAATCATTAACAAACCCAAGGTCGATAGTAAACATAATATCATTCAACATGTCACCAAAATGTGTATGGGGAAGTGGGGACTACAATAGCCTAGTTCATAAGATAACCCACATAACCCATTATTAACATGCTGACATAAGGATACATTAAAATCACCGCCCCAAATAACACAAAACTCTATTGATGTACTGGATTGTAAATTATATAGGTCACTTCTCAAATTTCTCATCACTCCATGAGTTAAGTCTAATGGAATATTATTATAAAAATTTACTAACGCTATACCGGTAGCTTGGTCTATAAGAAAACTGATGATGTGGTAGTACTGATTTAAATTTTTAAAAACAATATTCTCTATATTCAAATAATTTGAAATAAAAGTACTAAGACCACCTTTCGCTCTGCCATGGGGGGAGGGCACAGCTGGAGTAAAATAAGATTTATATCCATTTATATGTACAGGCTCTCGCATCCAGGTCTCCTGCAGGCTAAAAATATCAAAACTAGTCACAAAATCAATCCAAACCGTTATTATCCATCTTGCTATTTAAACCCGCAACGTTCCAAAATAAAATATGACAACTTTCCCTCATTCCTATAACCTCTTTTCTCTGTACCAACCCTACCCTTGTTGGTGATATATTTTCCAGGTGACTAATATGGGAAAGGGGTACTTCAGCAATGGAGTTACATTCCATAACGGGATTACACATATTAGCTACAGTCAAACCTATATCTGAGGGAAGAATATTCGTGAGGCTATTTGGCGGCTTAATTATAGACAAGTCAGGAGGTTCACATACTACGGCTAAAGAATCAAACTGATCGGATGTTTCCAGTTGAAGTCAATCCACAGGATCATGCGTTACCAGAGCCTCAAAACGGTTCTGTGTTGAAAGATTAAACCCACTCTGGAAATGCTGAGTATGGGGTCTCACAACACTTAGAGCGGCGTGTGAAAAGGACTGATAGAAAAACCCAGTGGGACTGCGTTGACACTTTGTCCCATAATGTGCTGTGTGCCAACTCTACTCAAAATCAATTCCACTAACTGTGGTGTCTTAAATGTTAATACCATACAGTCCCCCGGCAAAGTCTTTTTCCCCTTTCCCAGCCAACTCACTCTCCTGACCATTTTAAATTCATCAAACAGCCTTTCACTTAAACCTCACTCCTAACCAATGTAATGACTTGTTCCTCATGGTCTCCCAGGATTCTTCCCCCTTAGTTTGTTGTTTAGGTATGTTAGTTAGTACCACCACATATGGTGTGGCTTCTGGCGGTAAATCCAAGCATATTGCTGCTTCTACCTCCTTATGTTGTATATTTAAGCTGTTAGGACCCTTCTTTCCTTGGTTGACGTATGTATTACGTACAATAGGGCAAATGGAGGATGAAGCAGCCCTGCTTTTTACAAGACTATATTGTACCGACTCTTTCCCTGGATTTTTAAGGTGACCCCTACTTTCTAGGGCATCTGGGCACACCTGACCTGAAGGCTGCGTTTTCTCCAGCTTACTTGTCAGAACTTCTTCTATGACACCAACTTTATGTATTAAACCACTTAGGGTTTCTCGAAGGAATTTGACCAAGTTATCAAGCTTTACTTTTATATTTATAACCTCATTCTGGATACATAGATTAGTAGTAGGTTTTAATGTACCCGTTTTATTTCTTACTACTGGTAATTTGTCCTTCTTGTTAATCTTTTTACTTAGTTTAGGATTAAGGTCACTAGACATATCAGGGAACTCTCCTCTATCACCTGTAGAACTAACCGGATTTCTAGCTCGCTTGATCGGTGGTTGGATATCCTGCTCCTGTTCACTTTCCGAGATATTATCCTGTAAATTCATGATACAGCCATTTGAGCCTGGAGAATTAATGACTATCGGTAAAGGTAACTCAGGCCCTTCCCTCATTAGGTCAGTAGTTACAGTGTTACCTTCTCTTTCTGTACAGTCCAAATGACACGGTTTGAGCGCCTCTTCAACTGTTACAATCTGGCGCTCAATAGCCCCCATCGCCCCTGATAGGTAACTTAACAAAGTGTGTTGGGGGTGAGCTTTCACACTTTGTTGTTTGGTGGACTGCATGCTAGCAGCCTTTCTCTTCCCCATCTTATTTGTTAAAATTATCACTGCCGTGACGTGCGCTACTATTAACCTGCCAAGAACAAGCAGAATATGCAATCATTAACTCGTACTAACTCAAGTTACCAGCAGACCCACTATAGCAAAAATACAAGATACAAAATGCAAAATGCAAGTTCCAGGGGCGAGAAATAGGGGATAGCAAAAAGTTACCAATATAAAAGTATATACTCAAAAACAGATGGTCCAAAATGTTCTAGTAGAAATGGCTATAGGTCCGCCCAACTAATACAAACAGATGTTACGTCCCCTGTACCTTTCCCTTCAATTCTTAGGGCTATGGCCCAGTCCAGTCTCTGTCAGTCTATGACGGGCCCGTCTTGGCCCGGTCTTGGCCCGGTCTTCGCCCGGGCGCGTCCCGCGCTGCGAGACCGCGGGGCGGCTTATCAGCGTGTTGCAGCCCCTCCAGGGGCTGTGTGCAAAAAACAAGTTTCCAGGGACCAGGGGCAGGGGATAGCAGCAAGTTGCAGGCCAGCGCGGTCTCCCGCTCACCGGGACCGCGGGGCGGCTTATCAGCGTGTTGCAGCCCCTCCAGGGGCTGTGTGCAAAACAAGTTTCCAGGGACCAGGGGCAGGGGATAGCAGCAAGTTGCAGGCCAGCGCGGTCTCCCGCTCACCGGGACCGCGGGGCGGCTTATCAGCGTGTTGCAGCCCCTCCAGGGGCTGTGTGCAAAAACAAGTTTCCAGGGACCAGGGGCAGGGGATAGCAGCAAGTTGCAGGCCAGCGCGGTCTCCCGCTCACCGGGACCACGGGGCGGCTTATCAGCGTGTTGCAGCCCCTCCAGGGGCTGTGTGCAAAAAACAAGTTTCCAGGGACCAGGGGCAGGGGATAGCAGCAAGTTGCAGGCCAGCGCGGTCTCCCGCTCACCGGGACCGCGGGGCGGCTTATCAGCGTGTTGCAGCCCCTCCAGGGGCTGTGTGCAAAAAACAAGTTTCCAGGGACCAGGGGCAGGGGATAGCAGCAAGTTGCAGGCCAGCAGCAAAAGTTGTTCCCTTAACGGGCGCGCAGAGAAGCGTTAGCGTCCTCTCCGTCGGAGGGTGGCACCGGGAGGGAGAGCAGACCGTTAGGCGAGAGAGGCACCGGTTCTTTCGATCTTCCTCGTTCTATATCGTAGATTATTGACTGGACCTTAATCTTCCACTTTACATTCCGTCTTTACAACCATCGTTGCAGTTTGTTTAGCCAGAATTCAACGTTCTGTGACGTTGAGTCTTGGGAGTATGTTTTTGGAACAGCGTAATGATGGTCAGTTTGTTTTTGATAAGGACGTTTTTATTATGAACATACAAACAAAAAGATAGATAACAGCCCATTACATTAGTAATTTTGAATAACCAAAACGTCCTTCTTCAAATAACGTTACTAAAGTTATGTATGTAATATCCATTATTATTATATACTTAATTTTAATGACCATAATATTTTGAGTTTTAATATACAATTATGTCAAGCAGCTCGAGTACTGAATATGAAGCAGCACGTTTTGCCATAGTCAAGTTTATGTGCAGTGCTTGGAAAATTCCGAATGTCTTACCTACCGTATAGATTTTTAAACGTACGAAATTCGTTAAAACCTTCCTTTGTTGCTTGCTGTAGAAAAGGGTCTGCGTATTCGAGATAGGCTTGCAAGGATTATATGTGCACAGATTTTATGGGAGTATATTAAGATAGCATTTGCAATCGTTGGTTTTATGCATCACAGGCACTTTACATGGCTGTAATTGTTTATATTCTGTAATAAAAATCGAGTATGTATTGCATTGGGTTTGAAGTGATGGACTAATTTGAAATCTATGTACTTTATTATGTAACTTTTTTTTTTATTGTGTTGGTCCATTTATATGTTTTATACTGTATATGTTACTGGAACTTTATATTCCAAAATAAACAGATTGATGATGACGAGTGCAATATGATTTGAAGAGAAAACATTTATTTCGTTTTAGACATTGGTTACAGGCAGCTTTAGCTCCTTTTCTTCAGACCTGCTTGCAATGTACACAGAGTGAGTTTTCAGTAAACTAAATATCCTGGGCAAGGTAAATATGTATATGTATAGATTTTCTAAAGCTAACTCCACCATATATATATATCTATCTATCTATAAATATATATATATATATATATATATATATATATACATATACACAGTTAAGAATAGTAAATCTATACTTCTCTCTGCGCACTGACCTTTTAATATTTTGTGTGTCAATACTTTGTCCGCGATACTAGCGTACCACAATATCTGTGTACTCGAGTACACTCCTACGAAATGCTATAGATTGTGCAACGAGGCACGGGACGAAGTGCCTTGATAACGCGTCTTGTGACTCCTTCCAGCTCTAGAGCAGCGGGTGTGGGCAGGCTGACCCTATGCCAGAGGTTGCAGTCTTACAAAACACCTATGAAAAAGAGCTTCTCTTTTGTGTCTGCGTTTGATGATGTCCTTGTTTTTCTCCTTTCTTCAATGCCATAGCCTCGGGCTTCCCGCTAGTTGTTCACATACCAGGGGTATTTTTGGTGTTTTGTCTGTGGATAACCTCTCATTTACCTGTTAAATTCATAAGCGCGCCCTGCCCTGTAAGAAAGAAACCAGTTTCGCTGGTTTACGGCAAATTGCAGCATTGTTTCACCTTTTTCCCTTTACTGACTGCTTCTAATGCACGCACTGTTTTGTTTTTCTCCTTTTTAGGAATTTTGCCTGAAGGCCAAACCTAAAGTAGAAACGGCCGTTGAGCACAGCAGAGGTAAATCTGATTATTTTCTTGTGTAATGGGCAGTGATTATTGACCGTTGGACCGAATGTAACAATTCAGTGGTATTTATTCATCAAATCTTAATTGCACCTAATTTACCACCTAAAAATTATCATCGTGAAAAAGATTAGCTGATCTAACTGGAGCATCAGGGATGATTTAAGAAGACAGACAAAATAAGATGCGGAATATGTACTGTGCTGGGGGATACAAAGATCAGCCAAGAGTCAACAAGAGAGTGCGTTGCTAGTCACAATAATAAAGCAACCAACCAAGTGAGTTACAAGTCTGAGCACAAGCAGGGAGTGCAATACACCCATTTGTACATTTATCATTCGTTCAAATGTGTTTGCAGGACGCCCGAGTGATCACATGATAACTAACAGAACAGTTAGCAGGTCAGTCCTTGATAGCACGAATAGAATATTTACTTGTTTTTATTACCACATTCATTTGGAGCCCTTTCTTTGCTAGTGAGTGGCAGTACTAGGAATACGATTCGGTGCTGCGGCAAACAGTTACAAAACCCAATACCAGCGAGTAAAGAAGTGGGCAAATCACTGTGGAAAGAGCATTACCATTTCTGATGTGTGTTGTAACTCGTCAACATCATGGTTCTTATCTGCCTAAATGTGTGTTAGCGGTACTCATGAAATTACTCGCGTGTAGGCAGTCGAAACAACAGGAAAGGCTTATCCTTTGTGCACGCCTGGAACCTGTTCCCCATGGCAGTACAGACTGGAATGTCTGCTGTGTGTGCTCACAATTTCACTGCTAAATTCTCTAATTTACACATCTGCTTGGCTCTGAACCTGGGCCCATTTTGTGATTACGCAGCGCCCACACCTCCTTGTCAGGGTTCTTGCATATCAGGTGGAATCCTGACATTACCTCCACGTCCCTCTCTTTACATGCGAGTAGTCCATAATAGTTTAGGCACACCAGAAACAGTAATGGAGACAGCACATGTGATTTTATTTCCTTGATTTTTCATAGCATTGGCAATTGGCGCTCACAGCATGTAGCTACTTGCAGATGTGAACTATAGGAACCTTTTTTTATTATTATCTCTAATCATGGTGCTGTCCTTAGTGGGTCTTCCTTGAAACCCCCCCTTCACAAACGAGTAAGCAGTGGATACAGTGTCAGAAAGCACTAATCTTGTTATAGGGAATACAACAGGAGCAATGCACTCTTCTGCCCCTCGCTGTGGGACAATAGTGTAAACTGGTGAAGGGGAATGTGATAAGAGAGAAAAGAGATACACTGGATTTCAAACTCTGACTCGTCACTCTGCTTGGAAATATGTCTGCAGATCTAGATGGATATCTAAAGGCAAGTTAGCATCTTTAGTAAACTGTTCTTCAAAGCATCTAATCTAACAGTTGATATGATATACCTTAAGAGTATCTCTGTGTAACCCATTTGTGTTCTTGAAAAGAAACTGTTTTTTCTAAAACTTAAAATCAAGTTGCAGTCTACATGAATGGTAAACTACCCTGCTCAAATAAAGTAACTATATTCAGCAGTGTACTCTCCCTGAAGGTTGATCAAGTTATATCTTAACTGTTGTGTGTACATCTGCAAGATAATCAACAATCATCAAGATTGTGAGCCAGATTCACAAAAGTAAACTTAACTTTTGTGTAAATTTACACTTGCTGTAGTAACTTTAATACTGTTTTGATATTCACAAACTACAAGTGTAACTTTACTATTAATCTTACAAGTGTAATTTTACTGCTAATAAAATTAGTAGTACTAAAATTACACTCTTAGTTTGTGAATACCAAAGCAGTAGTAAAGTTACTACAGCGAATGTAAACTTGCACAAAAGTGCAATTTTACCTTTGTGAATCAGGCCCTCTGCGTTTCCTTGTTTCAGGCAATATATATATATATATATATATCTATATATATATCTATCCTAAGGTAACAGGGACATTATAGTTAGGTTCACCCTTGCTAGCCTTATTACTGACCCAGCCCGATTCCTGAACTTTCCGCCTATCTCTCGCAACCAGGTCCGCAAGCTCCTTTGTACCACTAAAACAGGGTCACCGATGGAACCCTGCCCCCCCAAAATAGCTCATGGAGCTGTGGATCCTATTGCACAGCAACCAGCAGATATTTTCAACTATATTCTTAAAACCGGAATATTTCCCAAACTTTGGAAAAAGACTTCTATTTTGCCTTTGCTAAAAAAAAAAAACAACCTGGACAGATCGAACTCTGGTAACTATCGCACGATCTCCCAGCTGCCCTTGCCGGCGAAAATTCTTGAAATGTTCATGAATGAAGAACTGATAACTCTTATTAATACCAACCTCATCCTCGACCCCACGCAGTACGGGTTCAGGAGTGCGCACACCACTGAGCTCGCCTTGCTCACTGCGACGAAAGAAATCAGACACTCGGTTGACAACGGAGAAAATGCCGTCCTGATCCTTCTGGATCTCTCGGCGGCTTTCGATACGGTAGACCATGGCCTCTTGGTAAGTCGCCTCCAAGAAATCTGCATAGGTGGTGCAGCCCTCTCTCTCGTCAAATCTTTTTTGACAGATCGCGAGCAAATAGTGGAACTGGATAGCTCTGCATCGCATACTTTTCAATTCCCGTGTGGGGTCCCGCAGGGCTCGTCACTGAGCCCCATCCTTTTCAACCTATACGTCACCCCGTTGGCCAGGCTTATTAAATCATTTGGCTTTGCAATGGTATCATATGCAGATGATACGCAGATTATAGTTTCCATTACTAACAACATTCAGGAGACAGCCCATAATTTCCAAATCTGCATGCAACAGGTAAGTAAGTGGATGTCGGAGAACTGCCTCAAACTAAACTCTAATAAAATCAAGGTACTGCTATTTGGCAGTAATCCTTCTTTTTGGTCTCCCAGCTGGTGGCCTCAGGAACTCGGCCCGCTCCCCACTCCGGTCAGAAAGGCAAGAAATCTGGGAGTTATTTACGATACAACTCTGTCCTTTACACACCAGGTGAAAGCTATCACGGCATTCACGTTTCTCACATTAAAAATTCTGAGAAAAATGTTCCCTTTCATACCGCTTGACCTCCAAAAAACAGTTGTCTATGCGCTCATTTTATCCAGGTTGGGCTATTGTAATGCCCTCTTTCTTGGTATTCAGAAGGGTCTTCTTAACAAACTACAGGTCCTTCAGAATTCTGCGGACCGCCTGCTCTTCGGTATTCCTAGACATTCCTCAGCCAAACAAGCTCTCAAATCTCTTCACTAGCTTCTGGTGGAGAAGCGTATCGACTTTAAGGCTCTCTGTATTGCCTGTAAGGCCCTTCATAATCATGGTCCGGACTAATTGAAAAACCAGTTTCGCTGGTATGCCCCCCCTAGAAACCTTCGATCATCATCTCATAAGCTTGTAGTGGTTCCCAGATTCCAACTCTCGAACAGGGGAGGCAAAAGCTTCGCTAATGTCACTGCCAGATTATGGAATTGTCTTCCTACTAAGCTAAAGAATTCCCCTGATCTTCTTTCTTTTAGGAAAGGCCTAAAGACCTGGTTATTCACGCATTAGCTCTTCTTCACTATGCAAGCTCTGAGTATCACTTGATTGTCACCTTAGGTTCCTTGCTGCTAAGCGCCTAGATGCCCTCGGGTATTAGTTGCGCTCTATAAATAAAATAAATAAAGGAAAGAACATTAAGGGGCAACATGGAAATCCCTTATTTACTATGGAATTGAACATGTGCCAAAATCCACTTGGGGGGCGGGAGATACAGAGTGCACACTTTACGACAGTATGGATCAAGATATATAATCAAGCTCAGAACAAACAGTCCTAAGGGCCTCAATAATGAATAGGAATTGTATGTACACCTGCAATAGCTCTAATGGAAACTTTATAAATTCATGGACAACGATCAGGACACTTATGCCTCAAGATTGAATTTGAATGTGTACAAGACCTTACATCATGATCACACAACCTCACTTCGAGCCTAAATTGGTGAATCATAAATACCACTGCTGATCGTTGTTAGTCAGTTGTTACACTGGGCAATGTAACATCAAATCGTCGCTCACCATAATGTTGTGAAACTCAGCGAGTATGCATATAATTTGTTACCTCACTTAGAGGATAAATAGAGTGGCCTCTTATGTACAAACATGTCAATACAATCACTTGATTTCATGTTGCAAATGTATGTATCAATTGACTAACTACATTTACCATAATGCTGTAGGAAGACATGGCTACAATGTTATAAAAGTAGAAACTAATATAGGCCCACCAGCTGTGATCAAGACTGCATAGTTTAAACGTGTTGGCTTGGTATCCGTGTGAACAGTAAATAAACTGTTAAAGAAACCGCTTTGTAGTGCTACTTTATCTTTTTCTGAAAAGAGTATTGAGGTTGTCTGATCTCTGAGTGGGCACCGGCAATTAGAGAGTACCACTACAGACCAATTTGGAAGGATATATATATATATATCCTACTGGCGGTCGCCAGTAGGTAGTTATAGTTAGGACCTAGTTTCCATAGGAAAAGCATTTTTTGTTTTCCCAATAACTTTGGCGCCGTTTGACGAATCTTCGCGAAATTTTCAAAACTAGTGGGGCGCTCCGGTCAGCTCCTGTCTTGAAAGTTTCAGGGTGATTCGTCAAGCGGGGGCCGAGAAAAAAGGGGGGTCCCAAAACGCGTTTTCCCCATGTAATTTTCCATAGGAAACTTTAGACAAAGCTACAGCCCGAACTGCTGAACGGAATTACACCAAATTTGGCAAAAAGGTAGGTCTTGGTTCAGAAAGATCCCTTTTTGTTAAATGGTGTAAATCCGTTCAGTAGTTGCTGAGAAATTAAAGAAAGAAAAAGTTTCGATATCTGTGGCCGAGGAGGGTTCGCGAACCCTCCCGACCACGAGCTTCATTCTAATTGGCTGCCAACACTCCAAACCAGGAAGTGTTGGCAGCCATCTTGTGACTCGGTAGAACCAAGTCAACAGAAAACAGAAAAAAGAGGTTAAAAAACAATAAAAGGGGGCAGGGTAGAAACACCCTGACCCCCTAGACCTGCTCAGGGGGTCCCACAAGGACCCCCAGGGCCAAAAAAAGCATTTTTTTTAAAAATTATAATTTCGACGGAAATCGTGTTGGGGTCGCAAATCCCGCCAAAATTATTTTTAAAAAACGAAGCGCGGGCTCCCGCGCTTCGTTTAAAAAAAGCCCCCGGGTGGGCCAGGTCCCGGGGGCACTGCCAATTAATTAGCTGGGGCCCCCGGGGACCGCCACCTCCCCGGGGCTTTAACAAACAACTGCGGGGGCACGCGCCCCCCCCCGCAGCCCCGGGGACCGCCACCTCCCCGGGGCTGTGAAGAAAAAAATGTGGGGGGGTCCCAATCCCCCCCACGCTGCCCCGGTGACCACCACCTCCCCGGGGCTCTTTCTTAAATTAAAACGTGTGGCGGGGCTCGAGCCCCTCCACACGCCCCGGGGACCACCACCTCCCCGGGGCACTCTAAATTTAAAATCGGGGGTCCGTTAAGGAGCCCCGGGACCACCACCTCCCCGGGGCTTTTAAAATGAAGGTAGGGGGGCCGCGCGGCCCCTCTCCTGGAGCCCTTGATGGCCCTGGGGACCGCCACCCCCAGGGCTGGCTCCTGCAGTGTCCCGGGGTGCCCACCCCGGGACACTGCTGTTTGCAATGACAGGGCGGGAGCCGTGCGGCTACCGCCCTGTCATTGCAAACTCTGCTTTGCTTCATTGAAGCGAGAGCAGGGAAACCTGCTCTCGCTTCAATGAAGCAAAGCAGATTGCTTTTCCACAAGGGGAGCTGCATGTCTGGGGGATGGGGTCCCCGGGGCCATAATTGGCCTCTGGAGGGGGGCCACGCAGACCCCCTCCCGTGTTTTTTTTTTTTTTAAAAAGGGGCCAGGCCCTGGGGGATGGGGTCCCCAGGGCCCCGAAAATATTGGGGTATTGGTGTGTCGAGGGTTTCGAAAATGGTAGTCTGTATTTTACAGTGGGTGTATCAAAGGTTATATTAGAGTGTGAGGAGGTGCATCAGATTTTCACGTGGATGATGCCATCAGTGATGTCATTTGAGATGTCATCAGTGATGTCATCAGTGATGTCACTGACCATGTCATGAATGATGTAATATGTGACGTCATCAGAAGTGCATTGCGGGTGCGCAAGTTATAGTTAGCTGAACTAACTATAACAGGGGAATTTCTATGGTTTTGTACGAGAGAAATGTCCAACTAACTATAACGTCCCTGAAACCTATGGTTTTTTCAGTGAATTTCTAAGGTTTTTTAAATGCTAATTTCTAACTATAACGTGCCTGAAACCTATGGTTTTTTCAGTGAATATATATATATATATATATATATATATATTTGCATCGATCGATAAACCTCTGTTGTACCATGCACGCAATCTTATGCACATATCATTAATAATCAGAGTTCGTGTGCAATAATTCGTCATGTCCCTCCACGAGAAGAAAAATCGAAATTCATGTGAACAGTCTTAATCAATATTCAAACGTTTAAAAGAGTTCAAAGTTTGTTTTTTCATAATACACCTTGATTGCTGAATCCTTCTCTGAAATGCAAATTGTCCTCTTGTCTCTTGTGACAATAGTTCTCCGGACTGAAAACATACACTTTTAATCGCAAGGCTTCAGCAACATTATAACACACTGCCTAGCAAGGACGCAATGGAACATGAGGAACATTATATCCAATGATCCAAAAAGGTCGCTACCACCTCCAAATAACGCAAGAGTTTAAGGTTTCCTGGGAACTGTAGCTTAAGAGCAATCAAGTAATGTATACAATGATAACTCTATTTAGCCCGAGATCAAACCTTTGAGTTCAAAGGACAGTGTGCTCCCTATTGAATGAGTTACAAAATCTCTAGAAGAAATTTGCTTCAAATTTCATTTCAGACAGCAACTCTAGAGCATGTAGAAAAATAATTAGTAATGCCTTCAAATGGCCAGGTTTTAAATAACTCAGACCCCCACAGTGAACGGTTTTAAAGGTCTATAAACTAGAGTTCAAACATAAATATCAATGGAAAGTAATAAGTATAATAGACCAACAAGGAGGGCTATAAATTCAAATACATGAAACAGCAATACGAACTGGTGAAAAAGTACTAATACCCAAAGCTCTGCTTAACCTGCAACTCTCTTGGAGGAACCATGCATCATGTCTGATGCAAAGCAGATGTTCAATAGCAAATTAAACCCCACGGCCCCAGTGTATTCATCTAGAAAGTTAGAAGACCCCTTCCAGGCATTTGAAGCTTGACCTGAAGAACCGCATAACATCCTTCATAGTGGCAGTATAACCCTCTTGAAAAATGTCTGTCTTTTTCATAAATATAACTTCAGGCGACATCACAGCTATTGAGTTCTGCCCATCCTTCGGTTCAGAGCATATAAAAAAACATAAATTCGAATTTCATGGGCAGATCACTTCCAGTGTTAAACATTTTTGCACCATAAAGATGCAATACAGTAGATTCCACTGCCCAGATATCCAGTTTTCGTATGAGTTGGACCTTGTGGTCAAACGCCAAGTCGAAAATACCCAGCTTCAATGTTATGCTGAGTAGGAGAATAACAAATGGGTTCCTTATCCTCTGAAGAAAGTGGTAACTTCAAAATTGAAATAAGTAGACAAGCCAATCATAGAATGATGGTAACCTCATAGTCAGATTCCAATATAGAAGGAGGTTAGTTGGTACAATCATTAATTCTACGCTCTACACAGTCTACTTAGCTCAGCCTGAAACGGGGTGATGACAAACTCTGAACCCAGCATCAACCCAAGCAGAACCAGAAACAAAATTTGTTTTAGAAAAGAACACATTTTTAATCTGTTTTCTTGAGGTATAGATGGTCTGCACAAACATGTCAGCTTAGTAGCAGTTGATAAGTACACTACTAAGAAAAATTCCAAGTAATATGCTTGCAGGAAACTTGGAGCATTGGTCAGCTAGTAATAAATAACTTACAAGTACTTGAGAAATTTGCTTGAGCTGACTTAAAGGGGCAACCTAGTGGTGGCATACCAGTATTGATAAACAATTCTTTGAATTATCAAATACATTTAATGGCAAAATGCTCAGACCACATACTAGCAGTCAAAATGACCCTAAGGTGAATTTACTCAACACTTCAGCCTCTATTGGTCATTTTAATTTATTTGCGACCCATTTTAAAAACTGTTAAGTATAAACTAGATGTTTTACTCAATGAATTAGAAGTACTAGCACTTGCAGATGCCTCAGTTGTCACAGTAACAACAGGTAATTGTAATTCTAATCTTTTCTTAGATGATCTAGCTTGCGAAACCTCAAAGGACCGAGGTGCCTTTTTTTAAATTCCCTTCCAAACCATGATACCTCAATGTCTTTCCAAGCAAGACAAAGATATCTTTGACTATTCCAACATATAGGTATCAAAATCCTGAAGAGCAGTTTGAAGATTAATTGCCGCAAATCGCATAACCAGCATGAGGAAGCAGAGCCACAAAAGATTGCACTTTTATCCACTTAACAGACTTTTGTTACTGCAGAATATAATTCTGATAGAGACTTCTGTCCACAGTATTACTCACTTTAGAATATTCCCCAGGCGTCAGACTGAATCTGGAAAATCTTGGGCAGTCGATTGGCTCCATGGCGGTGTAGTCTGTGTCGGCAGTGACATCGCGGTGCCCATATAAGCGCCACCCTGGTGTGCTGACATCAGTTCCTTTCTTTCCACTCCAACAACGCAGATCTGGAGAGCTACCTCTGTCACCTTTTTGACCACTTTTTCTACTTTTTACAAGTCTTTTTTTGAGTTTTGCTCCCAGTGTGCTAGGGACATGTCCATCAACAAACCCACAAAGTTTAAACTGTGTGGTGAATGTCACTGACAGATGTCTGTCTCTGACCCAAACTTGGTTTACCTGTAGTACCTAGGGTCGAGCCATGACCCCAAGGCCTGCTATGACTACAAGTTCCTGAATCTGAAGGCGATCCGCAAGTGGGCGTTAAAGCTCCTGCTGGTGCGACAGAGGAAGACTCTGTGCCGGTGGAGATTACGAGGCCGATCCTAGAGTCGTTCCCGTTGATGATCGTTTTCATATTCCAAGACTTCTTCCTCCAAGGTGGGTAAGTCCAAGAAGAAGGAGTCAAAGCATTCTCCGGCTTCCCCGCTCAGACACTATGCTTCTAGGATCCGCTCCTGCACACCACAGGCGGAGCCGACGGCCGAGTCCCCTCCACACTATCTGGAGTTCGCTGGAATGATGCCAGTCCAACTTAAAGAATTTTATGCCGCCTAGCATGCCATCTTTCAGCCACAGAGTCCCACTCGCATGCCTTCAAGCCCCATGGAGCAGAGAGGTGCCCCAGCTGGGTTACTGTCTGCGGGTTCACCCCCGATGCCAGCCATGTCCTCTGGATCCTCCCCTGGATCTGGACTGATGCCATCACAGCCCCCCCCCGCCCCCACCGAGCATTTTCAATTCCTGCGCCATCCCCAAAACCACCGGCGCCGGTCAATGTTGAACCCATCATTATTCCCGACTCTGAAACAACACCATACAGCCCCTAATTGCCCCTAGACTTATCACCCCTAGAGCAATCCTATATTCTTGAACAGGGAGATAAGGAGGACCCCAAGTCAGCAGAAGACTGGTATGAGGAACTTGGTGATGCCAGTGGCCTGACATCTCATCGGTCTCTGGCATGATTTCCCCTACATGCCCTGTGACGGAGGAAGGTGCATCCTTCACCACAGTGATGAGCAGGGTGGCAGAAGTCCTTGACCTTCAGCTGCCTACTGTTGAGGTCAAGACCAACATCTTGACAACGGTTCTTCACTTAGGAGCCTTTTCTGCTGAACCTCTGCTCCTTTTTAACAAAGCCCTCACCGACATTTCCCTGGGGGCCTTGACCAAACCTTGCACAGAGTTCCCTGTGCATCGCATGATTACCTTACACCATTACCCTGCCGCAGAAGACCCAAACTTCCTCTGCCAGCACCCCTACCCAGAGAGCCTGGTTGTGCAGGTTCCAGTGTCAAAGATCATCCTAAATGTGTTCACTTCCATTCCACCAGACAGGGAATCCAAGAGGCTGGACACCTTTGGGAAGCGTATTTTCTCTTACACCAGTCTAGCCTTGCGGTCGGTGAACACTGCAAGCCTCTTGGGCTGATACTCCTGTACGTTGTGGCACTCGGTTGTACAGCTGCTTCCCATGGTTCCTGAGGAGGGCCAAGCTGTCCTCAACCAAACCTTAGTGGATTGTTGGGATACAGCAAAGTTTGCCATCAGGTGTGGGCTGGATACCACGGACTCCCTAGGCAGAGGCACAGCTTCTACGGTGGTGTTACATTGCCATTCTTGGTTGCAGTCCACTGGCTTCTCGAGGGATTTCCAGTCCCCCCCTGATTGACATGCCCTTCAATGACTCCCACCTATTTGGTGACAAAACTGACACTGTGGTTGAGTGGTTTCATGAAAGTTGGCTCACTGCCAGATCTCTTGGGCTTTCCATATCTGCCAGGTCCTAGCAATAGTCCTTTTGCCCCTACTGTGGTTGTGGCCGGGTCACATATGAGCATTCACAGTATCAACCGATCCCACCAGTACAGCAACCTACTCAGTCCTTTTGTGGGCGGGGTCGTGGATCCCAAAGAGGACGCGGGAGCCAGACCCAGTGAGCTCTCCAGTCCCTCACCTCTCCAGCAGCCTCAACGCCTCTTTAGTACATCCTCCTGCCAGCACAACCATCCCGTTGGCAGCAGGATCAGGCACACCACCTGCCTCAATGGTCTGGGATAACCTCCGACAAGTGGGTGCTTCAGATTGTGTGGAAGAGGTAATCCCTTCCATTTGTGGAAACACTTCAGACTTTGCCACCTTCCCAGGAATGGGTGATGGAGGACCATCTGTCCTTGCTCTGTCAGGAAGTATCGGCTCTTCGGGCCAGAGGAGCCATTGAGAGGGTGCCCGCTCCAGAAGTAGGGCTTGCTGTTATTCCAGCTATTTTTTAGTGCCCAAAAAGGATGGAGGCTCCGTCCTATACTAGAACTGCGCACTCTGAACTATTTCCTGAGAAACTCAAGATGCTCACAATGGTTCAGGTTTTGTGTGTGCTGGACACTGAAGACTGGATGGTGAGGATGGTCCTGCAGGACGTATATTTCCACATCCCTGTCCTGCTGGCCCACAGGCATTACCTGCGTTTCACAGTGGGCCATGAGCATTTCCTTTTTGCTGTGCTCCCTTTCGGCCTTACCAGTGACCCTACAGTGTTCACAAAAGTGATTGCGGTGGTTGCAGCCCATCTGCGTACCTCGACTACTGGCTGCTGAAGGCTGGCTTGCCCCAGGCAGTCGTCACCCACCTCCAAACTACGGCGGACCTCCTGCATTCGCTGTGGTTCACTATCAATGTGCAGAAGTCGCACCAAACCCCCTCTCATGGGCACCCTTTCATCTGAGCAGTTCTGGACATGGTGCGTTTCCACACCTACCCTCCGAAGCGGTGAGTACAAGATATTCTGGCTATAATTCAACATTTCAGACTTTATCCTGGATTTCTGTGAGATTGACTCTGAGGCTGCTGGGTCTCATGGCTAGTGAAGTGTGCCCGACGGCACATGCCGTCTCTGCAGTGGGACCTGAAGTCCCAGTGGGCGCAGCATCCGGAAAATCTCTCCGACCTGGTCCAGATATCAAAGGGCACTGCACAAGATCTGCCCTGGTGGCTGATGAACTACAGTTGGTCCAGCGGCAGACCCCTCTCTCTCCCCACCCGGAGCAGACAGTAGTGACTGATAAATCACTTCTGGGTTGGGGCGCCTCCTAGGAGAGTTGGAGATCAGAGGACTCTGGCCTCTGGCGGAATCCCAGCTCCACATCAACCTCTTGGAACTGAGGGCATTTCGCTTGCCATTGAAAGCCTTCCTCCCATCCATCAAAAGGATGATTGGTTCAGGTGAAGACGGCCATTACAATGTCCAGAAGGATCAGCAAGCTTCAGGCTCTCTCACTTAACACGCCATACACCAGCTTTTTCCCGGACAAACTGGTTCTTTGGACATATGCTTCTTTTCTGCCGAAAGTTGTCATTCCATTTCATGTCATCCAGAGCATCACTCTGCCTACTTTTATTGCTCCCCTTCATCCTTCCAAAGAGGAGAAAACTCCAGTGCCTGGACCTGAAAAGTGCTCTTTCATTTTACATTGATCTCACCAAGGAACGTCAGGTGGATGATTAGCTTATCATCTGGTTCACTAGAGCAAAATGGGGCAATACTGTGCAGAAGCGGCCCATCTCTCAGTAGATTGTATCCTGCATTAAAGTCTGCTTAGCATTATCTAAGAAGCAGCCACTTGATTGCTCATTCCACCAGGGCCCAGGCCCCTACTAATACATTGGCATGCAGGGTACTGGTTCTGGTCATCTGCCAAGCTGCTGCGTGGGCATTCCTACACACGTTTACGAAGCACTACTGCTTGGACAGTCGGGTCAGTTGAGACAGGTATTTTGCCCGTTTGGTCTGCCAATATTTTCTAGTTTGAGCCAGTTTGCAGACCCTCCTCTGGGGATTTATTGCTTGGGTATCTATTCTAAGGTAAGGAATCTGCATTAGAATTCTCTATCAGAAGAGCAAGATACTTACCTTCGGTAACACCTTTTCTGGTAGAAACTGTATCTAACTGCGGATTCCTCACTGACCCTCCCATCTTCCCCACTCTGCGAACTGGGCTCTTCACTGTAAGATCCCATTAGATGCTGCACACTGGTCAAAACAGAGTTACTGCTCACGAATATCCGGATCCCGTCTGACACCTTTGGAATATTCTGAGGTGAGGAATCTGCGGTTAGATTGTCTCTACCGGAAAAGGCATTACAGAAGGTAAGTAACTTGTTCAGTTATTCCAAGAGTGACCAATACCTTCAACTAGTTACCTTTTCCGTTCAGTTCTGTGAAAACTCTATAGGCCAAGAAAGTTACAGAAGCTCAAAAAATGCAATGCAGTTGTTGCTGCTGTATCTAGGGCGTACCACAAGCCCCACTTTTCATCCCGGCAGGGAGCGGGACGCTGCCGGCTGTTTTCGCACCAGGAGGCGCGTCTTAAAAACCCTCCAGGACTCCTGCAGTGTGGGACGCGCCCTGGCACGTGCCTGGGCCTAGACCGAGCCAAGAGCAGGCCCGTTTGCGCCCATCCACGGCCGATCGAGGCTGGGCTGGGCCACATCCCTTGGTTTCGTCGTAAGGGCTAAGGTACTGTGTGCTTTTTCATTTGTTATAATCCCGAACCCTGGCAGTGACCTCCATTTTCCAGCTTGCAGTCTTGCTTCTTTTTTGTGATTTGTGCTAGTGTTTTACCTCTCTATTGCCCCATTCCACGAGCCCCGTATGACTTGCTGAGGGGGGCTACTCAGACTCTAAGAGACGCTAAGAGATTTGCTTAACATCTATTGTACACCCTGAACAATGGGCAAAAGGAAATCACCTGCTGGGGCAACAGGGGGAGCTAACTCCACCACAATAGACTCATTCCTAATCAGGGCTGCCAATGTTATCTCTAAAGAGATATCCCTGACTGAGAGGAGGCTATCACTTGAAGCAGATAAGATTAGCCAGGATTTGCTGTCATTAGACAATCATGATATTGACAAGAATGCAAAACCCGGTATTGGTCCCAGATCCTCACCTGCATTAGCACTTTATACAACGACCTCTAACAGTGCTAACGGCAATGATGGACAGTCAACCATAGAAGAGGACTCCGCCCCGGTTGGGCCCCCAACCAAAAGGAAAAAGACGGGGGGAAGAGAGTGACTCGGTCCCAACTACCGAGCAAGCCTACATTACATACTAATATAGATACGGACCAATTGATAGACATGTTACTCCCCAGGCTGGAACTTTTGCTTAAAACCCGTGGCTGTGGGGGGAAGTAGAGCGGATGCGTTTACACACATGGATCGGATCTACACACGCCACATGACTAATACATACTGTAGCGCAAACGTGGTGACCTGCCAAAATAAGTCCTCGATTCAGAGGGAGACTCAAGGAGATGGGAGTGCCCGGGCCTCTAATAATAAATCGGACACTATTATACAGGAGAACGACATGATGGGGGCAGCATCTTTTAAGGGGACTCAACCTGCTCCACTGACCACAAACTCATCCCAAATGGCTAGTGCAGGTCTTTTGACTTAGTTAGAGTTGCCCCCAGAGTCAGCGCCACTAGTGGCTGTTTTACTAGGAGTTCCCCCCTGCCACCCAAGGCCCAAAAGAAACCACAGTGGACCTTATACACAAGGTTACTCATTGGAGTGACAGCAATGTAGCAAATGGACATTGTCTGTCCCCCCACATTATCATGGCCAGAAGGGTGGGCTGGGTGTGCCACAGGGTTAGGAACAACATGGCAGGAGATTGTGTAGTAATTAATGTAAGACACCCCGCTTACGCTAAAGCACTCGTTGAGACTACTTTTATTCAGACCTCTAATACATCAATCAAGGTTGTTCCCCTGCAGTACTTTTAGCCAACTAATTTTTTCCACCCCATTTGCCACAGACAGTAGCCCCCAAGGCCGGCTAGAACGGCCCAGGCTGATATTGGTAGGTCTGTACTTCCCTTATTCAACAGATTTGATCCTCTGCAAGAACAGGGTGGTTTAGATGGTAATGACTGACTACCTCCTGCTAGGGTTGAGTTGCATGGCCCAAGTATTGTACCACAGATGGGTAATGTTTTCACCTCCCCACCCAAATTAACTTCTGTTCTCCCAGATTTTTCTTGTCTGGAAATCCTGTCCTAGAACATAGCTGGTCTTAGATCTAAAGGTGATGATGTTTCATGGCAGAGGATGATAGTATGTTTTCATATAATCGAGCTACAGGAAACGTGGAACACTACTGAGAATCTTTATTTGGATGGTTTTACTTCCTATTTAAAAAGTGCAGTGCCATCTATAGCAGGTAGACCGAAGGGAGATCTTTTATTGGTTTCACTTAAACTCACCTGTTCCATCAGATGCGTAGAGTCGCAATCGGCCTATCTGTTAGCAATAGAGATGTTGTTTGCCAATCGCTTCCCTCTACTTGTCGTACATTTTTACAATTCCTATTGTAGAAACTCTGCTACTGAACATCTAATAGCACTGGAGAGGTTCCTTGAACAATATGGTGAGAGGCAAGATTCATACAATGAAGCCATAATATTTGGTGACTTTAATACGCATCTCTGTCATTTGGGCTGTATTTCGAAGACGGGCAACATGGACGTTTTACCTCCAGTGGCCCACTTCGAACATACGGAATCAGGCCATTTAATGGAGGAATTCCTGGATGCAAATAACTTGATCTGTTTAGAACAGCTGGGCACGGATGTACCAGTTCCCACTTTTACAGGCAGGGGCTCCCCTAGTACTATTGCCTTTATAATGGTCTCTGCTCCCCTAGTCCCTGCAGTTCCCAAGCTGACAGTGTCTTGGACCACTCATAGCGACCATAACCCTCTAATGCTTGAACTGGTGTACTGTATTGTAGCCCGTAGAGGGGAGGGAAGGAGCATCCCAAACTCTGACCTTAGCACAAAAGATCAAGCCCGCAGGTTAAAGTGGACAAAGGTGGCACCAGAGACTTTTTTAGATAGTCTATATGCAGAGTGTGCCGATGAGATTCTGCTTTGCATGGACACAATATCACAGGATAGAGTGGTTTTAGATGCGTTTGATAAAATAACAAAGTGTATATCCAATGGCCTTATGATTAAAACCAAGCCCAAAGGCCGTAAGGAGTTAAGGTGGTTTGATGGCAACTGCACTAGGGCTCATAGGAATCTAATCCGCGCCCTCAAGCAATCCCCGAGGGATGAGGCATTGGTTAGATCTGCTAGGAGGGCCTATAAATCCACAACCCGAAATAGGAAGAATATCATTAGGGCTCAGGCTTGGGAGGCACTTGAAGAGGCAAGTGTGCTGACAGTAAGTACAAAGTTCTGGGAAGTGGTTAATAGCCCCTTCTTTTCAGATACAGCAAACGCCAAAACAGATTGTATCATAGCTACTGAAAGATGGGTTCTACATTTTGAAGGGATGTATAGTGGGGATGATGCAGGGGGGCCCGATCTACCGTGGGACTCTGGTATAGATAGTGCCCCATTGCATTTTAATACTGAAGAGGTTCAAAAAGCTATCCTGGCCACAGCTGGAGGGAAATCGCCGGGCCCGTATGTATATGTATAAAGCAGACTCCCTAACCTGGGCCAGGATCCTGACACGAGTGTTTAATGCGGCCCGTTCCTGCGATCTACCCTCTTCCCGGTCAATGGCCACTATTATACCCATTTTTAAAAAGCGCTCGAGGGATTATCCAGCATGTTATTGACCAATTTCCCTCCTAGACTCAGCTGCTAAAATCATGGGGAAAGTAGTTCTGGATCGGATAACCACTTGGTTAGACAAGTCTAATGTTGTCTCAGACTTACAGTAGGGTTTTAGGCAGGGGAAAGGGACGTTAGATCAGTGCATTAACCTACATTTGTTGGTGGGGAAGTATACAATAGCAAAAAAGGGATCTTTGCACATTGCCTTTATGGACCTAACGTCGGCTTTCGACTGCGTCAACAGATCCAAGCTATGATCAATTCTTTTGGAGCTGGGTCTTGAGGTGGATTTAGTGGCCTTTCTACACTCTGACCATAATAACACCAGGGCAGCGGTGGGATACAATGAGGATGGTTGGTTGACTGCCTCGTAGGCTGTCAAGAGAGGGGTCAGGCAAGGGTGTATCCTGGCTCCCCTACTGTTTACACTCTACATTAGCCAGTTAGGGGACATCCTCTCGACTACCAGTAGAGACATCCCGAGAGCTGGTGCCAAGCTCATACCCGCACTTCTGTATGCAGATATTGCAGTGTTGTTTGCCAGGACAGGCGAGGGACTACAAAAACTTTTAGATGCTTTTATAGATTTTATGAGTTTGCTTGATTTAGCAACTCATTTTTCTAAATCACATACCATGACAATTGGCTCTAAGAAGGCTGGAAGGTGCAAGTTCTGCAGGGGGGCTGAACTCACTAAAGTCCAAACTTTCCCCTATTTGGGTGTGTTGTTTGACGATAACGGGTCGTGGGTTGCGCAGAGAGCACACAAAAAAGAACGTTCTGGCAAGGGCGGTGGGGACTACTATGGACTTTGCAAAAAGGTTGTGAACAAAGCCAGTCCCTGCACTGTTAAAAGTGTTTTGGGAAAAATGTATCCCGATGGCCTCCTATGGCTGTGACGTATGGGATATAAGGGCGTGAAAGATCTACAGGCGGTGGAAAATAGATTTTTGTGCAGGCTCCTCGCTGTCCCCCATTGTATCCCTGCTTTCACGTTGCACGAGGAGCTTGGCATGGGATACATCTCTGATCATACTGCAGTTGCACCTTTAGTACGATGGATGAGAATTTGGTCCTCCCCAGTCCCAACCACAGAGCCGTGGCCGCCATCGCACCCAAACTACAACGCACCGTCAACACCACCTTCAAAACAGGCACCTTCCCAGACGACTGGAAGCGCGCAGAAGTCAGACCCCTGCTCAAGAAGCCCACAGCTGACCCCACCGACCTCAAGAACTATCAGCCCATCTCGCTCCTCCCCTTCGCAGCCAAAGTTGCAGAGAAAACAGTCAACAGGAAACTGACACGATTCATTGAAGAGAACGCCGTCCTCGACCCGTCCCAATCCGGATTCCGAAGCAACCACAGCACAGAGACCGCCCTACTCGCCTCCACAGACGACATCCGCACCCTCCTGGACCAAGGCCACTCCGCAGCCCTCATCCTACTCGACCTATCAGCGGCCTTCGACACCGTCTCCCATCGCACACTAGTCGTTAGACTACACGACGCAGGCATACAAGGAACAGCCCTGGACTGGATCCGATCATTCCTCACCGGAAGAAGCCAAAGGATCAGACTCCCACCCTTCCTCTCCGACCCCACGAAAATCACCTGCGGATGACACACAGGGTTCATCACTGAGCCCCACCCTCTTCAACATTTACATAGCCCCCCTCGCAGCCATCGTCCAACAACACGGCCTCAACATCGTATCCTACGCCGACGACACCCAGCTCATCATCTCCCTCCCAAACACCCCACCACTGCCAAACTCAACTTCCAGGAAGGAATGCAAGACGTCGCAGTCTGGATGACCAACAGCTGCCTGAAGCTCAACGCCGAGAAGACAGAAGTCCTCGTCCTCGGTACCACCCCTTCTGCATGGGACAGCACCTGGTGGCCGACCGCCCTCGGAAGCCCACCTACCCCCTCAGACCACGCCAAGAACCTCGGCATCGTACTCGACTCATCACTCTCCATGAACCGACAGGTCAACGCCGTCACCTCCAGCTGCTTCAACACCCTCCGCATCCTCTGCAAGACCTTCAAGTGGATCCCCCCTGAGTCAAGAAAGACAGTCACCCACGCACTCATAACCAGCAGACTGGACTATGGAAACGCACTCGACGCCGGCATCAACAAGTCCCTACTCCGCAAACTCCAGACAGTACAAAACACCGCCGCCAGACTCGTCCTCGGCATCCCCCGTCACGAACACATCAGCCAATACCTACGAAGTCTCCACTGGCTCCCCGTGGAGAAAAGAGTCACTTTCAAAATCCTCACTCACGCCTACAAATGTCTACACAACAACGGACCCAAATACCTCAACGACAGAATCAACTTCCACGTACCCAAAAGAAACCTCCGATCTTCCAACCTCGCACTGGCTGAAACCCCGCGCATCCACAGAGCCAGAGCAGGCGGAAGATCCTTCTCTCACATTGCAGCCAAGACCTGGAATGAGCTACCGGCAGACATCAGACGCGCCCCCTCCCTGAACACCTTCAGGAAGACCCTCAAGACCTGGCTCTTCGGCTAAACAGATGATTGACAGATTGAATCAACTTGTTATGGTGGACTGCATGGCTTTGGAGGGGGCTCTGCGTATTCCTTGGCTAAGGTACATAGCGGAGCAGATGAGAAGCCTAGGCTGTCCTGAACTGTACACAAACCCCAAACTGGTACGATCTATTGACATCAGGAGGATCAAATCTCAGTTTCTGGCCAGGCAACAGGAAGACAGGGAGGGTGTGGAAATTGTTAAGCCCACGGTGAGAACTTACATCACACTTAGTCCTTGCCCACAGGCGCACCACTACCTGTCTCTTGTCAATAACATCTATCATCGTTTCCTGTTAACCAGATTCAGACTGAATCTTATCCATTGCCTGCTAGCCTTTCCAAAAGGCTAATTGAAGCCCAGGGATTCAAGGCCATGTCCATGTGACAATTTTTCCGATCAGTACACTTTGCACTTTGCTCTCTTTTGTGAATTTTATGTCCCGCTGCGTAAAAAATACATTCTTCCACTTTTGAGCTCATGGCATTTTGTCCAAGCAAGGCCAGCATCACTATACTTGCAGATGCTCTCCTCGCCCATGGTTTGTTTCAGAATTGTTAGCTATTTCTCTGGCGCTATAAGAGTTAGGAGAAAGATGCCTCCTGTCTAGATGAATTTGTACCTTCCTTGATGAAATGCACAATTTTTTTTTTTATTATTGACTAATCTTATATGCCGAATTTTTATAGTTTTTGTTTTTAATAATGAGCCATATATCTATTTTATTCTTTATTTAAATATGGTTTTAGGGAAATTTATATGTGTAAACTGTATTCGTTGTGTATTTATGGTGCTCCATTGTCTTGCTCTAATAATTGTCCCTGGTGTATTTATCTTGTGCTTTTATGGCTTTTACTAGCCGAATAAAGAATTTTTGACTGACTGACTGGCAATGCAGCACTTCCCTGCAGTCTACATTGATTGCTCTGTGTATGAACAATCAGTTGAATGCAGTATCACAGTCCATGCTTTGGTATACTTTAGTTAGAAATTTCTGTGGCTCTTGCTGGCACCCATTGTTAAAAACTGTCAGACAGGTGATCTGTGTTTACTTCAGTATAAAAAGGCAACAAGATACAAGGGTAATCCCAGTTGCATATCAAACTAAATATTTTCTCCTTAAAGGTAAGATCTAGCGAAAGAACCCACAGGAGGGCTCACTGCAATATGTTGAAACATCCTCCAAGGGATCCTAGAGACTTAGAAACCCCACAAATCCAAAGCAGAGATGAAGAGAGAAACTAGAGTTTTGATGGATCGTGCTGTATTTTACAGTAAAAGGGATAGCAGGAAAATTTGGCTCCTAAAGGGCAAAGGCAAAAACTCATCGAATTTCAAAATATCTGGAGGACAGTGTAAAAATTATTTATCTTCTGTATACAATGATAACAACATTAAAAACATTGAAACTCTGAGTTGGGAACCCATAACAATTAGCTCACTAACCATAGATATTGTTACCCTAATAATATCAAGTAAATCATCTAGAGCACCTGGGCCTAACTGTTGAAGCCTACATTATTTGAGTGGGCTGCAGCACTTTTCCCTATATTCAGGAACATCCTCATAAACTGTCATTTTCCATCATTCTCGAAGGGGGTCAATCTTTCAACCAATACTCCAAAAAAGAAAACAAATCCGATCTGAGTAACTACAGCTTAATGCCACTATCGAAAGGAAAGATCTTCACCAAATTATTTTTGGCAAAATTAGAAACTTGGGCCAAACAAATAATCTTTTAGATTACACACAGACAAGATTTAAAACTGTTGTTTAACACAACACTTGATAACATCTTCACCTTGGCAAAACTAGCCAGCAAAGGAATTTCTAGATCCAATGGCTAACTTTTAGAAGGCTTTGTGGATTATAGCACTGGATTAGACCAAGTGGAAAGAGTCATGCTCTGGACCAAACTGCAATCCTGAAGGAAAGACATTTATGTACTAAATGTAATTATCAAACGGCATACTGATACCTGAGTTTAATTAAAGCTTACATAAGATTTTAGAATAGATCCAGTGGACACAAACCTGGTTGCATTGGGCTCCCTTATTGTTCTGCCTCTATAACTTGGACTTTAAAAGATTCTAGATAAAAGCTAATACTTTCCAACCAAAACTGAAAACTGATTATATCTTTAGTCAAACCTATGCAGTTGACTTTGACTTACTTTTGTTATCAGCAAAACATTTATTAATCTATGTGGTGATCGGTCTATTTCTAAAGTAATAACTGCATTCTCAACCAAAGGTGTTGCATTGATGATACTACATATCCGTATTCTCAGGCCGTATAGACCAAAAATTTGGATACATTACAATTAAATCATCTACAGCAACTACTGAATATTTATTTATCAACTCCACAACAAAGAATACCGATATAATTAGGCCTCTCAGCAATATCAGTAACCATTGAGAAACAGATCAGACTTATTTTAGAGCATGCTTCAGATCTGCACAGTGCACCTTAAAATCTCAAGTTATTTAGATAATAAAACAAGCCTGGGAGAAGCCCTTTCTTCTCTCAAGACAAACGTTTGGAGCATTACCCTCCAGAGATTCAACAAAGTGGGTTAACTAGAGGGTACCCTTTATTAGAATAGGATTCCCTTGTAGTGTAGCTGTAAGAACTTGTGGTCTTAGATTCTCCTCTGCATGAACATTAATCACTAAGTTAATGCTAGTTGAACAAAGTAAATATGTATTCAGAGGGGATGATAGAGTACTCATCTACTCTAATATTTTATTATTTTTTATGTGTTTTAACAGCTTTTAAATCATCTTTGTTACAGATCATGTCAACAGCACAACGCTGTTTACCTAATGGAGATATTATATTTGCATATAATGTACTGTAATTTTATATTGTGCTCAATAAAACTTATTACATATACTATAATCCCCCTCCCTCCCAAGGTTTATTTTCCTGTCAAAATCATCTAAGACTTCATGATCCTTTGTGTGCTCGATTGCATATCTCTGGCAAAGATTCTGTTGACATATTTAATGCAAGTTCACTGAGCTTCTTAGAGATAAGAGAATACTGTCCAACTAAAATAAGCTGAGTTTTAATATGATAAATCAGATTCCTAGATGGGAAAGCTTCCAAGGAACTATAGCTTACCTTATGCTTGGTGTTCCATTATTTCTTAAGTGTAATACCAGTTTTCAAATCTAAGTTTCAGTGGCCCCAAAATACACCAAAAGTTCTACTTGTAAAGTTCAGATGAGCTTTTTCCACTTCTAGATCGCTCTCTGAATCACTTAGTCTTCTAGATGCATTTTTAAACCTCCAATATAAATGTATCAGATCCCATAGGAGCATTTGATTTGCCCAAGAAGTGGAAGAGCCTACTATAGATTCTATAAATTCTTAAATGTTCCATATAAAGTAGCATTGTATGCCAGTATTCTTCTTGTTGGAATTTTTCCTTCTTTCTCTCTACTTCTCTACCTTTAGTGTGAGCTACCATATTTGTCTTTCTTACAGAAATGCTTTTTACCAATGCCGTGCAGTAATGGCCAAAAATAAAGACAAGTGACACTAACCTGTATGTGTTCATGCATGCTTTCTCTTCAAGACGCTGTGGTAGGCAAGAGTGATGACGCCTGTGGGTCTCTGTGTCACCTTATATTTATGCTCTTACAACATGGCCAGGCTGCCATTTCAGTTACTTTTTTAATTAATGTTCAAAACGATGGGTGCCACTTGGAGCAGTAAATTAACAAAATGGATTTAAACTTGTGGGAAAACACTTTTTGTAAAGAGAGCGACCCAACAGCAAATGGCAGTTGCCGGGCTCTCCCCAAAAAAAAAAAACGAAACCAATTGCATAACGATGGGTTGGGAGAGTAACAGATTTGCTTGAAGCAGGGGGCCTGGGGAAATAAAAAAAAAAAGAATTAGCAGTCTGGGTTGGGGAAACAATGCACAAGCTGAGGGGAGCACACTGGGAGTGCACAAAAGCGAAAAGCAGCACACGATGGAGAGAACAAGAGCACAAGTGCACTTTCGTAGAGTGCTAAAAGAAAAAGTAGGTTCAAGGCATGTGTAGCTGTAGATACACATGAGGTTCATAATCCTGCCATCTAGTGTTGGACTCGGATGTGTGCAAGTTGTTTTTATTCGAAGAAAGTCTTTCGAGTCACGAGGTATTGTGAATCCTCCTCTTGCTGTTAATGCACATGGTCATCGACTCCATTGTTAAATTGCTTTTCTTCCGCCGTCGGGCGCACTCATCTCGGTTTACACAGTTCCTACCTCCGTCATATTGTTATCAATTGGATTACTTTATCCCTTCCATTCAGTTAGACTACTCCTGAATCAACTGGGTGGTTTTCCATCGACCTCGGACCCAAGTGGGCCTTCAGCCTCCGGGGCCTTTCTTCGGTCCTTAGGCATATCGCCCCCACCATGTACACACGGTGATGGAATGGGCGCATTTCCGCTACTGTCCTCGGTGTCACGCAAAATACTCTGGTCTACAATCTGTGTCTCTCTCCCGGGCACAACAAGGTTTATTGCGACGTTTGCCGTTCCTTCCGTTCATGACCATTGGGCTCGATGACGCGAAATGTCATGGAGGAGTGGAGACGACACACCAGACCATTTCGGCACTGAGGACATCGAGGGAAACATCATGTGCAAGCGTGGCTGCGGATGAAGGGACCTTCTCCCCAGGCAAGCGCTCTGATTTTTAACCTGGAAATCCAGGATTTTCCACCAGCCGCCAGTATTGTGCCCACAACCACCTTACCACGGACCCCACGCAGTGCAGCCCTTCTTAAAGAGTCGAACAGTTACTCTGGAGCGCCAGAGATAGACTGCCGGGCCACCACTGCCTTCGGGCCATGGTGGGCACCGACTGACAACTTCAGACGTAACGCCCAGGCCCAGCAGAGGGCAGAAGAAACATCGAGGAGGACTACTTCGGCACAGGCCACTCCCACCTCGGAGTCGAGCCGACCTTCAGAGCTGACAACTTTGGCATCAAAACAGAAACTGGCAGTGGAGCTGAGACCATCGGCATTGGAGCCGAGACCATCGGCGCCCAGCAGAAAGTTCAGCCACAGGGACTGTCAAACCGATTCTTCAAAAACTACAAGAAGAGAGCTGCACCCGGCAGAAACACCTCATGATCCATCCACATACAGGCTGGATAATCACTCGCCCTCCTGGATCTGCTGCTCAACCATCTAAATGGCAACTGTCCTTTGATAAAGCCTTGGACATACCACCTGCACCAAAGCAGCGGAAGAGAATGGACATGGCTACAAGCCCTTTGCATTTCACTATTCCACCACCCCTACCTGCTCCACAACACTCTCCCTCACCTCCTGCTTCTCCAGCTGGCCCTATATCATACACAACTCCAGGATCACCACATTCATATATAGGGGGACTGGGCCATAGGGATACCTTTGACATTCCACCGCAGCATGATCCCTTGGATACCTATGATGCTGATCCACAAGCGGATACAGATCCTGACCTATACCCTGTAAAACCCTCCCCTCCCGATAAAACCCCTTCCTACCACGACCTCATTCGTAGGGCTGCCACCTTCCATAAAGTGGTTCTGCATACTGAGCCATTAGAGGATGATTTCCTTTTTGAGGCCCTTTCCTCCACACAACACTCTGCTCAGTACCTCCCCATGCTTAAAGGCATGCTCCGTCCCACCCCAGACATCTTCCATGACCCAGTTTGAGCTAGGGTCATTACACCAAGGGTGGATAAGAAGTATAAGACTTCCCCAACTGACCCACTATACATCCAGGGCTAGCTTCCACCTGACTCTTTAGTGATAGCTACTGCAGGAAAAAGGGCCAACTCTCAACACTTGTGAAGCCCCTCCACCAGATAAAGAAAATAAGAGAATAGATGCTGCAAGCAAGAGGATAGCTGCACAATTGGCCAATCACTGGAGAATTGTCAATTCCATTGGGCTGCTTTCTCGATATGACTGGCCACATTGGGACGAAATGGAGAGATTCCTCCAATATTTCCCAGATGAACACAAGAAGAAAGGCTAATAAATAGTCTCTGAAGGAAAGCAGATCTCAAACACCACCATACGATGTGTCCTAGATGCTGCGGATACTGCTGCTAGGGGCGTTACCTCTAGTGTCCTTCTATGTAGGCATGCATGGCACCATGTTTCCGGTTTCAAACCGGAGTTCCAGCAAAACCTACTTAATCTGCCTTTCAATAGGGAACATCTTTTTGGCTCACAGGTAGATACTTTATTATAAAAAATTTAAAAAGACAATGAAACCAATCGGTGCCCTTCAAACCCCTTTCCCATTGCGGGTCCTTTCACCGCTCATCCTACCGTGGAGGTTCCAAGACCACTTCCCCCAAAATCTCCACATCATACCAAAGGCCACAAGCCCAAAACACCTCTTCCAGGGGCTATTATCGAGGCTCCTACAGAGGGATAACAATTTAAAAGGCAGAGGTAAAGGTGGATCCCCAAAGGACCTGCCGCCACCAGTAAGGCCCTGACTTACCTCTCATTCCACCGGATCAGATAACACCAGTCGGAGGTCATCTCCAAGGGTTCTTTCCTGCTTGGCGGAATGTCACCGCCGACCAGTGTGTGTTGGATATTATCCAACATGGTTATTGTCTGGAGCTCACTTCCACCCCTCCCAACATTCCACTTCACAAACACAAACTCTCCACGCAACACGAAAGGTTACTCAGGGAAGAGGTCCAAGTGCTCCTCCAGAAAGGAGCCATAGAACCTGTCACTCTCCATCAACAGGGCACAGGAGTTTACTCGCTGTACTTCTTATCCCCAAAAATGACGGGTCCCTCTGACTTATTTTAGATCTCAGGCCCCTAAACGAGTACATTCTCTCAGAGCACTTTCACATAGTCACTCTTCAGGATGTCATTCTGCTTCTACAACAAGGCGACTTCATGGCTGCACTCGACCTCAAGGACACGTTTTTCACATTCCAATCCATCCAGCACATCACCCGTACCTCAGATTTGTAGTAAGCGGACAGCATTACCAATTCAAGGTGCCCCCTTTTGGAATCACCACTGCCCCCAGGGTCTTCACCAAGTGCCTCGCAGTAGTGGCCACTTACCTATGCAGACAGAGCATCCACATCATTCCCTATCTGGGCTCATCAAGAGTGCCACTTGTGAGAAGTTGGCCTGGTATATGCTGTCCACTAATTAAAGTGGGCATTATAGAGAAATGGGGTAACCCAATCGAAGTCCTTGGACCTGGGTATCGAGTAGTACAAAAAACAATTGGTCCTGGACCTTTCTTTTTACAAAACAAACACTTGCTGGGAAAGGTTATTGCTTAGAAATTACTTGATGCATGCATACAGTCAGCACAAGGTTTAGTAAATCCAAACAAAGAATTTATCTTTGATGTGCAACAAACCTAGAAACATACCTTTTTTTTTTATAGTTCTTTTTACCAAAGACAAGAAATGACGTTACAGAATGCAAACATATGCAGGCAGTTATGGCAGGACATAGGGTTGAGAACATCGACAAGCACGGAACATAAAGTATAACAATGGCTTTCACGCTACTTCTCATCGTTCAACCCTTCTATCCCCATGTCTTCAACCATTCTGCGGGTGCTCGCATATACCACCCCTGTATGCATTCCACTTCTCCCAGATCTGTATCCATTTTTTGGGGCAACCTCTAGAAACATAAATGGTCTTTTCTGTGACCATGCACCAGTCCATGTCCGTACCCCATTCTACCAATCCTGGTGGGTCACACGCCTTCCATTTCCGAGCTATGTTTCGTCTTGCAACCATCAACCCCAGAGTCACCCATAATTGTTCAGGTCCGTCGGGCCCCAGACATTTAATGAACCCAGCTTAATGTTACAGTCAATCTTTTGTCCGAATTCGGTTTCCATACCGCCCGTTACCGCTGACCAGTACCTCTGGATGAGGATACACTCCCATAACATGTGGATAAAAGTGCCCTCATACCCACACTTCCTGGGGCACCCACCCTCAATGCAGTATCCTATTCTCACTAGCATGGGACCAGCAAGGTAGGCTCTGTGTAATATTTTCAACTGTACCAGCCGGAGCCTTGAGGAAATTGCCACCTCTTTAGGAGAGGCCAGCGCCTCAAGCCACTCTTCATCATCCAGCCCCCCAACGTCATAATCCCACTTCGCCCGAAGTTGGAGTAGTGGATCTGCCATATTATTAAGTAGTTTCTTATATATGGGCAATATGGCTTTCTCTGGCAGGTCTCCATCTAGGATCCTATCTTCAAGCGGGGAGGATTCAGGCGGTGGCTCACCCTTAGGCAGTACGGTTAACAAGGCGTGTCTGATCTGTAGGTATCTGAAGTATTCGGTACTTGCCAACTCGTATTCCGTTTGCAGTTGGGCAAAGGGAACCACATCTCCCGCCTTCCATAGGTCACCCACTCGTGAGATGCCTATGAGGTCCCAGCGGTCAAACCCCCTCGTACGAATCAAGTTCCCCAGCTGGGCGCTGTACCAGAGTGGTGTAGCTTGCGTGATCCTACCCTCCCAGCCCAAGCTCTTTGTTGCTGCCTTCCACACCTGGATCACGTGACCTGTGGGCCCCGAAGGTCTCGGCTTCGGTGAGTTAGAGTACAGCGCTCCCACGAAACTACCCCCCAGTAGAAGCCATCTATCCATTTGGAAACCCGGGTCTCCCTCCGCCCTGTACTTGCATTGGTTTATTGCAGCCAACTGGGCTGCCCAATAATATTTTTTAACGTCCGGGAGACCAATTCCCCCGTCAAACCACCCAATTGTTAACTTGTGGGTGGCAATCCTAGGCGGTTTACCATCCCACAGTAGGTCTCGAAGGGTGCTATTAATCTCCTGGAAATACCCCAATTCGACCTGATGCGGCGTATTTTGCAGTGTGTATAAGAATCGAGGGAGGGACATCATCTTGAATAGGGCTGCGCACCCCAATAGGGTCAAAAGGAGCGACTTCCAATGTCGGACATCACTCTTGAGTCGCTGCAATGGAGGCTGGAGGTTTTGGTCATAAAAAAGGGATGGGTCTTTAGAGACCCAAATCCCCAGGTATTTAAAGTCGTCTCGCGCTTCTGTGATCGTGAATCCCCGGGGAAGGGTAGGTGTCGCCGCACTGAGGACGTACAGTACTGATTTAGACCAGTTTATTGTATACCCGGCGAAGCTGCCAAACACCTGAAATATGTGCAATACCCGGTTTAAGGAGGCCGCTGGCGAAACTAGATATAGCAAGATGTCGTCAGCGTACAATGAAATGCGGTCCTCCCAACCTTCCGTCCATTTGAGGCCCCTTACAATCGGGTCTCTCCGTATCCACATCGCCAGTGGCTCCAATGTGAGGGCAAAAAGCAGCGGGGACAGGGGGCAACCCTGTCTGGTGCCTCTACCAAGTGCGAAAGTGCGAGATTTCCTATTGTTGACGACGATTTGGGCCAGCGGTTCCTGATACAGAAGCTGAACCCATCCGATAAATTCCTGGCCGAGCCCCAGCTTCTTTAACACTGCAAACATGTCGGGCCATTCTATTGTGTCAAATGCCATGGCCGCATCTAGGGACACCACCACGGCGTCCTCACAGATTGTCTCGGCTCAGTACCCCATGTAGCCTACGTAGGTTAAGAGAGGTGTTTTTGGTGGGCATGAAGCCTGATTGATCCGGGTGAACTAGATTCGGAATTACCTTCAGTAACCGCGTGGCTAGGACCTCCGCCAATATCTTGGCTTCCCCGTTAAGTAGCGAGATTGGTCTGTAGGAGGAGCACTTGTTCTTCGGCTTACCCTCCTTGTGAATTACCACTATCGTTGCCAATCTTTGGTCTGTGGGGAGTTGACCCGTTGCCTTACTCTCGTGGAACATGCTAGTTAAGTAGGGGGCAATCTTATTCGAGGTCAATTTATACAATTCGATTGGCAGGCCGTTGGGTCCCGACGCCTTTCCTCCGCGCAAATCCTGTATAGCCTTTCCTACTTCTATGCTGGTTATTTCCTGGTCAAGGTCGGAGCGCTCGTCATCAGAGAGCACCAGAAGAGAAATGTCTCTCAAGAAGGCAGCCGCCGCCTCCTCCTCCTCCGTGTACCGGGACTGGGAGGTATAGACCGATTGATAGTATAGGCAGAAGGCATCCGCAATCTCTTGCGGTTTGGTGAGACTACCCCCCGGGTCAATCTCTATCTCGACCACATCCCTGCTAGCCTGGTCCCTACGGTCTAACCAGGCCAGTAGTTTCCCGGCCTTGTCCCCAGCGTCGTAAACCCTGCTTTGTGTTGCCCTATACTGTGCCTTGGCTACGTCCGCAGCCAAGTCAGTGTATTCTTTAATTTTCAATTCCAGTGCCTGTTTCACTTCGTCAGAGTCGACCTCCCGAAGTCGTCCCTCCATCTGTAATATTTCCTCTTCCAGGCGGTCCATTCCTGCTCACGTCTCTTTGTTTGACCCTGCAATCTGGGCCAGGGCCACCCCACGGATTACTACCTTGTAGGCCTCCCATAGTGTCGATGCCGATTCTACTGAGCCCTCGTTCTCTTGGAAATATAATTCCGAATCTCGCGTGATGCCGTCTCTTATGTGGGGGATCCTAAGATACCATGGATTAATCGGAGCTGTTCTGCCTACCGTGGGCTCGCCCACCTCTAGTCGGCACCAGATGGGCGAGTGGTCCGAGATTCCCCTGGCTAAATGATGGACCTCCCTGATGCAGTACAACTGAGAAGCCGGTGTTAGAATGTAGTCGATTCTGGACATACTGCGATGGGCCCCCGAGTAGTAGGTGTACTGTTGTTCCATCGGATGCAGCCCCCGCCAAGCGTCCACTAGACCCAGTGCCCCCAGAAAACTATGGATCTGCTTCCGGGAGGGAGGCAACGCCTTCCGGGGCCAGCGATCCAGGGAGTCAGAGACGATGGAATTTAAGTCACCCCCAATCATCAATCTGCCCTCGAGCAAGTCAGGGAGGAGATTCCCAAGGTCTTTAAAGGCTTGGACATGAAGACCCGGGGGCACATAGGCCGAGACTAGGTTCAAACCACGCCCTTCCCAAGTTCCCGAGATAGCAACAAATCTGCCCAGGTTGTCTGTCCAGGTACGGTCAATCGTCACTGGAAAAGATTTCTTCGTCATGATCCCCAACCCCCCTGGACCCAGACCCAAATGCGGAGTGTGCCACTAGCCTGAACCCCCATCTCGTCATCGCTTTACAGGCATTACCTAGGAAGTGTGTTTCTTGCAACAGAATTACGTCCGGGGAGTGTCGCTTTATGAACTGGAGCACTATTCCCCGCTTGATCTTGTCCCCCAACCCGTTTACATTCCAGGATAGCAGTTTGAGCCCATGCTTAGCTGTAGAGTCCGTCATATCCTAGGGTGTAGCATCGCGCCCACGAGGGGAGCCCTTCGCTGGAGCCATTCGTCTAACTGAGCCCGCTACCCATCCCGCCCTTTCGTGAATCAGTGCTTCCTTACCCAGGATGCGCTTTAAGTCGTCGCCATTATCGCTAGTTTTGTCACTCTCATCGTCACTGTCTTGTAAATTAACAGAACTACCCGTCCCTCCCACCCTGGCATGAGAATGTGCAGATGCCGTGCAGGCGTCTCGGTCGTGTCTGATGACGGAGAGCCCAAGTGCGCAGGGGCCCGCCCCCAAAAACTTAAGTAACTTTAACCCCCTCCGTGCCTCCCTGCATGGCGGTTTCGGAACCTCCTGCCTCCCCAAACTTGCAGAGTGCCTATCGCCCACCCCTGGAACTTTAAGGTGCGTGCGCCCAACCTAGCACCCGTTCATGCATTAATAATTGTTGCTGAAGCTGCGACACTACCTATCCATTGATTACTTCTTTGTATAACTCTTAGCAGTCTCACAAACACTATTCACATTTCTAATCCGCGCTCAGACCCAGCGGGAGCTCGGAGTTAAGAGTCCATCTGGTTCTAAGCCCTGCGAGAACGGGGCTGTAGAGCCCCCACACATTCAACAGCTTATACTGACCAGTCCGCTTTAGTCTCTGGCAGCTGCGTCACGCTCCGCCGATGGGGAACCTGCGACCTGGTCTCCCTGCATTTTCTCTCTTCCATGGCGTGGGCCACGATTACCCTTCTTCCCGGCCTGCCGCCAGCCGTCGAGCCAGTCCCAGGTCTCCTCTGGAGTGGTGAAAAACCAGACCTTCCCGTCCGACTCCACTCTCAATTTGGCCGGGAAGAGCATCACGTACTTAACGTTCTTGTCTCGCAGCGCTTTCTTGACTTCCAGGAAACTGCGCCTCTGTCGTTGCACCTTGAGGGTGAAATCCGGGAAGAAAGTCACTTTGCTGTTCTGAAATTCGATTGGTGGAGTTGTTCGAGCCGTCTGGAGGATAACTTCCCTGTCTCTATAGTTGAAGATGCGCTCAACTATAGGTCTCGGGGGGGCCCTGGGTTTCGGTCTGCCACCTGTGCGCTCTCTCGACCGTAAAGAATTTCGACAGCCTAGTTGGCTTCAGGTAAGTCGTGACCAGATCTTCAACGAACAGGTCCGTTGCTGGATCCTCCGCTCGCTCCGGGACCTCCAGTATGCAGACATTGTTGCGCCGGGAGCGCCCCTCGTATTCATCGAGTTGCGCCTCCAACCTCCCACTCAGGGTCTGGAGGTCGTCCACCCTCCGTTGAAGGGCGGCTGTGTCAGCAACGAGGGAGCCCACGGTCAGGGAAACTTCAGAGGATACAGAGTCAATTCTAGTCTCCAGCGACGTCCTCACCGTCGTTATGGCGGTCAGTATGTCTTGCAAGGTCGGTTCCTTCGCCCCTTCAGGAGCCTGTTGTTTCTCTGGGGGGTCTTCTCCTCCCTTTTGGGTGGGGCCTGGGCCCTTGTCCCAGGCAAACTTCTCCAGCTTGGCCTGCAGTGAGGCCTTAGAGTTGCGGCACCCAGCCATGACCGGGCAGCGTTGGCCCGAGTTAGAGGAGATACGTGTCAAGCAGGCGCTTCCACGATGGCGCGGAATAGCTTCGTTGAAATGCGCCCACCGTCAAAAGTGGCGCTATTGTTCTATAGAGCGCCTAGCCGTACGCTGTGGTACGTGAGCGGGGCCGGCCACCTCGCCCCCCACTGCTGAATTAGTATAGCTTCGCCTGGTGCAGTGACGATCTTCGGGTAGTGGACCAGCGCCGGGGGGTCCGCACCAACCCAGGCGCGACCTTGTGGCAGATGAAGTCACGTCAAACAAACAGGCAAGCGCGCCTGATAAGAAATCAATCAGCCCCACATGCAGTCCCAGTGATCTTGGCACTCTTTGTCACCTCCAGAGCAGGGAAGGCAAAACTCTCCCTCGTTGCAGTCGCTAGGGGAGGGTGGCACCCCAGAACGTGACCAGGCAACTGTGTTGGGGCCTGGTGGCAAAGGCCCTTGTCTTTCACTATTGCCCCTGCAGTTTGCCGAAGGTCGGGCGTCTCCGAGGGAACCGGATTCACCCCCGACCCGCACCTCAGGCTGTCGCATGCAGGGTGGAATCCACAACAACCTGCCACAGCGTCCCGCTTTGCAGTTACGGCTGCGTTCGGGCCGCGTTGTCCACCCCCGCTGCCAGGGAGCCAATGGGGGGGCCGCCGCCTCTCGCTGCTGCGTCACTCATCGGTCCGGGAGTAGGGGACAGGTCCGGATGCAGGCGCGCTCCTTCCGCACTGCCTCAGCTGGTGGGCCTCAACTTCGATGGGACCACCACTTCTCCGTGGGTGCTCCGGGGACGCTCAATCTGTTCGCGCCCCGCCTGCCAGAGTCTCTTTGTCCGCGGGGTCGCGCTGGAGCCGATCCGCACTCTTCGCCTCTAATACACCAGGTCTCGTTAACTGCCGGCCAGAAGGGATATGAAGCGCCAGGGAGCTGAGCGACGAGCGCGAGCAGGGCCACCTCGCTCCGCCCTCACCTCCGGTGCGGCCCTCGCAGGCCGGCCGGGTCGCTCCCGGCCGGTCTGCAATCAAGGCGACTGGGCCGCGGCTCAAAATGATCCCGCTGGGGTCAGGGATTGAATTCTTCCAGATGCGTCGCAGCAATCACGGAGAAATGAGCGGATTTACTGTTGAACGGGTGCCTAAGGACGGAGCCGCCTCAAGGTGCGGCGATGTTATTTGGATGTTGGCCACGCCCCCCCTAGAAACATACTTGATATCTCCTGATTTTTTACAAAAACCATATATTTATTATTCACAAACTCATTTCAACAGATGGTAGACACTCTACCATACTCATAACTTAAGGAGAAGAAGGTTGCTCCAAAGGAAGGTGCATGGAAAAAGTGCTCAAGTGTGAAGTGAGTGAAGGAAAGGAAAAGAATCCAAGAGAAATCAGAAAACAAACATCACTCAAATTGTTCTGAATATGACTGATAACAAAAATCAGTCAGGTTAGGCCTGTCCAGTATAGATTAATGTACAATTCATTAATTGAATTTGATTTGCAAACAAAACAGAGAAATATCATCTGTAGTGAGGGCGGGGTGAAGGGGACGCTTGGTCCAGGCCTGCAAAAGGGTGAGCGTCGACGTTTCGACCCAACTTAGGGGCATAGAGGGTAATTGTAGCCTCAGCCGGCGGGTCTTCTTCAGGACACGGGAGAAGCAACCTATTCACAGTGTATGTGGATCTGGCTCCCGGGGTAGCCACCCGCATTCACGTTGGGATTTTTAGAGACCCAAATTCCAAAAATCGAAAGGGAATAATCCTCATAAATCCATATGAAAATTAGGTGAAGTAATCGCCATCCGCACTTACGTTGCAGTGTAAAGACAATATTTGGAGGATCTTAATCTATGATGAGCTATTGTAGGAGGCGAATCAATCGGCAACTAGATTTACAGCAGCCCGGAGCGAAGTCCTCACCTTGCACGACAGTAGCCGATACTTGAGCACTTTTTCCATGCACCTTCCTTTGGAGCAACCTTTTTCTCCTTAAGTTATGAGTATGGTAGAGTGTCTACCATCTGTTGAAATGAGTTTGTGAATAATAAATATATGGTTTTTGTAAAAAATCAGGAGATCTCAAGTATGTTTCTAGGTTTGTTGCACATCAAAGATAAAGTCTTTGTTTGGATTTACTAAACCTTGTGCTGACTGTATGCATGCATTAAGTCATTTCTAAGCAATAACCTTTCCCAGAAAGTGTTTGTTTTGTAAAAAGAAAGGTCCAGGACCAATTGTTTTTTGTACTACACTAATTAAAGTGGGCACCTTGCACCAGTCCAAACGACCCTTATGATGTATGAGGTCAAAGATAACCTTTAGAAAGCTATCCTAGTGGTAGCTGTGGAGAGCAGCCTTCAGGCTTAATCGTGAAGGAATGTAAAGCAGCTTGTTTTACCAGAATATCACCTCCTGCATTAATTAAATGTAAGGAGAACCACACAGTAGTTATATAAAAATATGTATTTATTAATATAACACTCTCTAATATCCTCTACCCGAGGATAGAACACAAAGCACACAATACGAGATCAATAGAACAGTTGTAAGTAGCACAATACCCAGTGGGCTCCAGGGGGAGACCAAACCATATACTAAAATAGTGGTATAACAACCATGACTCGGGTCAAGACAAGGTCTGGAGCACGTAGAATCGTTGGGACCCCAAGGAACCACCCAAGGTGAGTAGATAGGGACCCCACGGAGGGCGGGTGCAGTGTGCTAACACGACGCGGGCTCCGTACAATTCTATAGGGAAGTCGCGGTTGCAATTTTACAGTTTAAGGACCCTTCTAGGAGGACTTTGAGGAAACCCTTTGGAACTTGAGGTTGGAGAGCCACCCCACCCATGGATACCGTAGTACCCGAGTTACCTATCCCAGAGGAGCGGGTGCATAGGCCTGGAGTGGTGTCGGAAACCGCTGTCATTCTCAATGGAGGGCTGCGAAGAAGTGCTGCTGCCGTGAAGGTGAAAAGGGTCCGGTGGAATCCCAGCCGGGATTCGGGAAGAAAGGAACCTGGAAGCAGAGGGGACAGAGTCTGGGTCCCTTCAGAGTGACCAGGGGCTCGGGAGACGAATGCCCACCGATGTCGGGTGCTTCAGGTGCGAAGAAGGGATGCTTGACTCTGCAGCCACGAGGACCAGGAGGGCGTCGACGATGACCAGGAGCCAGATGCAAGTTGTCCCCCGAAGGATGTCGAGTGCTGAGGGGTCGATGTCCGGCTGGAGCACCAACAAGCCTTGGCAAAAGCAACCCACGCAGGAAGGTCAAGCAGGTTACGGTGTGGACCAGCAAGGTCCAGGAGACTCACCAAGCAATGGGGAGTCAGGGCACATCTGGAGCAACCAGGGAAGCCCAACAGAATTAAAGATAACCCTCAGGAGGACCCACAGGCCGAATGACCAGGAGTGCGAGGGGACCTCGAGCAAGATCACAAAGTACCAGCCCACGGAGCACTCGGTGCGAGGAGGCCGGAGTTCTTTGGTGGAAATACTGCTCAGGGTCAGGACTACACGGAGTCCACTGCACAAGCTCGGGAATCGCCAACAAACATATGCACTTGCGAATAGACGCGGTGCACAGGGGTTCGGGTTATGCAGTCCCCACGAGGGATACTGGCCTCAAACTTGCCGAGAGGGCAGATCAACCTCAGGGACCTTCGAAACCCACCTCCTGTGTTGCTGGAGTCTTCAGAGTCCGCAGGAGCTCGGGAGCAGCAGACCGGTCAGTTGCGTTGAGGTGCCTGCGAATGCAGGGGAGTGACTCCTTCACCCCAAGGGAGATTCTTCAGTTGTCCTTAGTGCACCACAGGTCCTGCACGAAGCCTGTATGGAGCAAGGGCACAGACAAAGCTTTGGACAGAGAGGGAGACGAAGTCGGGCCCAGTCGAAGTCCAGCGAAGTCCAGAGTGTCCAGACGGTCGAAGGTCAGTAGTTTCTTCTTGTAGAATCTTGTCCACGTAAAATCTACAGAGCTACAGTCAGGTAAGCCCTTTTGTACCCACAGGAGAGGGTTGGACAGATTCGGGGGACCCTCCTAGGGGAGGGTCAGGACAGAGGGGTGGTTACACCCATGTCCTTTGTCCAGTTTCGCGCCAGAGCAGGAGCCAACGGCTCCCAGAACTGGTTTGAGCTGGACTATGCACAGGGACACCAAATGTGCCCCAGGTGCAGACTTTCAGGCACTCTGAGTGCACCCACCCAGCCCCAATACACTAAATCCTGTCTGGGAGGTGGTCACACCTCCCTGTGACAGGATGCCTATTGTGCTGCCTTCCCCTGCTCGAGCTTGGCTCAGCAGCAGGAGGGCAGAAATGTGTCTCTGGTCGGCAGCATCCATTTTGTGCTGACCGGGTCGAGAAGGCTGGCACCGGATAGACCAGTGACCCCACGAAGCTTGCTTCAGAAGGGTGGAATCATACCTCCCACACCGGTTAGCGGTGTGGAGGTATGATTCCAAGGTGTTTGATACCAAACACGATATGTTTCTATGCAACCGTTTTCGAGATAGCATTTACCACGAGGTTATAATGCACCTCTACCTATATGTCCGGCTGAGTCACAGACAACCCGGGAGAATGGTCTCCGAAGGCTGCAGAGGGGCTCTGCTCATGCAGGGGCACCCTCTCACGTAAAACCCAGCACCCTGCCTTCAGGATTGTTAAGGCCTGCTATAGGGGTGACTTAAAAGTTTTAAGTGTAGTGACCTATAGATATAGTGAACCTATATCTAAAGTAAGTGGTCCAAGCACCAGCTTACACAGGTTGCAGTAGCAGACCTGTAGTTCCATTTTGCATGGCCTCTCATGGGTGGCATAATACATGCTTCAGCCCATGGGAAGCCTCTGGGGAACCTATGCCCTGGGTACATGGGTACCATATACTAGGGACTTATAAGAGAACTCCAGTATCCAATCTGGAGTGTACCAAAGTACATGCATAACAATTTAAGGGAGAAAGCAGATAGACTGGGGATCCCAGTCAGACTAGTCAAAACAGTGCAACATCAAGCAAAAAGTGGGGGTAACCATAAGAAGCAGATTCTACTTTCCTACACCACTCGTTTAAAATGTCGCCAACACACTCGGGTCACCATCAGCCTATTTCACGAACTAGGCTTTATTACCGAAGCTTTAAAATGCCATCTCTAATTCCTTCCGATCCAACCTTATCTAGGGGCAATTCTCAATTCAGAGATGGGCAAGCCTATCCAAATGCTGCCAGAATACAATCCTTTCAAGCAATCATTACTCTATTTCCACTAAATCAACAGGTTACAGTTAGGACAGTTATGCGCCTCATCGGCATGATGGCCTCATGCATCGCTATAGTTCCTCATGCCAGGTTGCGCATGTGTCCATTACAAGAGTGCTTAGTGCACCAATGGTCTCAAGCGGAGGGTCAATGGGAAGACCTAGTGTTGGTTGGCCATCAAACTTGTCACTCTCTGCAATGGTGGATCTCTGTAATGGTGGAACACCAACAACTTGTTAAAAGGACAGCCATTCCTAGACCCAGTTCTGCACCGCACCAAAACAACGTGCTCCTCCCTTACAGGATGGGGAGCGCATCCACAGAATTTGACTGTTCAAGGTCAGTGGAATCCCAGTCAGTGAATTCTCCACTTAAATTACCCAGAGCTACTAGCTGTTCACCTAATGTTAAAAGCTTTCCTTCCTCACCTAATTGGCAAGGTAGTCCTCATCAAGACGAACAACATGACTGCCATGTATTGCCTTCAGAAACAAGGGGGCAGCAGATTCCCCTTAGCTCTCTCACCTAGCCCAGAATATTTAGAAATGGGCTCTTCATCACAAAATTCACCTTTTAGCGTAAAACTTGCGGGGATTGGACAACGAGATTGCCGACCTCCTCAGCAGGATGCAGCAACAAGTTCATGAGTGGGAACTCCACCCGCATGTGCTCCACCAATTTCAGCATTGGGGACTACCGGAGGACTTCTTCGCCACAGCAGAAAACCCCAAATGCCCAAACTTTGCCTCCAGGTTTCCACACCCAAAGTCCATGGGCAATGCACTATGGATGAGTTGGTCAGGGATATTTGCTTATGCTTTTCCTCCTCTCCCTCTACTCCCGTCTGTGGTTCAGAAACATCGACAGACATCTCTCACCCTCATCCTAGTGGCTCCCACATGGGCACAGCAACCATGGTTCACCACCCTCCTTGAACTCTCAGTGGTCCCATATGAGATACTCCCCAACAGGCAGGACACTCTCATGCAGAACCATGAAGAAATCAGGCACCCGGAACCCAGGAATCTCAAGCTTTTGTACAACACATTGTCTGCTACCTCTTTCACATACAAACTTCTGGTTTAGCTTTCACATCCATAATAATACACCTAGCAGCTGTAGCTGCTTATCTTCAGAACAAACAACACATTTCCCTATTCTGAATTCCTGTCATTAAACCTCTTTGGGTCCCATCAGCCTGACTTTGAATCTTAACATTGTATAACAAAATCAATGGGACCTCCATTCGAACCCCTCCACTTCTGTCCCCTCCAGTTTCTATCCTGGAAGGTAACATATCTGATCGCCATTACTTCCCTTAGATGTGTCAGTTAGCTTCAGGCACTAACCTTGGAAGAACCCTTCTTCCAGATACATAGAGATAGGGTTGTACTCCGCCCCAACCATAAGTTTCTCCCAAAGGTGGTTTCCCAATTTCACCTCAATCAATCTATTTATCGTCCTGTATTTTTCCCTCAACATGACTCAGTTGCAGAATGGGCTCTTCATACATTAAATCTTAAATGAGCCCTCATGTATTAGATTGACAGAAATAAATCTTTTAGGAAAACGTACCAGCTTTTTGCTGCTTTCTCCAAACACCATACAGGGAAAGACATTTCTAAAACAGGCATTGCTAGACGGATTATTAAATGCATCCAAACATGCTATGCTAAAGCTAAAAGTACCTTAACTATCCCTCCTACAGCCCATTCCACTAGGAAAAAAGTAGCCTCTATGCCTTTCTTGCGATTATTCCTATTGCTGATATTTGTGAAGCAGCTAAGTGGTCCATACCTCATACTTTTACAAAACATTATTGTGTGGCTGTACTAGCTCGCCAACAAGCCAATGTTGGTCAGGCAGTTTTACGTACACTTATCTGATAGAGACTTCTAGCTGCAGATTCCTTACCTTTGAATTTCCCAGGCGTCAGGCTGGATCCGGAAACTTTTGCTGAGCAATACCCCTTGCGCGCGACGTCGGGTGGCTCCATTCGGCTCTGCGTGACGTTGTCGGCGTCGGTTATGACGTCGCGGTGCCTATATAGGCGCCACCCAGGCGCGTGGATGTCAGTTCTTTTCTTTCCGCGCCAGTTAAGCGCCGATCCGGGAAGAGCTACCCCCTGCCGCTTTTTGGCAGGTTTTTTTCCCCGACTTTATATTTTTGGATTCGTCTTCGTGTGCGAGGGATGTCTTTGAGAAAGACAGGTTTCAAACCATGCGGGACTTGTTCCCGCATGATGTCGGTCACCGATCCCCATCGCATATGTCTGTGGTGTCTTGAATGCGACCACGATTCGAAGTCGTGTTCAGACTGTCAGGCGATGGCCCCGAAGACCTTGAGGGAGCGAGCGATGAAGTTGCTTGCGGCCCGGCAGTCGACACCGTCAAGCGAGACTCCGAGGAAGTCACGGTCCCGTTTGAAGAAGAGGAGGTCGCGGGACCGCTCACGGAGCCCTAAGTCCTCTTCCTCCCATTCGAGGTCTTCTGGACACTCTGGGAAGAGGCACAAGAAGAAGAAGGCCAAGCGGACTTCGTCTTCGCCTCAACTGACGTCTGTCGTTAAGAAAGGTAAGGAGCACCGACGCTCTAGGCACGGTTCTGCGGAACTGGAGCCTGGGTCAACTTCGCGCCTTCCACCCTTTCCGGGAGCTGGAGCGACTCCCGCTCAAATTATAGAGTTTTACGAGGCCATGCGCCGCGTATTTGAGCGGAACGACCCCATTGGTGAGCCCTCGGGCCCCGCATCGCGGATGGGGCCCCATCGGGTTTGACGCTGTCCGCTCCGGCCACGGCACCGGTGGGGCCTCAGGGATCTGATCTCGGATCCGGGTCGACGCCGGTCGTGCCAATGCGACCTTCCCCGGCGTCGAATCCGATGTTGGTGCCTACGACGTCGCCGATGCCCGTCGGTGGCGCAAGCCCCATCCTTATCCCCGACGACACGGAGCTGAAACGGCGTCGAGCGACGCCGATTCCGACGTCGACAGAACGCAGGGGTTCTATGTTGTCGCCAGAGCACTTTTTGGACGTGCTGGGCTCAGGAGAGGAATGGGAGGAGTCTGGAGACCCTTTGAGAACCAGGATGTCTCTGAGGAGACAATGGACTGGTATGGGGAACTTGGGGAAGCCAGTGTTTGGATACTTCCCCAGACACTGGCATGCTCTCTCCGCCTACAGTGGCTTCGGAGGAGGGGGCGTCCTATGCCATAGTGGTTAAGAGGGCAGCTGAGGTCCTGGGACTGGAGCTGCCCTCAGTGCAGGTCAGGACTAATCTCCTGACCGAAGTGCTTCAGCCTGGGGCTTCCGCTTCTGAACCCCTATTGCCTTTTAATGAGGCACTTACTGACGTCCTTCTAGGAACATGGTCCAAGCCTAGCACAGGGGCTCCTGTGAACAGGACGATTGCACGCCGCCATCGCCCAGCCTTGGGCGACCCAAAGTTCCTCAGCCAACACCCCACCGCAGAAAGTTTGGTGGTGCAGGCCTCTACGTCCCAAGGCGCATTCCATTCCTCTCCTCCGGATAGGGAATCCAAGAGACTGGACTCATTTGGGAAGAAGATGTTTTCTTCCTCCAGTCTGGCATTGCGGTCGGTGAATACTGCGTGCTTATTGGGCCGTTTCTCCCACTCTCTTTGGGAGACGGTTGCGAAGGTGCTGTCACAAGTCCCGAAGGAGGCCCGGGCTGTGCTCTCCCAAGCTGTCAAGGTCGGGAGAGATGCAGCAAAATTCACCATACGGTGTGGATTGGATACGACCGATTCGCTGGGCAGGTCGATTTCAACGACGGTAGCCTTGAGGCGCCACGCCTGGCTTCGTACAACTGGCTTCTCGTGGGATGTCCAAGCTAATTTGATGGACATGCCCTTTGATGGAACCCGCCTTTTTGGGGAAAAGGCAGACTCGGCCCTGGTCAGGTTCAAGGACTCTCGAGCTACGGCCAGATCCTTGGGCCTCTCCCCCACTCCTCGTGGCCAGTCTTCCTTTCGCCCCTTTTGTGGCAACGGAAGAGGTTTCCAGCCGCTTCAGGCCTATCCTAGCCACCGTCCCGCTCAGACTACTCAAGCCGTGCGTGGACGTGGACGTGGTACATTCCGTCCTCGGAATGGAGGCCAGAAGTCGTCTACCACACTGCCCCCAGCAGCCGCAGCCTCCAAGCACTCCTAGGCTGATTCTGCAGGACCACACTAGTCCAGTGGGTGGGAGAATTCGTCATCATCTCCCCTGCTGGAGATCTATAACAACAGACAAGGGGGTCTTGCAGATCGTCCAGGAGGGCTATTCTCTTCCTTTCCTTTCTTTTCCTCCTCCTATTCTGCCAAGTCAGGACGGCTGGCGGAGGATCATTTAAAGTTGCTCCAAGAGGAAGTTACAGCTCTTTTGGCCAAAGGAGCTATAGAAAGGGTCCCAGTTTCAGAAGTAGGCAGTGGCTGTTATTCCTGCTACTTTCTGATTCCGAAGAAGAACAAGGGGCTACGGCCCATTTTGGATCTTCGGACTGTCAATCTCTTCCTCAAAATGGAGAAATTCAAAATGCTGCCTTTGGCTCAGGTCTTGTCTGCCCTAGACCAAGGGGACTGGATGGTAGTGTTGGACCTGCAGGATGCGTATTTTCACATTCCCATCCTGCCGGACCATAGGCGCTACCTGAGGTTCAAGGTAGGCCGCAAGCACTTTCAGTTTACCGTGCTCCCCTTCGGTCTTACCAGTGCCCCTTGGGTGTTCACCAAGGTGATGGCAGTGGTTGCAGCTCAACTGCGCAGGTTAGGGGTGTCAGTCTTCCCCTACCTCGACGACTGGCTGTTGAAGGCAGCTTCGCCCCAGGCAGTCGTCTCCCACCTTCAGACTTCGGTGAACCTTCTGCATTCGCTGGAGTTCTCTTTAAACATGCCGAAGTCACACCTGACTCCTTCTCAGACGCTCCCTTTCATCGGAGCTGTTCTGGACACAGTGCAGTTTCGGACTTATACTCCCGAGCAGCGATTCCAGGATATTCAGGCTATGATTCTGATATTTCAGCCTCTATCCTGGATTTCGGTGAGGTTGACTCTGAGGCTGTTGGGTCTCATGGCCTCCTGCATCCTGTTGGTAAGACACGCAAGATGGTGTATGCAGGCTCTGCAGTGGGACTTGAAGTTCCAATGGGCACAGCATCGGGGAAATCTCACCGACGTGGTTCAGATCTCGGAAGGAACTGCGAAGGATCTGCAGTGGTGGTTAACGAACCGCAATTGGGTCTACGGCAGACCTCTCTCCCTTCCCCAACCAGATTTCACAGTCGTGACAGATGCGTCACTTCTGGGATGGGGCGGCCACATGGGAGAAGTGGAGATCAGGGGTCACTGGTCTCCGGCGGAGACGGGGCTCCACATAAACTTGTTGGAGCTCCGAGCGATGCGGTTGGCATTGAAAGCATTTCTTCCCTCTGTCAAGGGGAAGCTAGTGCAGGTGTTCACAGACAACACCACTGCCATGTGGTACTGCAACAAGCGGGGTGGGGTCGTGGACCCTTTGTCAAGAGGCCCTGCGTCTCTGGACATGGCTGGAACAGCAGGGCATATCCCTGGTGGTTCAACACCTGGCAGGTTCTCTAAACGCCAGGGCGGACGATCTCAGCCGTCGATGCCTTCCGGATCACGAATGGCATCTCCAGTCGGTGGTGGCGCATGGTCTCTTTCAGCAGTGGGGAGAACCTTGGTTAGATTTGTTCCCCTCCGAAGAGAACGCGCAATGTCAGCAGTACTGCGCGCTGGAGTTTCCAAGGCAGCTATCGCTCGGCGACACGTTTCGTCGTGAGTGGAGCTCAGGCCTGTTGTACGCCTTTCTGCCCATACCACTCCTGCCCAGGGTTCTGAAGAAGATCAGGAGCGACCGGGCCCAAGTCATTCTTGTGTCACAGGACTGGGCAAGGAGAGTCTGGTATCCAGAGCTTCTGAGCATGAGTGTCGATCCTCCGATCAGGCTGCCCCTTCGGGAGGGTCTTCTGTCGCAGCAGCAGGGGAGGGTTCTCCACCCGAAACTGTCAACTCTGCGCCTCCATGCGTGGAGATTGAGCGGCGACAGTTGATAGCTTTTGACCTTCCTCCCGAAGTCTGTAACGTTATCCTGGCAGCCAGGCGGCCCGCCACTAAGACGGTTTACGCCTGCCGTTGGCAGACATTTGTATTATACTGTACAGAAAGGCCCATTGACCCTCTTTCTGCTTCTCTTTCTACTGTCCTTTTATTCATTCTAACTCTTGCCCAGCAGGGCTCTGCTTTGGGAACTCTCAAGGGTTACCTCTCTGCTCCGTCTGCTTTTTTGCGGCTGCCAGACCAGCCTTCTCTCTTTAAATCTCCTATTGTAAATAGATTTCTGAAAGGGTTGGGCCATTTATTTCCACCTATGCCCTTTGTTATGCCACAATGGGACCTTAATTTGGTCCTCACTTACCTGATGTGCGCTCCTTTCGAGCCTTTGCACAATTGTCCCCTACGGCTGTTGACCATCAAAACAGCCTTCTTAGTGGCGATAACATCGGCCCGGAGGGTGAGTGAATTGCAGGCATTATCCAGCTCGCCTCCTTATCTTATGTCCTTTCCGGACAAGGTGGTGCTTCGCACCAGGGCATCATTCTTACCAAAGGTGGTGACCCCATTCCATCTGGGTCAGTCCATTACTTTGCCCACCTTCTTTGCTCCCCCACATCCCTCTAAGGAAGAGGAGCGTCTCCACCGACTGGACCCAAAAAGAGCGTTGTCGTTCTACCTTGACCGCACAAAAGATTTCCGGGTGGAGGACCAACTTTTTGTGGGGTATGTGGGAGCAAAGAAGAGAAGGGAAGTGCAGAAAAGGACCATCTCTCACTGGCTCTGCATTCAAATCTGTTACGCCTTGGCGAAGAAGCAGCCCCCTGAGGGATTAAGGGCCCACTCCACCAGGGGAAAGGCTGAGACTATGGCCTTGGCTCGGGGTGTCCCAGTCCAAGACATCTGTCAGGCAGCAACGTGGGCACCATTGCACACGTTTGCAAAACATTATTGCCTTGATGGTCAAGTGCGTAGGGACGGGCACTTTGCCCGTTCAGTCCTGAAAGACTTCTTAGTTTAGATCACGGGTACTCATAGTACGGCCCGCGGGCCCGGCAAGCCTTCCTTGGCAGCCCGCGGACCTTGCAGACATCGTACCTGTGTCTTTTTTTTTTTTTTTTTTACAGAGTTTCAGCAAACACAGACTCTGCTCTATGTGGGCCGGGCGATTCCAGCGATAGTCCGAGTGGAGCTGCAGGGGCGCTAAGAAGAGGTGAAATACAACAAAGCCTCGTTATCATGCAAATGGTCTTTTAAAGACCTGTGAAGTACTCGGGTGCGGCTGTGTGTGTGCCCGGGAAGCTGTCTCAGCCCGGGCTGCCACACGCGCGGGGTGAGGTGACAGAGAATGATAGAGGACAGCAGGGTGTGAGAGCCGGGTGAGGTGACGGAGGGCAGCAGGGAGTGAGAGCCGGGTGAGGTGACGGAGGGCAGCAGGGAGTGAGAGCCGGGTGAGATGGCAGAGGGTTACAGAGGGCAGCAGGGAGTGAGAGCCGGGTGAGGTGACGGAGGGCAGCAGGAAGTGAGAGCCGGGTGAGGTGACGGAGGGCAGCAGGGAGTGAGAGCCGGGTGAGGTGACAGAGGGCAGGGAGTGAGAGCCGGGTGAGGTGACAGAGGGCAGGGAGTGAGAGCCGGGTGAGGTGACGGAGGGCAGCAGGGAGTGAGAGCCGAGTGAGATGGCAGAGGGTGACAGAGGGCAGCAGGGAGTGAGAGCCGGGTGAGGTGACGGAGGGCAGCAGGGAGTGAGAGCCGGGTGAGATAGCAGAGGGTGACAGAGGGCAGCAGGGAGTGAGAGCCGGGTGAGGTGTGCGTTAAGAGCCTGTGATGTGATGTTTCCCGCCAGCCTGTAGTCAGAGAGTTGAGCCAAGGCCAGGGAGCTCAGGCCTGGGAGGGAGACAGAGAGAGAGGGAGACAGAGAGAGAGGGAGACAGAGAGAGAGGGAGACAGAGAGAGAAGGAGACAGAGAGAGAGGGAGACAGGGAGGGATTCAGAGGGAGGGATTCAGAGGGAGGGAGACAGAGGGAGGGAGACAGAGGGAGGGAGACGGAGAGAGAGAGAGACAGAGAGAGAGAGAGAGACAGAGAGAGAGAGGGAGACAGAGAGAGAGGGAGACAGAGAGAGAGGGAGACAGAGAGGGAGGGAGACAGAGAGGGAGGGAGACAGAGGGACGGACACAGAGAGATGGAGACAGAGAGAGGGAGGGAGACAGAGAGAGGGAGGGAGACAGAGAGAGAGAGGGAGACAGAGAGAGAGGGAGACAGAGAGAGAGGGAGACAGAGAGAGAGGGAGACAGAGAGAGAGAGAGACAGAGAGAGAGAGGGAGACAGAGAGAGATGGAGACAGAGAGAGGGAGGGAGACAGAGAGAGGGAGAGAGACAGAGAGGGAGGGAGGGAGACAGAGAGGGACGGAGACAGAGGGACGGACACAGAGAGATGGAGACAGAGAGAGGGAGGGAGACAGAGAGAGGGAGAGAGACAGAGAGGGAGGGAGGGAGACAGAGAGGGAGAGAGACAGAGAGGGAGGGAGGGAGACAGAGAGTGATACAGAGAGAGGGATACAGAGAGAGGGATACAGAGAGAGGGATACAGAGAGAGGGATACAGAGAGAGGAGACAGGCAGAGGGAGACAGGCAGAGGGAGGAGGGCGGGAGACAGAGGGAGGGAGACAGAGGGAGGGAGACAGAGGGAGGGAGACAGAGAGAGGGAGACAGAGAGAGGGAGGGAGACAGAGAGAGAGAGAGGGAGGGAGACAGAGAGGGAGGGAGGGAGACAGAGAGAGAGAGAGAGAGAGAGGGAGGGAGACAGAGAGGGAGGGAGGGAGACAGAGAGAGGGAGAGAGACAGAGAGGGAGGGAGGGAGACAGAGAGGGAGACAGAGAGAGGGAGAGAGACAGAGAGGGAGGGCGGGAGACAGAGAGGGAGACAGAGAGAGGGAGGGAGAGAGAGGGAGGGAGAGAGAGAGAGAGGGAGAGAGAGAGAGAGGGTGAGGGAGAGAGAGAGGGAGAGAGAGAGACAGAGAGAGGGAGAGAGACAGAGAGAGGGAGGGAGAGATAGAGAGAGGGAGGGAGAGAGAGAGAGAGAGAGAGAGAGAGAGATGTGTATGCCGGGTCCGGTGGCTCAGTGGACGAAGGCATCCGCTGCAGGGGCCTGTGTTCCACCTCATGGTCAGTTTTGTTTTGCTCTAGCCCCGCCCCCTCCCCCAATGACCCCGCCCACACCGGTGCGGGCCTCGGACACAAACCACACTGTAAATTTGGCCCCCGAGAGAAAGTTTGTGAGTACCCATGGTTTAGATCATGCATCCGCAACCCACCGCCGGGATGTTATGGCTCGGGTATCTGATTCCAAGGTAAGGAACCTGCAGCTAGAAGTCTCTATCAGATGAACAAGTTACTTACCTTCGGTAACGCATTATCTGGTAGAGACTCTATCTAGCTGCAGATTCCTTACAGCCCCACCCATGCCTCCCCGCTTTGCGGACTGATGTAGTAGGACTAGGGTTGTTTTTGCCCCCTTTCAGGGTCCTAGCCTAGTTTTGCACACGATTATATCAGTTACTTCGTGGCTCTGCGCTTCTAGCGTTGAAAATACGAAAAGTACTGACGTCCACGCGCCTGGGTGGCACCTATATAGGCACCCCGACATCATAACCGACGCTGCCGACGTCGTCACGCGGTGCCGAATAGAGCCACCCGACGTCGCGCGCAAGGGGTATTGCTCAGCAAAAGTTTCCGGATCCAGCCTGACGCCTGGGAAATTCAAAGGTAAGAAATCTGCAGCTAGATAGAGTCTCTACCAGATAATGCGTTACCGAAGGTAAGTAACTTGTTCTTCCAAACCTCTGCAGCTCCCACAGGCTAGCCGCTTGTATTTTGGGAGGATTGCTTTACAGTCTATGCACAGCATGTGTATCTACAGCTACACATGCCTCGAATGGAAAAGGTTTCCCAGTAAGCATCTGTTTGTGGCATGTAGTGCTGTAGATTCACATGCGACCACCCTCCTCTCCGGACACCTGTTAGTTGCAGTTAATTTCATATTTCTTACTTTCCTCTTTGCATTGACATCTCTCTATACTACACTTCGCTTCACATTTCATCCTCCCCCTCCCCCCCCCAATGCGGGAAAACAATCTAACAATGAAGTCGATGACCATGCGCATTACCAGCAAGAGGAGCAGTCACAATACCTTGTGACTCGAAAGACTTTCTTAGAAGAAAAACAACTTGCACACAGCCGAGCCCAACACTAGATGTCAGGATTATGCACAGCATGTGAATCTACAGCACTACATGCTACGAACAGATGCTTTCTGGGTAAGTGACATTTTCCTTCTGTGATGTGAGCAGTGAAAGGACACTAGTCAAGATGGTACAAAAGCTATGCTCCAGGGAAGGTACACAAGAAGAGGAGGAATGAAAGCCATCAAATGAGAAGCAAGTGAGAATGACAAGAAAGCAAACTAGTGGTAAGCAATCGGCTGGCTCAGCCCATTGTAAGTTTTGGTTTGATGCACAAAAGGTCTTTCGACAACAGGCAGGCATCTAAATGCTGTCTGTAGTTGAGAGGATGACAGAACAACATTTTCACTTGTTAAAAAGACAAGCTGGAACCAGGATTGCTTCAACCATAATATCCAAGTAGGATCAGAAAAGTCTGATGTTCAGAATGAGACCAAACAAAAGTCTTCATAATTTTTTTTAGAGTGGGGAAGGAAATGTGCCAAAAGCCCTATAGGCCCTGCAATGGCAGGTCTGAGATACCATTTCTGGGCTACTCATGTGGGTGGCACAATCAGTGCTGCAGGCCCACTAGTAGCATTTGATTTACAGGCCCTGACACACTCAGTGCACTTTACTAGGGGATTACCAGTAAATCCCATATGCCAATCATGGAGAACCAATTGTAATAACAATTTACACAGGGAGCACTTGCACTTTGACACTGATCAGCAGTGGCAAAGTGCCCAAAGCATCTAAGCCAGCAAAAACTAAATCCAGCACAGCATCAAAAATACAGGAGGTAGAGGCAAAAGTCTGGGGAAACCACGCCAAAGGTGCCAAGTCTAACTCCCTTGATAGGAGCAACCCTGCCTCTCTCTTTTATATCCGCTCCTCAATTTATAGCATTGAATTGAAAATGGATGACTCCCATCAGTAAGTAAACAACTAGAAGTTAATCATCTTATAAGAAACATTATCTCTTTCTTACCATTTCCCCATTCTTCCACGCAGGATTTTTCACTCACGCATGCCTAGACCTTCTTCACATGATCTCAGTCCCGGTGATGATCAGAAAATATTCTGTCAGTGGAAGTCACAAGACCTCTGAACATACCCTATGGCAGGGGTCTCCAACCTTTTCTGTAGTGAGAGCTACTTCTGATGAGTGAAAATCATCGTGAGCTACTAAAGGCTAAGCAACTCGTACACAGACACCACCACCCCCAGCTTCATTGACTATAAGCCTAATGTCCATAGGGACAGATTCAATAGTTTGTATAAAATACTTTTACTAGGGGCTCTATTACAGGGCTGCAGTCTGAGAGAGTGTGGTCTTTGGGGATGTATGAACAAGTGTTTGTATGAATGGGATATATGTGTATGGGTGACTGAGAGCCTGTGTTGTATGTACTTGTGGCACAGGACATACCTTTCACCATATGTGGCACCGTTACATGTATAACACAAACACACAATCTGTAGTGATTTCCCTTTTGGGCCCACTTTGGTTCTCCCTTAGTTTCACGTATTAGCTGTTTTAGCCTACCACTGCTTTGCACCGACACACATAATACATTCGTTTTTGTGACTTGATGTAATACGGTGTACATATTATTTGTTATTCAGTGACTTTTCTAGGGATTCAGTCTGAACATTTCGTACAAGGTCGAACAACACGGTGTATTGTTTTCTTGAGCACGGTCAGCAACATCTCCTAACGTTTTTAGACCTGACATGGTAGCACAGCGGCAGTTTTCTAACATAGTAGTTCTTGTCATATAAACTGTGTCTCGCCCCCATGGGAGGCAGAGAGGAGAATTCTGGCAGAGAGACCGGTCCTGGAATGGAGGCAGCAGCATTGCTTAAACTGAGTTTACACCTATGATGTGGACCACTTAACTACACACACCAGGTATGGGGTCTGTTGCTAATCCCAGAGTTCACTAATATATCCCTGTTCCCACGTAGTGAGGGTAGGCACAGACAGATATATTAGTTGCCATGGTTGGGTTGTTCATTGTATACAGCCTGCTAGTAATTCTGATTACGTTGCTCAGTTGTACTTGTTTACTTATTGCAACACATCTGCCTCAAAATAGACTACGATACTTTTAATAAATATATTGAAAACTTCCTTTGTGTCTTTCATTTATTTACTATGGGCATGCATGAGTGAGAACCGAAAGGTGATGATGTGTTTCCACGGTTCCCTTGGGGACTAGAGGTTCATGTTCTAGGTTTGCCAAAATCACCATCTACTCTGGAAAGGTTAGGAGTTCAGGTGAGGCACTGTGAGCTAGGCGAATTTGGGCCTACAGTACTGATGTGGTAGAGAGACTCAATCCTTACATTCTGATGTCCTGTTATCCCAAGGCACAGTTCTGCTTCTTGGCAGAACCCCAGCAACATGGCGCTACCAACGATGCTCTGGTGCCTATTCAGCGGGTCTTCTGAGTAGCACTTGTGCATGCCTTTAGTACCCTTACACCTACCACCGGAGACATCCGTGGTGTTTGGGATATATCCCACAGTATTTTAGAAAGCACCTAATTTTTTCTGTTGGTTGTTCAAGCTTGTACCTTTAAAAGCATTACCCATATTAGTGTTTGCACTTTGTTTCCATTACCGTTTTTGTAATGTTGCAGCCACAGCCTATACCAATTGCTGACAATTGCAGACTTGCAGTCTATGCACATGTAAATTTACACTGCCTTGGCAATGCAGGCAGTGACTTTATCTTCGTGGTTGAAGCCCACGATGCTTACCATTTGGAAGCCTTTTATTCTTGGGTCAATTTACCAGCTGTGGATGCTAATACACAAACATTTCATGAATACACTAATGTTAATCCACCGCAACAATACAGAGCTTATCAGCTCTTAGAAATTCCACTTTCACATTGAGAATATCAAAATTGGTTCTGAGGCACCCTTATGCACATACTTGCTTCTGTATGCATGGGTCTCTTTAGCAATGAAGAGGCCACCTGGCCAGTGTTAGCTGGTTATACACCATTCCCTAATTTACAAGATCTCAATGTTAATGAGCTACAACAATTATACTCGAGTATAGTTAGACTATATATATATGCTTAACTCAGTATGTTTTGTGCACCTTGATGGCTGTTCCAGCGAGGGCTGGCCTAGTAGGGCAACCTCAGTTGCCAGCAGTACCAGCAATAAGTCCTGTAATTATTTATTCAATTATGGTTTAAATTCCCACAAATCGTGAGGAAATTCCTTTTTGGATAGCTCAAAAAATCAATCAAATTGAAGCTGTGTTTTCCCTTATGGGACCACAAGACAAGCACAGAATATTGACTATGTGCTTACCCCATGGGATGGTTCCCACAATAGGTGACTGTGCCACTTGAGGCACAGTTTTTGCTGCAGTCTGTTCCATCACACATACTCAATCTATGTGAGTCGTGCGGGAGGTGTTAAAACAAATACAGAACGAACACAGGGCAGCTACTACCCTGGAGTTGGGAATTAAGTAATGGGAAACTTTGCTGTAGTCTCCTCAATGATTCTGTCTAACATAAAAGGCGAAGCAGCTTTTCTGGCTATGCGCCAGCAGGTCGTGCAAGTAGCACCGCTCAACCAGGAACGCGAGTACCTACAATTATTGCTGAAGTCTATACTTCTATAGGATGCAATAATTTGGGGACCAGCCCCAGTAAACCACCACTTGGCAAACCTAGTTCTGACAAGGATACTGTCACGTAGAACCCGGAGTTTGTTAAAAAAAAACTATGAGACAAGCCCAAGACTAAAGAAAGCTAAATCTCAAGGAAGTTCTCTGCCTCTGGAGTCCTCTGACAGACAATTTGCATGATCGAACACAGTTAAAAGCCGCTAATGAGTATCAGAAAGCTGATACCTGTTCCCTCCAGGAATTATCGAAAAAACAATATGAGATAGGCGGGGTTCTGACTGTGGACAGGAACAGTGCGTGAAACCGAAGAGGGGCTCACAATGCTCGTCTTATGTGAAGATAAAGAAGTAGGAAAAACCTCCTCAATTTAAGTCCCAATTTCAGAAAAAGAAAGTTGTGGCTATAACCGCAAAATATGCCATAAACACAGAGAACTCTCCCCCTGAGCAGGAGGTGGGCGGTGACTCTCCTCAACAGCGCGGCAGAAGTCACTATAGTGTGCCAGAGTCTACAGGAGTTTCTGGCAGGGACAGCTACTGATAAATTCGTTAAAATGGAAACTCCAGACAGGCGCATAGCCCCTCCAGACAGATTTTTATGATTTGAATATACAAATTGAGGGTGATATTCTTGGAAAATGTAACTTTATCATACGACATTCTTTTAGGAGAGGTCCATTGGCCTCTGCTATTTGTCCAAAGGGTGAGGATGACATACTCCCATCATTTTCTGCTCTTGTCCCTGATGAAGTCAAACAACCCTATGCATCAGAATTGGCTCTTGCACTGGCCCTAGCTTTATATCGCAATCATGTTGGCTGGGATAAGGACTCCCCTTATCATATAATACCCATACGGTCCAGCCCACAAGCAACCACAATACCCAATAAAACGGGATGCTAAAGCACCTGTTGGAGAAATACTCTCTCAATTGGAGTACCAGGGAGTAATTGAACCCTGTGTCTCTCAAATGAATAATCCCCTTTTTCCTGTTTTAAAACCGGATCATTCATATCGCATAGTCTGAGATTACAGACATTTAAACAGTCATACACGCACATTTGCATTGCAGTGGCATAGAGTAGAGGGGTGTAGAGTGCAATGGCATAGAGTGGGTTACAGTGAAGTGGAGTAGCATAGAGTAGACTGGTGTAGAGTGCATTGGCGTAGAGTGTTGCAGAGTATAGAAGTCAGTGCCATAGAGTGCAGCGGCATAGAATTCAGCAGCGTACTATGCAGTGTGGTAGATTAGAGTGGTATATAGTAGAGTGCAGTGACATAGTGTTCAATGGAGTAGAGTGCAGTGGTGCAGAGTGGAGTGGCGCAAAGTAGAATGGCATAGAGTGCAATGGCGTAGAGTGGTGCAGAGTAGAATGGCATAGAGTGCAGTGGCGTAGAGTGGTGCAGAGTAGAGTTCAGTGGCATAAGGTGGTGCACAGTAGAGTATAGTGGCATAGAGGGCCGCAGAGTGCAGTGGCGTAGAGTGAAGTGCTGCAGAGTGCAGTGGCATAGAGTGCAGAGTAGAGTGGCATAGAGTGCAGTGGTGTAGAGTGGTATAGAAAGCAGTGGCATAGGAGACAGTGGTGCAGTGATTTAGAGTGCACTGGCATAGAGTGCAATGACGTAGAGTGCTGTGGCATAGAGTAGAGTGGTGTAGAATAGATTGTTTCAGAGTAGAGTGAAGTGGTGTAGAGAGGAATTTTGCAGGGTGGAGTGCAGTGGCGTAGAGTAATGGTGTAAAGTGGTGTAGAGTGCAGTGGCATAAAGTGTAGTTGTGCAGAGTACATTAGAGTGCCGGACAGTGGATTGGCATAGAGTGCAGAGGCGTAGAGTGGAGTGCTACAGCGTAGAGTGCATTGGTGTAGAGTGTATTGACATAGAGTGGAGTGTTGTAGAGTGGAGTGTTGTAGAGTGGAGTGTTGTAGAGTGGAGTGCCTGGACTGGAGTGGTGTAAATTGCAGTGACAAAGTACAGTGACGAAAAGTACAGTGGTGCATTGGCATAGAATAGAGTGGTGCAGAGTAGAGAGGCGTAGAGTGCAGTGGCATAGAATGGAGTAGTGCAGAGTGCAGTGGTAAGGTGTAAAGTGGACTGGTGCAGAGTAAAGTGCGGTGACGTAGAGTATAATATGCATGATGTGGTAGCACACTTCCATTACAGACGACACATCTTCTATTGAAATCACCATTACATTTGCACAGGCATACAGTTTCACTGATAAAAGTAAACAGCACACCACAAACGATAATGTGTGGAAATGTCATCACCTAGTGTATTGATTTGTTTTGATAGTTTTAAAATATTTGTTTCCACCACAATTTAGAATTGCCACATTTGGGCTTTTCTAATTCTGAAATATCTGCACAGTTCATTTAGAGATGTTTAAATTTTGTTGTGTGCTAGAAAACAAATAACATTGTACACCGTTCCTCAAGCACTCCCTGGAGCCAGCATGCCTGTCACATAAATCCTCTCACTTTGAAGTCAGAGAAAGAAAAGTGAACACCAAGCTCCCTGGAAGAGAGAGCCTGACATTTGACCTTTGTCTTTGAATGCACAGCAAATGTGACAAGATAAGAACAAGATTTAAAGGCCTGTTGACAGAAATTGAGCACTGGTGGTGGTGGGCAAATACAGTAAATAGTGTTCGAGCAAGGGAAGGAACGAAGTTGAGCTGGACAGCCTAAAACAAATAGAACCAGCAAATAGAAAGCAAGCAAATGTGAGTTACATACCACAAAGCCAATGGTAAAGAACGGGTGGAATGCATCTCCAGGGAAGCTTTGCGAATGCCCCCAAGATGTCGTTATCAAACCAGACAGCTGCGCTTTCTGGTAGGCTTCAACCTAAAAAGGACAGAAAGCCAGCAGCAGGAGTAATTTCAGGCAATGAGGAGACAGGAGGGAGAAGGACTGGGTAAGGGTTGCGGGTCCGTCCTGTGGCATCAGGTGAGTGATTGCAGGTCTGTGGGAGCAGAATATCAGCTGACCTGTAGCTTGGGCTCTCTTGGATCATTAAGGGCTCTCGCTTGGGCCAAAGTGGGCGGAGTATTTAGAATTTCAATTTCCATCTTCCAGTACTGCTGGTGGGCTCTGATCTGTCAGTGTCTTTGGTCCACTTGTTCCTGGGACACGGTTGTCTCCGGGCACATTGCACTGCCGAGGTGTCTCTCACGGGTCCGCAGTCAGGCCGGCTGCCACGTCTCTCTTCATGCTATTTGGCTGCTTGTCTCTTTATGCGCTTATCTCTTTATGAATGCCTCCACGAGTCGTTCCTCACTGTCTTCAGTGTTGTTTGTGAGTATGTATCACCTTCCATTTGTAGTTTTTCACCTACTTTCAAGGTTACTGCAGTCATGTTTCAAGACAATTGTTTTTGTAACTGCCGATCTCGAACACTGTGCCTGAAGCCTTTTTGAGCCTAATTTAATACGAAATCGGTTTAGTATATTATGCAAGTGTCTTAAGAGCAGACTGTTGAAAACGTGTCTTTGTAGACAATATTTAAACACAAAGTGCAACAGATTGTATGGGGTTGGTGCATTATTTATTATCAAAAGTGAGCAACCTTGATAAACTTGCCGTAACACCACTATTTATTATTATTACAACTCTTTATTCGGCATTTACAAAAATACCATAAAAGATACAATATATAAAATACATAAAATCCAGACATTGTGCAAAATACGCCATACAAAACTCTGCATCTCTACCAGTTCAGCCCATTGGTATATAATTCATCATGCCTCATATTTCCAATCCTTTAAAAACTATATCTGATTTACAGCACGATTCAAACCTATAACACTTGATCTTTGTGAATTTAATATCTTCTTTACAAATTCCTAGTATGGAGGACAAGAGTGCAGTAAGCTTCAACCGCCCCTTGTAGCCCTTAATCTAAAAGCAGACCTTAAAAAATTTGTAATACAAAAAGCGTAAAAGCATCAGATGCCAATTTTAAAAGACCAAGGCCACACGTGCCTGTCTAAATTTGGCTCTCTTTAAAACGCCCTTTAAAAATTGTCGTCTAGGGTATGCATAAAACGGGCAGAGTAATACTGAAATGAAGGGTATCCTGTGGAGACCTATTGTCGCAGCCACAGGGTCCCTTCAGTTCTGTGGATGCGGTATACCCTGCTGGGGTAGCCAATAGATGGTGCAGGAGGTTTAGCCTAAAGCGAGTTATTAGAAATCTATCATGAGCCCCACTCACCAGAGATAGATACGGTTCGATGCCATCAATGGACTTAACAACTACATACTCTCTCACAACTGGTTTAGTAATGTCTCTGCCCTCACGTAGCCTCATGGCGTGTTTAAGAAACCGCTCCTTAACAAGTGCCTTGTCCTGAGTGCCAATGTTAGATGGATTAGTGAATAAATCTGCGCACCCCAGACTATCCAGAGACTCCTTAACATAACGTAACCACGGAATTTTTAGCCCCTGGTCAAGCGCAAGACAGTCTTGGATAATCTTCCTACATAATGCCGCCTCATTTGCCCAGATCTTTACCCAGCAGAGGAGGGGTTTAACTCCCACCAAATCGACAACGTGGCGGACTCCCAGTTCTTCGTGGATGATATACGCCGGGGTGCTTTGAGGGACTTTCAACAGTCGCCTCAAATACTTATTCTCCTCGACTTGCAACTTGTTAGTGTCAATGAAGCCCCAAACCTCACTGCCATACAACACTTTAGCACAGCACATTGAGCTGTATAGTTTTAAAACCAACTCCGGTGTTCACCGTCCCAGCCTATGTGCAAACTGCGATATTGATCCTGTTGACCTAACCAGTGCAAAACATTTTTCCTCTAACTGGTGTTTAAAATTTAGATGGCCATCGAATAGTATGCCTAAATATGAAAAGGACTGAACTCTACTTAGACAATGTGCCCCAATTTTATTAGAATAAAGTTTGGGTGGCTTCTTGCCAACTTCCAGTATGTATGATTTCGTTAAATTTGGAGCCATGTCCAACTTCTCCATAAAAGACACAAATCCGTCAATTAGGCGCTGCAGAGCCTTTGGGGTGCGAGCAAGAAGTACATTCGTCGTCTGCGTAAAGCAAGACAGGGACCGAGCGCGTGCCTATCTTGGGGCTATCTGCTTGTATATCCCTCAGAGCCGAATCAAGACCGTTAACCCCTTCGATGCTCATGACGGAATGGTTCCGTCATGAGCATCGGTGCCCCTGTGCTCATGACGGAACCATTCCGTCATGAGGCCAGGGGCACGAAATCCCTCTGCTGCAGACAGCAGAGGGATTTCTCTTTCACCCCTGTGACCTTGGCAGCTGGGGAATTGCTTCCCCAGCTCCCGAGGCCCCCTCCCTGGTTTCTGTGCCATGAGGATCAGCGCGCACGTCGCGCTGTCCTCATTGCACAGAAAACGAAACTGAAATGAGCCTTTAGGCTCATTTCAGTTTCACTTTCTATGTGCTCAGGGGCTATCTCAGCCCCCCGGGCACGTAGAAAGACGGGAGAGGTATCATTGGAAAGGGAGAATCTCCCTTTCCAATGGTACCACTCCCAGTGGATCCCTGCTTGGGGATCGTCCCAGGAGGGCGATCCCCAAGCAGGGATCCACCCATTAGACACCAGGGAGGGGGAGCGGCCCTTGGGCAAGGGCTTTTGCTCCCCCAATTTGTTTTTGGTGCGATTTAGACTTTTTGCCCCCCCTGGGGGGGCAGATGGGGGCAGTAGCCCCCAATCTGCCCCACCGGGGGGGCAAAAAGCCCACTAGACCCCAGGGATATTTTTCTTTGCCCAATTAATTTATTAGGGTGGGGGCTGCCCATAAAGGGCATGTCCATGCCCCCACCCCGCAAAATTTACAGCCAATCTGCCCCCCCGGGGGGACAAAAAGCCCACTATAAGCCAGGGATTTTTTTAAAATTATAATTTGTGGTGGGGGCTGCCCAATATGGGCATGACCATGCCCCCACCCACCCCGCAAAAATGACAGCCTTTCTGCCCCCTGGGGGCAGCTGAGGGCATTAGCCCCAAATCTGCCCCCGGGGGCAAAAAGCCCAGTAGACACCAGGGATTTTATGGGCAAATTTTAATTAGGTTGGGGGCATTGGCATGCCCATTTTGGGCAGCCCCCACCCTAATTAAAATTTGCCTAAACTCCCTGGCGTCTAGTGGACTTTCTGGCCCTCTGGGGGCAGATTGGGTGCATTAGCCCCCAATCTGCCCCGCCAGGGGGCAAAAAGCCCCTAGTCGCCAGGGATTTTTTGGGGCAAATTTGTATTAGGGTGGGGGCTGCCCAAAGTGGGCATGCCCATGCCCCCACACCCTCCCTGCAAAAATTACAGCCTTCCTGCCCCCCCTGGGGGGCAGATAAGGCAGTAGCCCCCAATCTGCCCCCGGGGAGCAAAAAGCCCACTAGACGCCAGGGATTTTCTTGGGCAAATTTTAATTAGGGTGGGGGCATTGGCATGCCCGTTTTGGGCAGCCCCCACCCTAATTAAATTTGCCCAAGACTCCCTGGCATCTAGTGGGCTTTTTGCCCCCCCTGGGGGTCGGATGGGGGCATTAGCCCCCAATCTGCCCCGCCGGGGGGGGGGCAAAAAGCCCACTAGACGCCAGGGAGTTTTTTGGGGCAAATTTGAATTAGGGTGGGGGCATTGGCATGCCCGTTTTGGGCAGCCCCCACTCTAATTAAATTTGCCTATAACTCCCTGGCGTCTAGTGGGCTTTGGCCCCCTGGGGGCAGATGGGGGCATTAGCCCTCAATCTGCCCCGCCGGGGGGGCAAAAAGCCCACTAGACGCCAGGGAGTTTTTGGGGCAAATTTGAATTAGGGTGGGGGCTCCGAAAACGGGCATGCCCATGCCCCCACCACCTCCCCCACAAAAATAACAGCCTTCCTGCCCCCCCTGGGGGGCAGATGGGGCAGTAGCCCCCAATCTGCCCCCCCGGGGGGGCAAAAAGCCCACTAGACGCCAGGGACTTTTTTGGGCAAATTTTAATTAGGGTGGGGGCATTGGCATGCCCAATTTGGGCAGCCCCACCCTAATTAAAATTTGCCCAAAACTCCCTGGCGTCTAGTGGGCTTTGGCCCCTGGGGGCAGATGGGGCATTAGCCCCCAATCTGCCCCGCCGGGGTGGCAAAAAGCCCACTAGATGCCAGGGAGTTTTTGGGGGCAAATTTGAATTAGGGTGGGGGCTCCCAAAACGGGCATGCCCATCCCCCACACCTCCCCCACAAAAATAACAGCCTTCCTGCCCCCTCTGGGGGGCAGATGGGGCAGTAGCCCCCAATCTGCCCCCTGCGGGGGCCAAAAGCCCACTAGGCGCCAGGGATTTTTTGGGCAAATTTTAATTAGGGTGGGGGCATTGGCATGCCCGTTTTGGGCAGCCCCCACTCTAATTAAAATTTGCCCAAGAACTCCCTGGCGTCTAGTGGGCTTTTTCCCCCTGGGGGCAGATGGGGGCATTAGTCCCCAATCTGCCTTGCCGGGGGGCAAAAGCCCACTAGACGCCAGGGAGTTTTTGGGAGCAAATTTGAATTAGGGTGGGGGCTCCCAAAACGGGCATGCCCATGCCCCCACCCCTCCCCCGCAAAAATAACAGCCTTCCTGCTCCCCTGGGGTCAGATGGGGCAGTAGCCCCCAATCTGCCCCCCGGGGCAAAAGCCCCTAGACGCCAGGGATTTTTTGGGCAAATTTTAATTAGGGTGGGGGCATTGGCATGCCCGTTTTGGTCAGCCCCCACTCTAATTAAAATTTGCCCCAAACTCCTGGCACCTAGTGGGCTTTTGCCTCTCTGGGGGCAGATGGGGGCATTAGCTCCCATCTGCCCCGCCGGGTGGGGGCAAAAAGCCCACTAGACGCCAGTGAGTTTTTTGGGGCAAATTTTTATTAGGGTGGGGGCTGCCCAAAACAGGCATGTCAATGCCCCCACCCCCCACCCGCAACAATTACAGCCTTTCTGCCCCCCCTGGGGGGAAGATGGGGCAGTAGCCCCCAATCTGCCCCCCCCAGGGGGGCAAAAAGCCCACTAGACGCCAACGATTACACTGGCTTTTTTATGTGTGGGGGTGGGGGCTGCTCAGAATGGGCATACCAATGCCCCTACCCCCCAAAAAAATAGCCACAGAGTTTCTGCCCCCCTTGGGGGCATATCGGGGCAACCCCACCCCCCGATATCCCCCCCAGGGCGGCAGAAAGCCGACTAAGAACAGATTTGTTTTTAGCAATATGCCTACCTGTGGATTTTGGGCCCTAGCGCAGCCGGCACATAGGGAAACCTAGCAAACCTGTACATTTTTGAAAATTAGACACCCAGGGCAATCCAGGATGGGGTGACTTGACTGGCTCTCACCAGGTTCTGTTACCCAGAATTCCTTGCAAACCTCAAAATGTGTATAAAAATCACATTTTCCTCACATTTCTGTGGTGGAAAGTTCTGGAATCTGTGTGGATCCACAAAATTCCACTCACCCCGCATTCCCCAAAGTCTTCCGAGAAAATGGTACCTCACTTGTGTGGGTGGGTCAAGTACCCGCGACAGGCAAGGGCCCAAAACCTAGTGAGGCGACATCAAAATTACCTATCACAAACCAACCTGGTTTTGTACGGGGGTTACCTGGGTTTTTGGCCCCGGGGTCGGCGGCCACCTAGGGAAACATACAAAACCCACACATTTCTGAAAACTAGACACCCGGGGGATTCCAGGGAGGTATGGCTTGTGTGGATCCCCCAACGTTTTCTTACCCAGAATCCCCTGCAAACCTCAAATTTAGCTGGAAAAAATCACTTTTTTCACACATTTGTGTGTGGGAAAGTTGTGGCATCACCGGGCTGACACAAATTTCCTACCAGCCAGCGTTCCCCTGGTCTCCCGATAAAAATGGTGCCTCACTCGGGTGGGAGGCCCAAGTACCCGCGACAGGCAAGGGCCCAAAACGTATTGAGGCGACATCAAAATTGCCTATCACAAAACCACCTGGTTTTGCAAGGGGGTCCCATGACTTTTGGCCCGGGGCTCGGCGGCCACCTAGAGAAACCTACCAAACCCACACATTTCTGAAAACTAGACACCCGGGGATTCCAGGGAGGTATGACTTGCGTGGATCCCCCAACGTTTTCTTCCAGAATCCCCTGCAAACCTCAAATTTTGCCGAAAAATGCACTTTTTTCTCACATTTCTGTGGTGGAAAGTTCTGGAATCTGCGTGGATCCACAAATTTCCTCCCACCCAGCGTTCCCCCAGGTCTCCCGATAAAAATGGTACCTCACTTGTGTGGGTAGGCACAGTGGCTGCAACAGGAAATGACCCAAATCGTACTCTGGAGACTTCAAAATTACCTATAGCAAAACTACCTGGTTTTGGGGAGCACCTGAGATTTTGGCCCCGGGCTCGACGGCCATCTTGGGAAAGTACCAAACCCAAACATTTCTGAAAACTAGACACCCGGGAGTCCATGAGGTATGGCTTGCGTGGATCCCCCAACGTTTTCCTACCCAGAATGCCATGCAAACCTCAAATTTAGCTGAAAAACCACATTTTCCACATATTTTTGTGTGGAATCACCGTGCCGGCACAAATGTCCTACCACCCAGCGTTCCCCTTGTTCTCCCGAGTAAAATGATACCTCACTTGTGTGGGTGGGCCAAAGGCCTGTGGCTAGGAAGAGCCCAAAACATAGGGATTTATAGTATAGCACCGAGAATTCTAAGCGCTACATTTTTTAAAAATACGTTTTTAGCCAATTCTGCTTTGGACACCCACACAAGTGAGGTATCATTTTACTCGGGAGAACAAGGGGAACGCTGGGTGGTAGGACATTTGTGCCGGCACGGTGATTCCACGCAAAAATATGTGGAAAATGTGGGTTTTTCAACTAAATTTAAGGTTTGCATTGCATTCTGGGTAGGAAAACGTTGGGGGATCCAGGCAAGCCATACCTCATTGGACTCCCCAGGTGTCTAGTTTTCAGAAATGTTTGGGTTTGGTACTTTCCCCAGATGGCCACCGAGCCCGGGCCAAAATCTCAGGTGCCCCCCCAAAACCAGGTAGTTTTGCTATAGGTAATTTTGAAGTCTCCAGAGTACGATTTGGGCCATTTCCTGTTGCAGCCACTGTGCCTACCCACACAAGTGAGGTACCATTTTTATCAGGAGACCTGGGGGAACGCTGAGTGGGAGGAAATTTGTGGATCCACGCAGATTTCAGAACTTTCCATCACAGAAATGTGAGAAAAAGTGAATTTTTCGGCGAAATTCGAGGTTTGCAGGGGATTTTGGGTAGGAGAATGATGGGGGACCCACGCAAGCCATACCTTGCTGGACTCCCCCGGGTGTCTAGTTTCCAGAAATGTGTGGGTTAGGTAGGTTTCCCTAGATGGCTGCCGAGCCCCGGGCCAAAAACTCATGGGACCCCCATGCAAAACCAGGTTGGTTTGTGATAGGTAATTTTGATGTCGCCTCAATAGCTTTTGGGCCCTTGCCTGTCGCGGGTCCTTGACCCACCCATGCAAGTGAGGTACCATTGTTATCGGGAGACCTGGGGGAACGCTGGGTGGGAGGAAATTTGTGGATCCACGCAGATTCCAGAACTTTCCACCACAGAAATGTGAGAAAAAGTGAATTGTTCGGCAAAATTTGAGGTTTGCAGGGGATTCTGCGTAGGAGAATGATGGGGGACCCACGCAAGCCATACCTTGCTGGACTCCCCGGGTGTCTAGTTTCCAGAAATGTGTGGGTTTGGTAGGTTTCCCTAGATGGCTGCCGAGCCCCGGGCCAAAACTCATGGGACCCCCATGCAAAACCAGGTTGGTTTGTGATAGGTAATTTTGATGTCGCCTCAATAGCTTTTGGGCCCCTGCCTGTCACGGATCCTTGACCCACCCACGCAAGTGAGGTACCATTTTTATCGGGAGACCTGGTTGAATGCTGGGTGGGAGGAAATTTGTGGTTCCACGCAGATTGTAGAACTGTCCACCACAGAAATGTGGGGAAAATGTGGTTTTTTTTGACAATTGTTTAGGTTTGCAAGGGATTCTGGGTAACAGAACCTGGTGGGAGGCAGTCAAGTCACCCCATCCTGGATTCCCCTGGGTGTCTAGTTTTCAAAAATGTATAGGTTTGCAAGGTTTCCCTAGGTGCCGGCAGAGCTATGGTTCAAAAACTACAGCTAGGCACTTTGCCAAAAAAGGGTCATTTTTCACTGCGAAATTGAGGAGTGTCCACGTTGCGTTTTGCGCCATTTCCTGTTGCGGGCACTAGGCCGACCCACACAAGTGAGGTACCATTTTTCTCGGAAGACTTTGGGGAACGTGGGGTGGGTGGAAATTTGTGGATCCACGCAGATTCCAGAACTTTCCACCACCGAAATGTGAGGAAAATGTGTTTTTTTTATCAATCTTTTAGGTTTGCAAGGGATTCTGGGTAACAGAACCTGGTGGGAGGCAGTCAAGTCACCCCATCCTGGATTCCCTGAGTGTCTAGTTTTCAAAAATGTATAGGTTTGCTAGGTTTCCCTAGGTGCCGGCAGAGCTATGGTTCAAAAACTACTACTAGGCACTTTGTCAAAAAAGGGTCATTTTTCACTGCGAAATTGAGGTGTGTCCACGTTGCGTTTTGCGCCGTTTCCTGTCGCGGGCACTAGGCCGACCCACACGTGAGGTATAATTTTTCTCTGACGACTTTGGGGAATGCGGGGTGGGTGGAAATTTGTGGATCCACGCAGATTCCAGAACTTTCCACCACAGAAATGTGAGGAAAATGTGTTTTTTTACAATTTGTTAGGTTTGCAAGGGATTCTGGGTAACAGAACCTGGTGGGAGCCAGTCAAGTCACCCCATCCTGGATTCCCCTGGGTGTCTAGTTTTCAAAAATGTATAGGTTTGCTAGGTTTCCCTAGGTGCTGGCAGAGCTAGGGTTCAAAAACTACAGCTAGGCCCTTTGTCAAAAAAGGGTCATTTTTCACTGTGAAATTGGGGTGTGTCCACGTTGCGTTTTGCGCCGTTTCCTGTCGCGGGCACTAGGCCTACCCACACAAGTGAGGTACCATTTTTCACGGAAGACTTTGGGGAACGTGGGGTGGGTGGAAATTTGTGGATCCACGCAGATTCCAGAACTTTCCACCACAGATATGTGAGGAAAATGGTTTTTTTTTGACAATTTGTTAGGTTTGCAAGGGATTCTGGGTAACAGAACCTGGTGAGAGCCAGTCAAGTCACCCCATCCTGGATTCCCCTGGGTGTCTAGTTTTCAAAAATGTATAGGTTTGCTAGGTTTCCTAGGTGCCGGCAGAGCTAGGGTTCAAAAACTACAGCTAGGCCCTTTGCAAAAAAGGGTAATTTTTCATTGTGAAAATGTGGTGTGTTCACGTTGGGTTTTGAGCCATTTCCTGTCGTGGGCACTATGCCTACCCACACAAGTGAGGTACCATTTTTATCGGGAGACTTAGGGTAATTCAGATTTGTAAAGCAACTGTTATTACCTACTGACTTTCGATGTATTCTGCCTTCCAAATGAAAGACATTGTGTAAAAAGAAGTAATTTTAAAAATGACCGATAATTCTCATGCTAGTATGAGTATTCCCAATTTCGGAAATGTGCAAATATCTACTGTTTCTAAACTCTATATTTTGTTCCCATTTCAGAAATACATAGGTGTCTTTCATACCGATTTTTCCATGTATACATTTTCCCACAATAATTGCTATATAACCGGTACATAATAAAAAACCATTGCAAGACGCTGCTCAGTTGTTGGCTCTGGGTTCGTCGGGTTCTTGGTGAACCTACAAGTCCTATATATCCCCACAACCAGTAAGGTCCAGCGGATGTAACGGTATATTGCTTTCAAAGAGCTGTCATAATTAGAAGAAGTTACACGTGAAAACGTTGACACAAAAGGCTGTTTTTTTCAACTAATTTTCAATTTTTCCTATATTTAACTGTTAGTTTCTATAAAGAAACCTTGATGGATCTACACAAATGACCCCTTGCTGAATTCAGAATTTTGTCTACTGTTCTAAAATGTATAGCTGTCTAGGATCCATTATTGCTTTCATACCCATTTCTACCATTAACTGGAAGGAGGTTGAAAACACAAAAAATAGCAAAAATAGGCTATGTCCCAGAAAAATGCCAAAACTGTGTAAAAATGTTGGTTTTCTGACAAAAGTCTGTCATTCCCTAAAAGCTGGGAAAATGGTGATTTCAGCCCCACAAACCCTTTTTGATACCATTTGCAGGGAAAAACCCAGATGCTTTCATTTGCAGCCCTTTTTCGCATTTTTCCCAAAAACCCCAAAATTTAGCTGTATTTTGGCTAATTTCTGGGACCCCTCCAGGGGAATCCACAAACCCTGGGTACCTTTACAATCCCCATGATGTTGGAAAAAAAGGACGCAAATTTGGCGTGGATACCTTATGTGGTCAAAAAGTTACAGGGGCCTAAGCACGCACTACCCCAAATAGCCAAAAAAAGGCTTAGCACAGGGGGGGAAAAGGCCTAGCAGCGAAGGGGTTAATGTATAGGGTGAACAGAAAGGGTGCAAGTATGCACCCCTGTCTGACCCCACTAGTACATTTAAACGGGTCCGTTGTATCCCCTTCCTGGCTATACCTAACCACTGCCGTGGTATTTTGATGCAGAGACTTTAGAATGGAAATTAGCCCCGGATCTACCCCGAGCCTGCTCATAATGAGCCATAATTTCCCCCGATTTACTCGGTCAAAGGCCGCTGAGAGATCCATAAATCCTAAATACATCGTCCCCGATTTGGACAACGTATATTTAGCACTAATCAGATATAAATTTAAGCATTGGTCTGTAGTGGATTTCCCTGGTCTAAATCCAAATTGGACATCTGTTATAATGGGATGTATGACGCAACAACGAAAGCCTTTACAACGAAGGCTTTTACCACGAATGCATAATCACGAAACTGCCTTTACCACGATAGTTTCTACATCGAATATCATTATCACGCCGTCACGTAGTGAATCATTCAAAGCACCATAACAACGAACGGCATTGTAAAGCATACCTTTTAATCTTTTTCCGTTTTAACGCCAAATGCAAATTAGTGTTTTTAAATAATCTCAAACCCTAAGAAATTGAGCTGTGAGTCCGTATATTTTGTGCTAATTGGATTGGTGGTTTTAGGAATTCCAGTTAGCTGATTGGACGTGTGATTCAACGAATCAGCTAATTTTCAAGTTTTGCCTCGTTCTCTGCTCCAGTTTTCCTCTAACTTCCTGTACATTCAGTGAGGACGGAGACGCTAATCGAACATTTGATCCTTATCAACTTTTAAAATGATGTCCGTTTTCTCGGTTCGTGAGTACTTCTTTTATGCGCGCATATTTCTGATAAACGTTTGGTTTTATGTCCTTCAAGTCTCATGGTTATATGTCCTTCAAGTCTCAAACCGCCCCTTCCCCTGCTCTAAGACCCAAGACCCACACCATGTGCATTTTCCACCCCTCCACACCCTCAAGCAGCAGTGTTATTCAGCGTAGGTGGGACATTTCTCCAAATATGTAACTGACGGGGCATCATGCGGTAATTTTTGCTGTGTCTGCCTGCCATGTTAAAACCTGTTGTCAAATAAAAACAAATTAATTGTTATGCACGCCTAGAATCTGTTGGGCCCACTGCAGCTCTTTCACCCTAACTCGACCGGACAACAAACAGCACCTCCCCCTTAACACTGCACTAAATCTTTTCGCTTCACAATGCCGGTGCAGCGTTAGTTTTATTTTCGTTGTAATGGCATGGGTGGTAATGCCATTCGTAGTAAAGACGTGCGTAGTAATGACTCTGTCGTGGTGCCGGTTTCGTTGATAAGGCCTCTCGTATTAAAGACTTCGTTAAAAAGGATTTTCCCCGTTATAATGTGCTGTTCCTCTGCCCAATCCATCAATCGGTTTAAAACCACCCTCCCCAGAATCTTCGCGGATACATCGATGAGGGAGATGGGGCGGTAACAGTGAGGACTAACCTTATTGCCCTTTTTAAAAATAGGGACAATCGTCGCAGTGGACCAGGATGCCGGCATCACTGTTTCCACTGCTGCGTTTAAAACTCGTGTTAAAAGGGGTGCCCAAAGATCAACGTTACTACAAAACAGATCCGGGGGGATCCCATCCGGGCCTGGCGCCTTGTTCCTCGTAAGGCCCTCAATTCCCCTTGTCACTTCATCCAGGGCAAATGTAACTTGGGTGGCGTTATGCTCTTGCTGATGCTCCTGTACTTTGGCCAAACCCAGCTGATGATTATACAGGCCCCTAAAGTGCTGCTGCCATTCTGCGGGAACGATATTATTCCCTAGCCCCGGTTTGTTAGCCTCATTAAAACAGGGGTTATTGATGACTCGCCAGAAACGGGTAGAATCCTTCACCTCCGCTGCCTCTGTTAATTCTTCCCAGGCTTCCCGCTGCAGCTGTCCCCTGCGCTCCTTGACAACTAGCTTATACTTATTGCGACAGGCTGACACCCGATCCCGGTCCCTCGGGAGACACTTTAGGGCGGCTTTCAGCTCTTTTAGAGCCCGAGTGCATGTTGGGTCGAACCAGTATATTATGCAAGAGTCTTAAAAGCAGACTGTTGAAAACGTGTCTTTGTAGACAATATTTAAACACAAAGTGCAACAGATTGTATGGGGTTGGTGCATTATTTATTATCAAAAGTGAGCACCCTTGATAAATTTGCCGTAACACCACTATTTAAAACCAGTTGAGTTATGTTCATACAACGTACAATCAACGGACATCATTGGAGTCCCAGCGTTCCAAAAACAAGAGAGGAAGGTGGGAGTTACACGTCCTGTAAACTTTTCGTGTCTCTCAGCACCGATTAACGAGCCCAACGTAATTGAGAAAGTCTGCAGGTGCCAATACCAGACTCTTTGGCAGCTGAGTTTGCGACCTCTCCCCTCATCTATTGACTGAACCGGAAGTCACAATATTCCTCTGCCCATACATCTAGTGCTTGTGCACAGCTAGCCACTCTGTGCTGGATCCATACCACGGTCAGAGGCGAATACAGCTTGGCGAGGCACTGTTGATGTGCTTACTCTCACAGAAATGGCCTCATTCAGTTTCTCTACCCGGCCACTGCTTGTTCGTTTCCAGTTTGGAATTGCTTTTCAATAAAGCTGCAAACGGCGCGGTATTTGCCAATGATCGGTCTTGACCAGTGCTTTAAATGGGCCGGTACTCACCGGTACTAAGTACCGGCACTTCTAAATATTCTGCCTTTGTGTACCGGAACTTTTTCTCGTCCCAAAGAGAGTACCGGTACTCATGGGGCAGCAAGGCAACTCAATGCAATTTGGCATACAAAGAAAGAAGCGTGACACAGCTGAGGAGTCCGTCCGTTTTCGTGAAGCACTCGAGTGCTAATCTCCCTTTACAATGTGTTAATTGAGCAACGCCCATATGTATTCAATCAGAGCAGGCAGAGAGTTTGGGAGGGGCCGAGTCACACTGATTATTGACACTGTCCACTCAGGTTCTGTGGAGACAATTGCACTGTAGGTGTGCGAGAAGGGCCTGCTAAGAGGCATATCTCCTGACTAGGGAAACCTAAGAGAAGGCTTCCTGCTGGCGAGTAGGGCAGCACTTGATTGGAGCCAGATCGATGAAAAAGGTGGTGATGATGACGCTGTAGCACAGCAGTGGGGGGTGGGTGGGGGGTCGGGGAAACAAGGTGTAGTAATATGGACATCAGAATATGCATTTCTAAGACACATGAACTAAATACCCAGTCTGCATGCACAAGTGCTTCTATGTTCTTGTATGAGTGAGTGTGTTCTGCAGTGTGCATATCTGCACACCAATTAAACCTCAATCAAATTAAATGTGCGCCTGTGGCTCCGTCCCTTAGCACTGCCCGTAGCCCCGCCCCCATAGCCCTGCCCCCTAACCCCGCCCCTAGTCCACATTTCAGGTGAGTACCTGCACTTATTTTTTTCCATTTAAAGCACTGGTCTTGACAAGTGTTGAGGTTACAGTAAGTATTTCGCATGTTAATCAGGCCAGCGTTGCAATATAAGATCTCTGCAGATGGCCATGTCCATGCATACTTTTGCATGGTAGTTATCAACATACAACCCAGATAAAGTGCATTCTAAAGAATGGCTAAACGTGCATCTTCTTTTCAGTATTTTATTATCATTTTTTAGTTATAAACTTGTTAGAACAGTCCTTATTCCAAATAAGAAATGTAAGGAAACAAGCTTTTTGTAGGACCCCCCCCCCCACACTTTTTTCTCACATTTAAACTACAAGCTGCTGGTTATTCGTCTCTGAGAGTGCACTGCGGCCTGCTAACCAGACCTCAGTGCCAGTGTTCTAGCCCATTACAAAGTGTATGTCGAATTGGCTACCCCCAATGGGCAGAGATTGACTTACTTATTATAAGTCACTAGTATATGGTACCCAGAGTGTCCACCCAGGGCTGCAGCACTGATTGTGCCACCGTGTGTGTGACAAAGTACAAAATGGCTCCCAGCCTGCCACTGCAGACTGGAAGGGCAGTGTTAAAACTGCTAGTTGGACTTTGCCATTTAGACCAATGGCAGAGCCCCCACTTCCCTTAACTATAGATGTAAGCCTCCCCTAAGGAAGGCCTACTGAGCCCTAAGGCAGGGAGCATTATATTATTAAGTGGGACATGTATTTTTGTTTATATATGCCCTGACAGCAACACTTCCAAGTTGTTGTTTTGCTGTGGAAGAGTTAGTAGCCCCATTGGCTAACACAGAGTTACCGGCTGACCACTCAGCCTGGCTAACTTCTGAATTGTGAATGCCACTACTGAGATAGGTACTTTAAGGTATCAAATTAATCGTGGCATTAACCCGACTTGATGCCCAAGTCGAATTTATTGTCAGTTTTATAGAAATGCAACTTTTAGAAAGTTGCCACTTTGTGACGCAGTGTGCCCAGTGGCCTCACACAGTCCCTGGCCACCATACAGCTTTCTGCCCTCCTGGGGAGTTGTGTGAATGACTCCCAGGCTTAGGAACAGTAGCAGCCTGCTACAGGGCAAGATGTTACCTCCCCTTCGCAGGAAGCCACTCAGGTGTTAGCCCAAAAGGCGAGCTTCAAAGGCGTAGCCACCTTTGTTGGGCAAATGGCAATCACACTCTTGAGGGGCTGCCCTCTGTTCAGGTAGACAGGCTGGCAGAGGGAACAGAGAGGAAAGACCAGTGCCCAAACCGGTTTTTCCATGGACAACTCACAGGTAGCCACACCTCTAGGGTGGGTTACCAAGCTCCTAACATCCGAGGAAGGGTTCAGACATCTTGAGTCGGCATAGTAGTGCACTCTGGGTTTCCTAGATGCCACACATAGCCAGAAAGTTGTCACAGAGCAAGAGGAAACCTGGCAAGTGACCGCTTGCCCCCCAGGGCACTTTCTGGGCATAAATATGGCAACCCTGGCACCCTGAACCACAGACTGGAGAAAGGACTGAAGAAGTACTGCCCTGCTGACCCCTGGACTTGGCAATGTGAGGCTGCATTGTCTGCTAGACTGCACCTGCGGCACCTTGGGCTAGCGAAGAGAGGACTTTGTCTGTGTCTAATGGCTTGAGGAAAAGTTGCTCCCAAGCCCCAGACCAAAGAAGTGATTCTAAGGGTCAGTCGGCTGACCCCCTGGAACCAGTACAAGGGCCATCAAAGCGGAGTAGCACAATTCGGCAAGTCAGTAGCCCCTTCTGATGAATCAACACTGACTGCTGTTGGGCACCCCAAGAGACTGATCCTCAATTGCGAAAAGTTGCACCCAAGTCTGCCAGACCTGAGAGTGTTGTCTGAGTCCAGATTGATTGCCCAAGAGAGACACCAGCCTCCACCAAAGGATATCGCTGGGACTGCTGTGGTTGGAGACTGGTAGCCAGCAGCAGCTGGTCTTCTACTGGCTCAAAGAAGACTTTCAGAGACCCCCAACCTCTGTGACCACTGTTGCCACACCTGACCCGTGGACTGAGGAGTAACAGCAAGGACACCCCTGTCAGCCGCACAGCACCCAGAGCATCCTTGAGCATTTTCCATCGCCTGCACTCGCAGCATCAGGACCACTCCATTAAAGTCTATAGGGGTTGTGCTGTAAACTTTGGAACTGGACTGGAGAACACTTTGTGGCTAGATAATTGTCAAAATACTCCTCATTGGCCCCCCAGACCATCTTCCTTTCAGATTTGGTCGCCCAAGTCAAGTCTGAGCAGCCAAACCCAACTTTTACAAACTTTTCAAAAGTTTACCAACTTTACGGTTACCAATGCTTGTTTGCGGTTAAACTGAGATTTAAGTTTTCTTTAAAAATCTGTATCTCCGGAATCCTCCAGTTGATTTTGCTCATCCTGGATTCTCAAAATTAATAAAAATATTATCTGTTTGTATAAATTGTCAGATTTCTTTTGTGTTGTTTGGCTTTTTTATTGTTGTTTTGTACTGTTAATTGCTTTACACTAGTTCTTTTGTTTAAACTTTGCTACTTTAAGCAATAGCTTCCCAGAGTTAAGCTTAAGGTTTTGCAAATGAGCCTTACTGGACCCTAGACAGTTTTTGCGAGTGCATTACATAGTAAGGTCACACAACCATACCATATAACACACCCAAATCCTCACAAGAAAATATAGCCTTCCCCTCCCTCTCCCAAAAAATCCCATTGGGGAAGCACAGAGAATTATAATCAAAGCACTCTCAAAACACTTTGTTTAACCTTCGCCTAGCAGGCAAAAGCTTCTTGGTCCATGTTCCAACCAACAAAGCCTGACTTCAGATTAACAAGTCAGTTTCAGTGATCTCAAAGATTTCGGATAACCCAGTGACTGACCCCTCCACCCCACACCTCCACTGGATAGATATTCTGCCAAGATGCGCCAGATGGTTTCGCATTTACTCTACGTATCATTTAACTCCCATGTCAATTTCTTAATCACCAGTAATGTCCATAACTTGATGCCCATTCCTGCATTGTCGGTATAGAGGTGGACTTCCATTTTTGGGTGATTAATTGTTTCGCCGCTAGATGCATATTGGTGACTGTTCTCCAATCCAAAGTAGATAGATTTTAAATTTTGATAGGTCATATGCTCAAAAAGATTATAGCAGGATCAGACCTTATTGGGTATTCAGCATGCCACTTACATGATTCAGGCTTTTGTTCCAGAAAGTCTTTAATCGAGAACTAGATCATCATCTGTGTAGAATAAGTGGTAAACAGCTTTTCCCACTGAGTAAGAGGTCTTGTCATGCTTCTATGTTTTCTGTGTGCATGGCCCAACCTTCCAATTTCTTTTTGCAGTGGTCAAACTATGTAATATTCCTGACCAGAAACAAATCTCTGTGCATCCTACATCCCGCTTTTGACTAATGCCTAATCCACTCCCCAGTTTTCCCTGCGGCAAAATCCTGATTATGCCAAAGATGAGTGTAGGGGAACAGGAACGAAGTCAGACTCTGTCCCCTAATGACAGAATCCCACATCTCTAGGGTGGGGAGAATTACCTCAGAGCAGTAGCACATAGGAGGTCTAGCGATTTTCAATCAATCAAGGTTCTTATAAGGCGTGACTCCTCACCTATAAAGGTCTCAAGGTGCTGGTAGGGTGGGGTGTTCTGCAGTTCAGTCGAAGAGCCAGGTCTTGAGGTCCTTCCTGATTTGAGGCAGTAACAGTGATTGCTTGAGGGTGCAGAGGTAGGGATTTGGGCAATAAAGATATTGCCCATGGAGCCTGGCCCAAATTCATATGTATCCAGTGTTCTGTCTCATATAGAGACCATTCAAAATGTATCCTAAGCTGGGAGGCTTGGTAGTAGGGTTACACATCTGGTAATCCCAGGCCATCTGGTCTCCTATTTGCTTTATAGGCCTGTATCTTGAGAGCTCTGTAGGCGTTTTAATATTTGCCGTCAAGGTCGGAGCTTAGGTGCATTGCATGCGCTGTGCATATTTTCCAGTACTGGTATACTAGCACATGGTAGAGAGGATATATCAGTAGTTTCACTACTGTTGTAGTTGTGAAATGGAGAGGTCAAGCTATAGCTGCCTTGGGAGACTATAATAGATTTCTCACAACTGGCATAGGTTTTTTTGCATTGTGATAGTTCTGAATTGCGAATCTTGAGTTAATTAGCATTAAAAATGTTTCAACTTTGAAAATATAGGACTGTGTTCTGTGGTGAGGTACCTGCCTTTTGAAGTGCTTAAGCCACTGATGGTCATCCCTTTTTTAGGTTGAACCTGGCAGCGCGCATGCGCTGTCTGCAAGATGTGTTGTATTGACTATACGGAGTGTAATCCCGCCTGCTGCTTCCCATAAAGCAAACACAAGGAGATGATGGACGGAGCACTGAAACTTTTCAGACACTCTCCCCCAGTCACAGATGTGGGTTGGATCCATCATCATTCTTTAGCTCACTTCACCACCTCAGTTCAGACCCAGCCATATGCAAATCAGTCTTGACCCTGTGCCTCATGGGAACAGTCCAGCCCGAACTGGCAAGCGAGGTCTTCCCTAAACAGGAAACAAGCATCCTGGGACCGGTTTCGGGGTAACACCCCTGATCAGCCAGGCTAGCTTGAATCCAGTGGCAAATTGAGCAAGGGACCCACGTCTGGGCATACCCTGCCAACTTAGGGCGAACAAAGCAAACACAAGGAGATGATGGACGGTGTGCTGAAACTTTTCAGACACTCACCCCCAGTCACAGATCTGGGTTGAATCCATCATCATTCTTTAGCTCACTTCGCCACCTCAGTTCAGACCCAGCCATATGCAAATCAGTCTTGACCCTGTGCCTCATGGGAACAGTCTAGCCCGAAACAGGTCCTAGGATGCTTGTTTCCGGTCCAGGGAGGACCTGGCTTGGCAATTCGGGCTGGACTGTTCCCATGAGGCACAGGGTCAAGACGGATTTGCATATGGCCAGGTCTAAACTGGGGTGGCATGGTGAGCAAAAGAATGATGGATTTAACCCGAATCTCTTGACTGGGGGTGAATGTTTTGATTTGTTCTGCATTCCGTCCATCAATTGTGTGTCTTTTGCTGCTTCCCATAGGCTGAGTCCATTGTCGGTCTTCTTTGCTGCTTCCTAATTGGTTCTAAGGCCGATAACTCACTTCCGGTTTTTGTTCAGGAGCACTGGCCAAGTACAGTATACTTACACTTGGATTGCGTTAGTGTTGGTTGGGAGAACTCTTTGTTTAAATGCATGCAGCCATTTTTTTAAAATTGTTGAAGAACGGCATGCCGCGCTTGATCTTTATTTGTAATTGTTCCAGCGTGGCATGGTATGGAGCTTCGCCGCTGCATCTCTTGGAATTGTTGCAGCGCGGAACGCCACACTTTATTTTTAATAAGTATGCAGCTTTTGCGCTGCATCTCCCTGTGGGTGCCCTCCCAGCCCCCACCACCTCCCACCCATTTTTAAAAGCACCCCATGGGCCTGCAGGAAGTAACCCGCCAGGTCCGTCATCAGACTGCAGCAGTCCCAAGGTTTTTTCAGGCCTCCTTCCCATCACTGGAAAGTGGCCACAATCTAAAGGAGGAGTTCAGCAGGGTGCTGTGCCCTGGATGCGGTGAGTATGGCTCTGTTTTTTTAATTTTATCTACCCTTGTTAATAAATGGTTGCAGCGCAGCACGCCGCGCTTTATCTTTATATATGGCAGCCACAGCTGCCCCTCCCTCTTCTTCCTTTTATTCCCTCTATTGTCTGTCTCGCTCCTCCTCAGTGGTCGCAAAGTGCCCAGGTTGGTTTAGAGATCGGGTAAGAAAGTGCACCATTCCTGTAGGTACTGTAATACGTGGTACAGCCTCGGGACAGAGACAAAGAAAAGGGTCAAAAAACAAAAAGCTGCCAGATTGATTTTATTCACAACCACATACATCAGCACCACTTTCTTTAAACAACTGTGTTCACTTCTCCTGCTCTGCCGCTGGCAGCCGCCCTTCCCCCCTCTTTCTTCCACTTATTCCTTCTCTTTCTGTCTCTGTCTCCCTCCTCCTCAGTGGTCACAAAGTGCCCAGATTGGTTTTATTCCCAACCACGCACATTAGCGCCACTTTGCAAAGTTTGCCGCTGCTTTCTTTTTCTCCTCTTTCTTTAAACAACATTGTTTTTCCCGGGCGAGGAAGTGCACCATTCCTGGTTTTTTATGAGGGTGCTGTTTGAGCGCTATATGCTGACTTGTAGTTACTTCGTGTGCGCTCACGTATCTGGGTACCGTGTAAATTTAAGAGCTCGGGAGTCCAGTCGATTGTCTGTAGTGGTTATTAATGTGCCTATGCTTACATAGTCAGCAGCTTTAATTGGTTTTTATACTTTTTCTGTTGTCTAATCAACAAAAATGGCCTTACCAGACACTGCCTATACACGATTCTGTATGTTTATTTGCTCGCAGGCGAGGTATAACCCTACTTTTTTGGATCGCCCAGGTCTGCAGGCAAAAAACAGGCAGTATTGGTTCAGTGGGAATTCTCATGGGGTCCTCACCGAGTCTCTGGAGTTGGGGGTCACCCTAGACTTTAGTAGTATTCACAGTACACACTTTCCGAAGTAAATTCTTAGCATCAAGTTTTATGTAGTTCATCCTCGCCACAATCCTCTAGAATTCAGCCCAGGAGAGGGGCCTTTTGGATTCGGTTGACAGCGATATTTGGTTTTTACATTCTGAAAGTAGAAATGAAAACAAATTCCTAATTTTACTTTTCTATTATTATTCTAAAACATATCCTATACTTGTGCTTATATTTCTACCCTTATGCATATTTATATATTTAGCTATGCATACACACATACTTAGACTCGTCATTATATGTGGCATGGTCATACAATTGTACTTCTACCTATTGCCGTTGTTATTGTTTTTTTGTAAAGAACACAACGTGCCATTAGTATGGCACTCTTACAATTATGTTTACACCTACACCTCCGTTTAGAATCATATTTATACTTAAACACACACATTTATATGATACTTATAATCTTAACTATATTTATGTACATGTTCACATATATTTGGAATCATATTTTTATTATTTATGCTTATACCAACACGTATACGTACACACAAACATATATAGCCATGTTATGTTAAGAAGCTTCTGTAAAGCTCTCATATACTCCTGATAGTTTGTTGACATTTGAGGAGGTCCTGAGCCTGATGAATATGACCAATATCAAAGAAGATTTGAGAATAACCAAATGCAAGAAAGTACTAACATTTCATTTGCAAAAAGCAGTCGCAAATTGTGCACCATCTTTTCGTGAAGGAAATATGAGCTAATAGGTCATTTTGCAAACTCACCATTTGCAGTGGGTCACAATCTACCCTACCTCATGGTCACTTACTCTGACTGAATGCCATCACACGAATGGTGGTCAGCTGGGGTCAGCAAAGCCAGCATGTCTGTGATCACATTTAAATAAAGTACTTTTTAGGTTGAGCCTAGCAGCGAGCATGTGCTGCTCTGCGAGGCATGATATTCAGTACATGGGCTTCAAGCCGGGGCATTGCTTGTCATTGGTTGTTTCTGGTGCCTTTCTAAATTCCTTACTTTTGAATGGTAAATCGTGCCCATTAATCCCTCCTTTTGGTCTGTCGTTCCCTCCCATAGCGACTGGCCGTGTTACAGGGCTCATTTTGCTTCTGTCCATTTCAGTTTGTTTTGCACACTTTTGTTCCTGATTGCTTGCCTTGTGTTATGGAAATGTTGCAAACGCGAGCAGCTGACCAGTGTTACTGCTTTCCCCTCCCACTGTTTCTCTGCGTGTTCTCCCCTTCGCACTTTAGCTTTCACTTATAATCTGCGGAGTCTGGATCACTGAAGATCGAGTTGAGCAGTCACAAAGTTAGAACGTTAGAAATTTGACTTTATTCGCAAGCTCCCTTTCACCCAATCTTTCGTTTTTAGCATTAATTATGTTTCACTCACTCGGAGCTCCGTTGCTCTGTTTATGTAAATAGGGATGTAAATTTTGTTCTTTATCTGGTCACCAATGTGGCAGGTGTGTCTCTGTTCTCAGTGGTAATTCCCCTTTCGTAGTCCTCCAGGCAGTGCCGCAGCTGTGTCTCTGTTCACAGTGGTAATTCCTCATTCTTAGTCCTGTAGGCAGTGCTGCTAGCTGCTTCTCTGGTCCCGTTGGTAATTCCTCATTCTTAGTCCTCTAGACAGTGGTGCTAGCTGCTTCTCTGGTCCCGTCAGTAACTCCCCCGTTGTAAATCCTCTAGGTAGTTCTGTAGCTGTGTCTCTGGTCACAGTGGTAATTCCTCATTCTCAGTCCTCTAGGCAGTGCTACTAGCTGCTTCTCTGATCTCATCAGTAATTTCTCATTGTAAGTCCTCTAGGCAGTGCTGCAGCTGCATGTTGCCGATGCCACTAACCTGATACAAGGCTCAATCCACAGGAGCGAAGAGAGGTTCCCCACACTCCCTAAGACAGTGCCAAGATGAAGATGTCACAAATACTCTCATATCATGAAACTGACCCAAGGAGATGTGGGGATGAGATGCCAAGACGTAACCACTTCTCAATCCCCCAGCCGGTTCCCACAGAGTCAGGGTAGAACAGGAAACAGATGAGCGGTAACCTACAGGAAGATAATTACAAACAGTTATGAGAAATATCCCTCCCCATGTAATGATACTAAGAATACAAAAGTCTGCTCAGTGCCTGTTCCACAGAAACAAATTGATCCCTTACCGGCTGGACATCCCCGGATGCTTTGTAGGGGATCCAAACTGCTTACAAGACGTGCAGGTAAATGCTCCTTTACTCGCACTGGCAGCAGTGATTAAATTCAGGAAGGGACAAAGAAAAGAAAACAGGAGTGGCAGCTCTGAAACCCGTCTAATTAGCGTTGACAGATTCCTAGGCTATAGCTGCATCAAGCAGGCCCCAGGCATGCAAGGAAACAAAGTATTCCACTATGCGCTGCACGTAATAAAAGAAAGTTTAAGGAATTGAGTCAAACGCGCATCGCGCGTGTTGTCTGATACACTGTATCCGTCAGGCGTCAGAACTCGAAAGTAAACGCGGCCGCGTATAAACTAGAAAATAGAACACGGCCGCGAGTCAATGTCTCTGGAAGGGTTAGAACCGGGAAAGTCTGTGCGGGGATGAAAGGCAAAGGGTTGCGGGGAGTCAGAACGCGGACGCGAGGCAGGATGTCAGCAGTAGTGGGACAGGGTAAAGCAGTGAGCCAGGGGTCCAGTGATGCCAGTAAACTTATCGCCGACACTTCGAGAGGGAGACACAGGATACCACCAACACTGAGAGGAATCAAACGCTAGGTAGGAAGGGGGGGGGGACGTGGAATCAGGTCAAGAACCGAAAGCCAAGCAATGGCTTCCTCGGTTGACCTGTATTTAAATAAAGGGAGCGTGTCAAAACTCCACCTCCCTCAGCAAGTAAGGGATTCTCTAAAAAGAGCTATTGATCTCTGCAGAACAGGCACTCGCTTTTCTCACGGGCTCCAACTAACCGTGCATGGCGCTTGGGGTCTAACAGTTCTCCCACCCAAAGGCCTATTCACAGGACGAGGTTTTGAAGGGTATAGGGCATGGAATCTACGGATTAGGACAGGGGCATGTACGTTTTCTGCAGGTTCCCAGGATCTGTCTTCCGGGGCATAACCCACCCAATCTATTAAATACTGTAGTTTGCCCTTGTATCTACGGGAATCCATGATTCGTTTCACTTCGTATTCCATTTCACCACCCACCAAGACAGGCGGAGGAGGGTTTTCAGGGTCGAGTGAGGGAACATATGTCTTAAGTAAAGAGGCATGGAACACTGGATGGACACGCATTTCTGCGGGTAACTCTAATTTCAGCGTGACAGGAGTGATAACCTTGGTGATGGTATAGGGCCCTATGTAACGGGGTTGTAACTTTCGGGCCCCTCTAGTCTTAGATTCTTGGTGGCTAACCAGACCTTGTCACCCACTTCTTATGCGGGGGCAGGACGACGATGTTTATCTGCTTGCTTTTTCATGGCTTCTTTGGCCTTCTGTAATTCATGTTTCGCCTTTTCCCAAATGTCTAAGAGGACAGCATGATGACTTTGGACAGCAGGAATAGCCACGAGGTGGGAAGGCAAGGGGAAGGGTAAAAACCTGGGGTGTTGTGCATGAGCAAAGAAAAAGGGAGAGACCCCTGTGGATGAATGGGTGGTGTTATTGTAAACAAATTCTGCTAACGGCAGAGCCTGTACCCAATCAGAAGTGATGGTTGATAGCAAACAGCGTAAATATTGTTCCAGTGTTTGGTTGGTTCTTTCAGTTTGTCCATCTGTTTGCGGAAGATAAGCAGTGGACAGTCTATGATCTATCCCCAAAGTGGTTCACAGACCCTGCCAGAATCGAGAAATGAATTGCACCCCTCTATCTGTTATTATTACAGAGGGGATGCCATGCAAGCGTATGATTTGCTCAATGAATACCTGTACCAAGTCTTTGGAAGAAGGGAGCTTCTTTAATGGAACAAAGTGAGCCATTTTAGTGAACATGTCTACGACTACTAATATGGTAGTGTAGCCTTGCGTTCGGGGGAGATCTGTGATAAAGTCCATACTGACTGAATGCCAAGGGATCGAAGGTACAGCAGTAGGTTGCAACAACCCTGCAGGAGCAATGTGTAAGGACTTCTGTCGAGCACAGACAGGACAGGATGAAACATAGGCCAGAATATCTTTATTCATACCACCCCACCAGAACCATCGTTGACAAGTTTGTACTGTCTTTTCTCCACCGGGGTGTCCTGCTAACGATGTATTGTGACACCATCTGATAATCTGACGTTGTAGGTCTACCAGAGGCACATAAAGTCTATTATCATGATAATACAACCCATCAACAATAGTATTTTGGGGTTCTTTCATCCACTCAAGGGGGGGAATAGCAGAACAAGCCGTTGTCAATTGATTCAAAATGGGAGGCTGTTTATTCCCCCTGTCTCCTACTCCTATGATCTTATGGCAGGGTATGACTAGAGGGTATTCATTCAGTTGACATCTTTTTTCCGGTCCCAGCCTGGACAATGCGTCTGCTTTCCCTTGCTGGGTACCTGGTCGATATGTAATGATAAAATCGAATTTGCTAAAAAATAAGACCCATCTCATCTGTCGGGGTGTTAATGCTTTTGCTGATTTGAAGAATTGTAGATTCCGATGGTCTGTGTAAATGGTAATAGTGTGAGGGGACCCCAAGAGGTAATGCCTCCATTCTTGGAATGCGAGTTTTATTGCTAAGAGCTCCCGTTCCCCAATGGTAACATTTTGTTCGGCTGGTAGCAATGTTTTAGAAAAGTATGCCACTGGGTGTAAACAGCCAGTAGCGGGATGGCGTTGGGATAAACCCCCCCCCCACGGCATATTGGGAAGCATCCGCTTCCACATAGTAGGGTTGAGTGTTGTCTGCATGCCGGATGATGGGTGATGTGGTGAACCTGTCCTTTAGTTGTGAGAAAGACTGCTCTGCTTCTGGGGACCACACAAATGTGACTCCTTTGCGGAGCAATTGAGTGATGGGAGTTATGAGGTCTGAAAAATGGTCAATAAATCGCCTGTAAAAATTAGCGAAACCTAAAAAATATTGCACCTCTTTTTCGCTGCTAGGACTGGGCCATTTGATCAAGGCTTCGATTTTCTTGGGATCCATATGGATACCCTCAGGTGAAATAACGAACCCTAAGAACTCCACTTTATTGGTATGGAAGGTACTTTTTTCCAGTTTAGCAAACAACTGATTGTCCTTCAGTTTTTGCAATATCTTCTTGACATGCTCAACGTGTTCTTGCTCAGATTTTGAGAAGATCAAGATATCGTCTATATAGACAATCAGGAATAGGTCAAGATATTCCCTTAAAATGTCATTGATAAAAAATTGGAATGCCGCAGGGGCATTGCAGAGACCGAATGGCATGACGCAGTATTCGTACAATCCGAATTTAGTCCGGAAGGCAGTCTTCCATTCGTCTCCTTCCTTTATTCTTATAAGATGGTAAGCCCCTCTAAGATCAAATTTAGTAAATATTTTGGCCCCACGCACTTGATCTAACAGGACCGAGATAAGAGGAAGAGGGTACTTATTTTTAATAGTGACTTTATTCAAGGCACGATAATCTAGGCACGTGCATAAACCCCCTTCACGCTTAGGAATGAAGAAGGTGGGTGATGACACAGGGGAAGTGGAATGTCTGATGAACCCCTTTTCTAACATTTCGGTAATATACTTTTGTAGGTATTCCGTCTCGGGTTCGGTCAGGGCATACACTCGGCTCACAGGCAGTTCTGCCCCAGGGATTAGATCAATACGACAATCATAACTCCTATGAGGAGGCAGAGCGGTAGCTTTGGCTTCATCAAACACTTCTCTATAGTCTTCATAGATGTAAGGGACTTGAAGAGCTTCCCCTACAGTACTCAACGCACAACACAACGGTCTTTCCCACTCATTGGCTTCCCCATAACAATGCAATAAACAATGAGGGGATTTCAACGTGACCTTACGTGAATTCCAATCAATATGAGGGTTGTGAACTTGTAACCAGGGGACTCCCAGGATAGCTCCGAAATTAGGTGTATCTATCAAATCAAATACAAGTGTTTCAGAATGTCCATTGCTACATACCATGGTCAGTGCAGGAGTATGATAAGTTATTAAGCCTGAGGACAATTCCGTCCCATCCACTGCTCTCACAGGCTCTGGTTTAGCTTTAGGTAAAAAAGGGATTCCTAAAGTATGAGCAAGATTGATGTCCAGAAAGTTTCCGGTAGCACCAGAATCTAAAAGTATGGACAATGCTTTTCTTTGTTGAGTAGAGACAATTAAGGTGACAGCCAGAGTAAAATGCCGGGCCACTGGAGCAGTGATGCTTGCTAGATTTTGAGAGACCTGAAAGGTCCGACAACTTGAAGAACTGGTCTCCTGTTTCTTTAAGTTCTCTAGTTTTCCAACAGTGGAGTATAAGATTGACTTCCAGCTGCTGTCTTGGGGGCGGTGGTAGGTTTTGCGGGACAAACTCTTGCATAATGTCCACCCTTGCCACAATAAAGACAGAGATTGTTCTTTCGTCGTTTATCTTTTTCCTCAAGGGACAAGGGTGCTCTCATATCACCTATTTGCATAGGTTCACTGGTATCTCTGCTTTCTTTACTCTCTTTCTTATCCCCATGGAATCTTTCAGGCACCGCCAAAGGAACTGGGTTATGTGTCTGAACCATTACGTGAACAGGTAAGGGGTTTCCTGTGCCTGTGGGAACAGGGCTTACGGTAGAAGGTGGAGCATTAAAACGAGCTGGCTGTATATAGGTGCGTTTGTTTCTGTACACTGTCTCAGATACACTAACATCAGGTGCAGGTTGTAGTCTGGTTTGCACCAATTCTGTATGGAGACGCTGGTTTTCTACCCGAAGTCTTCCGACCTCGCTTTGTAGATCTATGATAGCTGCCGCGAGTTCTTCTACAGAGGGACTCTGGAGAGAGGCATCCATTGAGGAACAAGCCCCTTCCGTGTTCATCTTCGCTCGGGTGGACTTAATTTGTGGGCTTGGCTTTCTGTTGCCGATGCCACTAACCTGGTACAAGGCTCAATCCACAGGAGCGAAGAGAGGTTCCCCACACTCCCTAAGACAGTGCCAAGATGAAGATGTCACAAATACTCTCATATCATGAAACTGACCCAAGGAGATGTGGGGATGATATGCCAAGACGTAACCACTTCTCAATCCCCCAGCCGGTTCCCACAGAGTCAGGGTAGAACAGGAAACAGATGAGCGGTAACCTACAGGAAGATAATTACAAACAATTATGAGAAATATCCCTCCCCCATGTAATGATACTAAGAATACAAAAGTCTGCTCAGTGCCTGTTCCACAGAAACAAATTGATCCCTTACCGGCTGGACATCCCCGGATGCTTTGTAGGGGATCCAAACTGCTTACAAGACGTGCAGGTAAATGCTCCTTTACTCGCACTGGCAGCAGTGATTAAATTCAGGAAGGGACAAAGAAAAGAAAACAGGAGTGGCAGCTCCGAAACCCGTCTAATTAGCGTTGACAGATTCCTAGGCTATAGCTGCATCAAGCAGGCCCCAGGCATGCAAGGAAACAAAGTATTCCACTATGCGCTGCACGTAATAAAAGAAAGTTTAAGGAATTGAGTCAAACGCGCATCGCGCGTGTTGTCTGATACACTGTAACCGTCAGGCGTCAGAACTCGAAAGTAAACGCGGCCGCATATAAACTAGAAAATAGAACGTGGCCGCGAGTCAATGTCTCTGGAAGGGTTAGAACCGGGAAAGTCTGTGCGGGGATGAAAGGCGAAGGGTTGCGGGAGTCAGAACGCGGCCGCGAGTCTCGTCACCAGAGAGCGCGGCCGCGAGGCAGGATGTCAGCAGTAGTGGGACAGGGTAAAGCAGTGAGCCAGGGGTCCAGTGATACCAGTAAACTTATCGCCGACACTTCGAGAGGGAGACACAGGATACCACCAACGCTAAGAGAAATCAAACGCTAGGTAGGAAGGAGGGGGGCGTGGAATCAGGTCAGGAACCGAAAGCCAAGCAACGGCTTCTTCGGTTGACCTGTATTTAAATGAAGGGAGCGTGTCAAAACTCCACCTCCCTCAGCAAGTAAGGGATTCTCAAAAAAGAGCTATGGATCTCTGCAGAACAGGCACTCGCTTTTCTCATGGGCTCCAACTAACCGTGCATGACGCTTGGGGTCTAACACTGCATTTTTGGTACTGTCAGTAATTCCTCATTCTAAGTCCTCTAGACAGTGCCGCTAGCCACTTCTCTGGTCCCATTGGTAATTCCTCATTCTAAGTCCTCTACACAGTGCTGCTACCTACTTCTCTGGTCTCATCGGTAATTCCTCATTCTAAGTCCTCTAGACAGTGCTGCAGCTGCTTCTCTGTTTCCAGTGAGATATTCAGATTGAGGATTTCAGAGAGGTGCAGGAAAAAAAAGGAGTAAGTGGCAAACAGCAAAAGACTTCTCTTATCAGAATGTATATAGCGCTCTGAGATGAGTTTGTGCTACTTGACATGAGACAGAATATACAATTCCTCCAGTCCTTGTTCAGTTTTGCCCACCAGCTAAAGAGCCCCACTATAGCCTGCATTTCAGGAAAGAAGTCTTGCAAAAAGACCCAGATCCATAAATACTAAACACAGGGTGTTCCAGGCTATGTGGGATGAAAAGTACTTTTTGTCGAGTGTTCTAAAGAGAAACCTAGATATCTAATTTGCAAAGAAAGTCAGTGTCATTAAAAGATATAATCTAGAGTGTCACTAAACAAGCAGTCACTCAGAATATAAATGCGAACTTCTCATTGAAGTCAAAAGTGCATTCTGCAAACATGGCATAGTCAAAGCTAATTCTTCTTTCCCAGCAAAGACTTCTTTGCCAGATGAAAGAATGTGAGGCTTCATTCAAAATATGCCATTTGTTTACCAAACAAAAACCAATATACAGTGGACAAACTTTTTCCTTTCTGCAGCAGAAATTTTATTTGCAAACTATACCAATAAAGGCAGCATTATTAAGAAAATGGGTGTTTTATAACTGTCTGGTTCCACATGTGCACAAAGAATATAGGCAATGGGTAAAAATGTCCAAGAACAGATGAGCAACACAGCAAAAGAGTCCCCTTTTTCAGCTTTGCTATAGATGAGTCAACAGATATAGACAATGTGGCCCAATTATTAGTTTGGGTGAGGCATTTGAAGCTATCAATTGTTCCAAATGAAGATCTCCTTTGCCTCTTACCAGTGCTTGGTCACACAAGAGGAGAATACATACCGAATAGCATCTGTAACTTCTTTGAGGCGCATGACATGGCATTAAACATTCGTAATTCTCGCCTCAGATGGGGCACCTTCCATGGTAGGCCACGATAGAGGCTTTGTAGCTCTGTTAAAAAACAAGCTCACCAGACATACCTTCATAGACTATTACTGCATCATCCATCAAGAATCACTGTGTGAAAAAATAAATCAAGAAAAGCTAAATAATATCATAAAACAAGTAGTGAAAATAGTTAATTTAATGCATGCTAAAGCCCTGAATCATAGATTTTTTTAAAGCCTTGCTGCATGATGTCGATAGTCAATATACAGACCTCTTGGTGCCCAGTGAAGTATGTTGGCTAAGTTAATGGGAAGTCCTGGAGTGCTTCATAGCTTTGCTTCCTGAAATTGAACAGTTTCTAAGGACTCAAGGTAATTCCTTCCCAGAGCTGAAGGATGTGAAATGGCTTACCAAGCTCCAATTTCTTTCTGATATATTCTCACTTTTCATTGTTCTCAATCTGTCTTTTCTAGATCTCTCAGCAGCATTCATGGTCTCCCACCATACGCTAATCACAAGGCTGTACAACATCGACATCTAAGGAGATGCCCCCAAATAGATCACCTCTTTCCTCACCGGAAGAACTCAAAAAGTCCACATACGACCATTTACCTCCATACCCAAAAAATCATCTGTGGAGCACCTCAGGGATCTTCGCTCAGCCCTAACCTATTCACCACGTACGTGACACCACTGGCCAGCATCGTCAAAACCCAACTCATATCCTACGCCGATGGCACATAACTCATCCTCTCCCTCTCAGAAGACACCGCCATCACCAAGACCAACTTCTACAACTGCATGACAACCGTCACCAACTAAATGAAGGACAACTGCCTAAAGCTCAGCACAAACAAGACAGAGGTACTGATCTTCAGCAACAAAAGCTCCCTGTGGGAGGCCTCCTGGTGGCCCACGGAACTCAGACCTACAACAACCCCGACTGACCACGCTAGAAACCTAGGCATCATCCTGGACAACAAATTAACCATGACGTCCCAGGTCAACTCCTTCTCCTCCTCTGCTTCTTCATCCTATGAATGCTTCACAAGATCTTCAAGTGGCTACCCCAGTGCTCAAGACGCACAATCACCAAGGCCCTCATCGCCAGCTTACTGGACTACGGCAATGCCCTCTATGCAGGGATCGCAGCCCACCTCCTCCGCTGACTAAAGACAAAACAGAATGCTGCGGCCCAACTCATCCTTGACCTCGCAAGATGAACCCACATCCCTCCCTTTTTCGGGGAACTCCATTGGCTCCCCGTACAGAGAAGATGCCAGTTCAAACTCCTGACAGACGCATTCAAGTTCCCACATGAAACACCGCCTGAACTTTCACCAGCCCACCAAACACCTCCGCTCTGCCTCCCTGTCACTAGGCTGTACCCCCCACATCTGACGCAGCAGGAGTAGAGGATGCTCCTTCTCCTACCTAGCAGCAAAGACATTAAATGAACTACCCCTACATCTCCAGACCTCCCCATCTCTTCCTGAGTTCTGAAAGTCATTAAAGACTTAGCTCTTCAGCTGAACACCTGAACTCTGCCAGTGTCTGTATACCTTCACTGGTGAGAAGACGCGCTCTACAAATCGACTAACTCATTGATTGATTGCCTCTTCAAGGCAAACCTCTTGTGTTCTCATTGATGAATGCTATTTATTGGCTTGAAAGTAAACTCATCCTATTCAAAAAACACCTGGCAGATGCAGATTTCACCCACTTTCTAGAACTGCAGTTTTTGACTCCGGTTTGAAAATGCTCAAGACGTGCTGTCAATACTAAACTTTGGAGCATATCTTGAGGAAATGTCTGGGGAGCTCAAGAGATGATTTGCCAATTCAGACCTCCCATGCCACTGTTCAGGATAATAGAAAATCCTTGGATGGTGAGGAACCATGAAGTTGTCCAGCTTATTGGCTTGAATAGGACAGAAACCGAGATGGAACTTGTTGACTTACAACACAACTCCACTCTGGAAGCCTATGTTCTTGGGACAGGAACTAGAAGACTTTTTTCCCTCTGATAAACTTCTTGTGTTATTTACACTGGCCCAGAATATAATAGCTATGTTTGGTTCAACATATGTATGTGAAAGTTCTTTGCCCACAATGGGTATGTTGAAAAATACATTTTGAAATAAACTGACTGACTTACATCTGAATCAGCTCTTAAGACTTGCAGTCTCTGACATAAGTCCAGATTTCAGAAAATAAATAACAGCAATGAAATATAAAATAAGATCATAATTTCTCTATCTTGTAAAACACATATCACTTCCTTTGATTCTGGTATATTGCATTCATCCAAATAGCCCTGAAGCCAGACTAGCACTGCTTGAGCAATTTCATAGACTCTATTCCAGCATTTTACAAAGCAATCTGTTAAACCTGCACTTAATTTTTAACTAATGATTTTATAAGTGTCTGCTATGACATACTTGTTTTTTTTTTTTTAAAAGGTGTGCTTTTCATTAAAGGGGTCCAATTTTTGATAATGGCTAGAAATCCAAGATGTAATTTTCAATTAGGCGCCGAACTGCAGTTTCCTGCGTCATAGGACTAATGCATACAAAAAGTTTTGAGTAGTGAAATACCCTTACCCATGACACAATCTTAATCTCTTCCAGACCCCCTCTGACTTGTGCAGAGAATACCTTGTTACCTTTGACTACAAGTGCAATTGCTCCTGCTATTTTTGTTTCCTCTTGTAATGTATTTTCAATCTGGTAGAGACTTCTAGACGCAGATTCCTTACCTTAGAATTATCCCCAGGCGTTAGACTGGATCCGGAACTTTTTTGAGAGCAGTACCCCGGTGTGCCAGTAGGTGGTGTCATTCGACTATGTGTGCCGTCATTGGTGTTGTCAGCACAAGTACACGGTGCTTATGTAGGTGCCACTCCAGCGTGCTGACGTCAGTTTTTTTCTTTCCACACCAGCCAGCGCAGATCCGGAGAGAGCTTCGGTGCCGTTATTTTTGACTGACCATTTTACATTTTTTATCGAAGTCTTTTTGAGATCTTCTCCTGGTGTGGTAGGATGCCAACTAGGGAGGCCGGCTTCAAGCCCTGCGGCACCTGTCACCGACAGATGTCGGTGACAGACTCGCATCTTGTTTGCCTCTGGTGCCTCGAGTGTCACAACGACGTGAAGACCTGCATCGACTACCGCACCATGCATCCCAAGGCCTTGAGGGAGTGCTCCCTCAAGCTCCTTGCCGCTCGACGTGTGAAGCCACAACAGTCTCGATCCCCTTCGAGAGGAAGGTCCCGGGATTAGTCGCAGAGCCCAAGATCCTTGTTGCATTCTAATTCGCCTTTGGGTAAGTCCCACAAGAGAAAAAAAATTAAGAAGTCAAAGAAGTCTTCGACTTCGCCCCGTCCGTCGAAGTCATCTGACGAGATGAGGGAGCGCCGTCATTCGAGGCCGACTATGCAATTGAGCGTGCACCTGGGCCATCTCCGCTCCTCCCCTGGTTTCCGGGAGCCGGAGCGATCTCCGCCCAACTTCGTGGGTACTATAAGTCCATGCATCTCATATTTGGGTGGCCTGTTTCGGCTGGCACAGCTACAGGTCCCACAGGTTCTGGAGGGCCCCCCAATGGTTCTCCGCTGGTGGTTCCGTCCCCAGCTCCAGTCGGGCCTCTTGGATCCACGGATGGATCCAGACCATGCCACCTCGACCATCTCCGGCGCCAGTCCTGATGTCAACAATCCCAGCACCCCCGGAGCCCCCCATCCCCCCGGCGGTGCCATCCCCATTCTCAGCCCCTACTCGGACACGGAGCCTGAGGGGCGTCACCCGACGCCGGCACTGACTGCAGCCATGCCTTCCAGGTATGGAGCCCAAGCCCTATTCCTATGGACCGAGACTCGTGGAGGTTTGGGAGAGGTTGCTGAACCCTGAAGAATACCAGCCCCTAGACCCTAACATGGACTGGTGTGAGGAATTGACGGATGCCAGCGCACCGGACACCGCCAGATACTGGCATGGTCTCTCCTCCTACCATGGCTTCGGAGGAGGGAGCCTCTTTTGCTATGGTGGTGAGAAGGGCGGCCAAGGTTTTGGACCTTAGCCCACTCTCCATGGCAGTCAAGACTAATGTCTTGACAGAGGTGCTTCAGCCTGGAGTACCCCCCTCAGAACCGCTTCACCCATTTAATGAAGCCTTCACAGACGTCTTGCTTGGGATTTGGTTCAAACCCTGTACATGGGCTCCTGTGAACAGGACAATTGCCCACTGCCCCGCCCTAGGGTACCCCAGTTTCCTCACGCAACACCCTACCCCGGAGAGCTTGGTGGTCCAAGCTACCACCTCCAGTGTAAATCCTGGTGCATTATCTACCATGCCACCGGATAGGGAATCCAAGAGGCTGGATACCTTAGGAAAGAAAATGTTTTCTTCCACGAGCCTGCCACTGCGGTCCGTGAACACTGCGTGCCTTTTGGGCAGTTACTCACATGCACAATGGTTTTCTGTTGCACAGGTGCTGCTCATGGTCCCGGAGGAGGCCCGGGCCATACTCTCCTATGCTATGAAAGATGGGAGAGATGCAGGCAAGTTCTCGATCGGATGTGGGCTGGACATGACCAACTCCCTAGTCAGAGAGGTTTCTTCATCAGTGGCCTTGCATCGCCACGTCTGGCTGAGGATGGCTGGCTTTTCGGGGATGCCCAAGCGTCGCTTATGGGAATGCTCTTTGATGGCTCCCGTCTCTTCGGAGACAAGGCGGACTCTGCACTGGAGCACTTCAAGGATAGCAGAGGTACGGCCAGGTCCTTGGCCCTTTCCATGGCCCCTCGCCAAGCCCAGTCTGCCTTTCGCTCCTTTTGTGGCTACGGAAAGATCTTCCAGCCGTGTCTTTACCCACCCAGCCACCACACCGCGCAAGCTTCTCAGCCTCTGCGTGGCCGAGGATGCAGTACCCATAGACCCTGTGAGTCAGGCAGCCAGAGGTCGTGCAAGTCCACCCCCTCTCCCTCCAGCAGCCGCAGCCTCCAAATCCCTTGTGTTTGCCCTCCTACCATCATGGGCACCCAGTGGGAGGCAGGTCACGCCATCACCTGCCCTACTGGAGGTCAGTAACATCAGACCGTTGGATTCTTCAGATTGTCCAAAGGGGATACTTCCTCCCCCTCCGTGACTTCTACTCTAGCTATGCCACCCTCTTGTGACAGGCTAACAGAGGACCATCTCTCCTTGCTTCGCACTGAAGTATCTGCTCTCTTGGCCAAGGGAGCTATAGAGAGAGTGTCGATGCCAGAAGTAGGTTGTGCTTGTTAATCCTGCTATTTTCTGGCTCCCAAAAAGGATGGAGGCCTTTGTCCTATCCTAGATCCTCTCAATTTCTTACTGAAAAAGGAGAAATTCAAAATGCTCACCCACACTCGCTCAAGTCTTGTCTGCTCTGGACCTAGGAGACTGGATGGTAATGTTGGACTTGCAGGGTGCATACTTCCACAGTCCTGTACTGCCTGCCCACAAGCGTTACCTATGGTTCACGGTGGGCTACGAGCACTTTCAGTTTGCCATGCTCTCTTTTTGCCTTACCCGTGCCCCTCGGGTGGTCACCAAGGTGATGCGGTGGTTGCAGCTCATCTACGGATATCATGGGTGCCAGTCTTTCCCTAGCTCAACGACTGACTGTTGAAGGCGGGCTTGCCCCAGGCTGGCGTTTTTCACCTCCAGACTACGGTGGAACTCCTGCATTCGCTGAGGTTCATAGTCACTCCTGATCCCCCTCTCAGATGCTCCATTTCATCAGAGCTGTTCCAGACACAGTGCAGTTTTGGGCCTATCCTTCCGAACGACGAGTCCAGGATATTCAGGCTATGATATCGATGTTTTAGCCTCTATCCTGGATTTCGGTGAGACTGACTCTGAAGCTTCTGGGCCTCATGGCCTACTGCATCCTGCTTGTGAAACATGCCCGCTTGCATATGCGGGCTCTGCAGTGGGACCTGACATTCCAGTGGGCGCAGCATCAGGGTAATCTCTCCAACATGGTCCAGATCTCGGAAGGAACTGCAAAAGATCTGCAGTGGTGGTGAACGAACTGTGATTGGGTCAGCGGCAGACCCCGCTCTCTTCCCCAACCAGATCTGACAGTGGTGACAGATGCGCCACACATTGGATTGGGCAGCCATCTAGGAGAGGTGAAGATCTGAGGCCTCTGGCCTCGGCGGAATCCGGACTCCACATGAACCTACTGGAGCTCTAGCGATCCGGCTGGCATTTAAAGCCTTTCTGCCCTCCATCAAGGGAAGGCTAGTGCAGGTGTTAGCGAACAACACCACCACCATGTATTACTGCAACAAACAGGATGGGGTGGGGTCGTAGACCCTATGTGAAGAGGCCCTGTGTCTCTGGACATGGCTGGAACATCAGGGCTTATGCCTGGTGGTCAGCACCTCGTGGGCTCTCTGAACGCCAGGGCGGACGAACTCAGCCGAAGATGCCTAGTGGATCACGAGTGGCATCTCTATCCGGAGGAGGTGCAAGGACTCTTTCAGCAGTGGGGAGAGCCTTGGTTAGATCTGTTCGCCACCGCCAACAACACGAAATGTCAGTGGTTCTGCACGCTGGAGTTTCCAAGGTGGCTCTCGCTCGGAGACGGTTTTCATCTCGAGTGGAGCACAGGCCTCCTGCACACTTTCCTGCCAATACCACTCCCGCCCAGAGTTCTCAAAAAGATCAGGAACAACCGGGTCAGAGTCATCCTTGTGGCTCCGGACTGAGCTCGGAGAGTTTGGTATCCCAAGCTGTTGAGCATGGCCATCGGTCCACCGATCAGACTGCCCCTTCGGGAGGATCTTCTGTTGCAGCAGCAGGGTAGGGTTCTCCACCCAAAACTGTCAACACTCCGCCTTCATGCGTGGAGATTGACCTGCGACATTTGACAGCTTTCGACTTTCCGCTTGAAGACTGCAATGTTAACTTGGCAGCCAGGCGTCCCTCTAACAAGACTGTATATCCCTGCCATTGCGGCAAGTATGTGGCTTCATGTGCAGAAAAACAGGTTGACCCTCTTTCTTCACCCCCCTCTCTCAGGTCCTTCTTTTTATCCTTTCTCTTGCCCAGCAGGGCTCTGCTTTGGGCACCTTAGAGGGCTTCCATTTTGCCATCTCAGCCTTTCTGCTGGTGCTAGATCAGCCATCCTTGTTCAAATCCCTTGTGATGAATAGGTTTTTTAAAGGTTTGCATCACATTTCCACCTTTGCCCTTCATTGTGCCTCAGTGGAACATCAATCTCGTTCTTACATTTGCGATGCACGCTCTCTTTGAACCACTGCACAACTGTCCTCTCAGCCTCCTTACCATCAAGACGGCCTTCCTAGTGGCAATAACATCTGCCCTAAGTGTCCATGAGCTTCAGGCTTTGTCATCCAAGCCTCCTTACCTGATCATCTACTCAGACAAGCTGTTTCTTCCCAGTAGAGCTTTCTTTTTTCTGAAAGTCGTGACACATTTTCATGTAGGCCAGTCAATCACCCTGCCTACCTTTTACGCTCCACCACATCCCTCTAAGGAAGAGGAGCGACTTCACCAACTGGACCCAAAAAGATTGCTATTGTTCTATCTTGACCGCGTAAAAGAGTTCTGGGTGGATGCCCAACTCTTCATGGTGTATGTTTAGAGCAAAGAAGGGAAATGCTGTGTAGAAACAGACCATTCCAGATTCTGCTGTGCATTAAGATCTCTGCGAATTGGCCAAGAAGCAACCCCCCCTGATGGTTTGCTTGCTCATTACACCAGAGCTCAGGCTGCGACCACTGCGTTAGCATACAGAGTTCCGGTCCTGGATATCTGTCAGGCAGCAACGTGGGCTTCTCTACACACGTTCACAAAGCATTACTCCCAAGACAATCTGGTAGAGACTCTATATAGCACAGATTCCTTACCTCCCCACCCCTCCTCCCCACTCTGCCAATGGATTTCTAGGGAAAGGGCTGTTCCCCCTTTCAGGGCACTAGTTTTCCACACCAGTGGTGAGTGCTCTTTGTGGCTCCCCGCTCCTGGCATGGAAAGTTGTAAAAAGAAACTGACGTCAGTGCGCTGGGGTGGTGCCCACGACGCAAACTGAAATACGCCACCTACCGGCGTGCAGGGATACTGCTCATGAAAAATTTCCACATCCAGTCTGATGCCTGGGGACAATTCTAAGGTATGTGATCAGTGGCTAGATAGAGTCTCTACCTCATAAGGAGTTGCCGAAGGTAAGTAACTTGTTTTTCTAGCACTTTCGGTGAAAGAAACTATAGCTGGCATTCAGCATTTAGTGCTGCTTTTGCTAATTTGCAATAGTGATTTAAATAGACAGAGGTCCATGATCTCCACACCTCTTCTAACCCAGTTGCATGCCCCTTAGAGCAACCCAAAATATTGCATCTAAAAGATCTTGAAAATGTTTTCAGGGTTAGACATTGCTTGTTTAGTATCAGTCTCCATGGTGACTATTTCTAGTTTATCTAATGCATTGTTGACCTGCTGGGGACAATGTGGAGTGGATGAAGCAACAACCCCTTCTCCCTCTTGTCCCTCAATTCCTTAGGGTGTATGCCAGATAAATGGCATAATCGTATAGAATATAGCCTCTTGCAGCCAGAAGTAAACCCTAAGGTCTTTCGCAAGTTAAAACTTATGGATACCCAACAGCAATATAAGTGTGACATATAGTTTCCCTTGTCATCTTAGACCTTCCTCCAATGTCCTATTCACTTGATTCAGTGCATAAGAAATTCAATAGTGTTTCTCCTTCTATCCGGCCTTGTATTCAGGGGCTTGCTTGCCAGGATATAAACTATATGTTCTAAAACAAAAAACGCAATTTCGGCCTTAAATATCCTTGGGGAGCCTTGCGTTGAAATCACTATCCATAATTATGGACCATTTTTTTGGGAACTTTGCTATCTCTTGGAAAGTGTTTCTTACTTCCAGGGTTTTCTGCCAGTTGCCTATGTTGTAAGTGCACATTAAGTAGATTTTGCCTCAAACCAGGGTGCCTCCTCCTATTCAGTTTGAGGGTCTGGATCCCTGACAGATTTGTGCAAACAGGCTCTTAATAAAAGGATGCTATTTCTGTGTGATGCAAGGAATCCTTTGTTACTCTTTTTTTCTAAAAGGCCTTCTGTATAATGGAGTAGAAGCCTGCCGTTTGAAGACCATAACAGCTAAGGTCTCCGAGAGGTAAAGGAGGTCATTTTTGCAAGATTTTTTTTCCCCCAAGATGTCTTCCTGGAGGGTCTTCCCTGATTGGGTCTAATAAAGCCAGATGGAGCCTGAAAGGTTCTTTGTGCCAGTAACCTTACCCTTATTTGGCCCTAACCCTCGTTTAAATTTCTCTAGCCACCCCCTCCATTTCTCATTAATCTAATTAAATTCCTTCCACAGTTTTCCCTAATCCCACGATCTTTTGCACCTTCACCGCTTCAGGTTGGACTACAGAGACAATCTGCTAAGTAGGCTTTGAATTCTTTGGTTTGCACATTGACTGCTTCTGGGTTATACACCATAAACCCTCTGCTAATGTTTCTGTTAATTTGCATGAGTGCACCTATACTGCTGCAGAGTGGTGCCCCATCAACCCTCTACTGATCTGTGAATGTCCATAGGCTAAGCCTTCCACCACTGCAGGGTATAGACCCTTTGCTGAGAGGTGTGTTGTATTTCTTGTGTTGTGCTTCCACTTAATTTCTCTTTCATCGTAATAATTCCCTCCAAAGGTTTCCATAATCTCACCTACACTTATGGGTTGTGCCTACCACTCCTTCAGAGGGAACCCCATGCACCCTTTAATGAGGTATCTGTGGGTTGTGCTGTCACCGCTTCTGAGTAATACACCATCAATCTTCTACTAAGGTGTGTCTCACTGTTTGAGTTGTGCATTCATTCTCCCTTGGTGGACCTCACAGACCCTTAACTGAGCTGTCTGGGGCTTATGCCTGCATCACTTCTGGGTGATACAGCATAGACTGCCTGTTAGTGTGTCTTATGAATCTCCTGTGTGTTCGCTTTTTGGTGTACTCTATAAACTGTCTAATGAAGTCTCTAGGCTAATCCTTCAGTTGCCACTCCACTGCCTTGGTTAGTACAATACAGACCCTCTGCTGAAGTGTCTGAATTCCCTCGGGTTACACCTTCACAGCCTCTGGGTGCACCGTGTTGACCCTTTTTCTGAGGCATCAGTGCTAATCTGTGTGCCCCTCATCTCTACATCTGGGATTACTCAATAGACCTATTACTGCGGTTCTTGAGGTATTTCTTGGGTATTGTCTCCATCACTCGTTGGTGAACTCCACAAGTGTAAATGTTGTGTGTTCTTTGAATATTACTTAATCACAGAGGGATACTGTTGTGGGGTCTACTGCTTCTGATCAATCGGATCCCCCGATCCAGCTGATCAGCCCCCTCCCACCTCCTGTCTGACAGCTTCTCTTTCCTCTTGTGCCTTTTTCTTGAAGAACAGCATCCTTCTGTGATTAGCGGGTACACTTAAGGAGCGTGGGTGCTGGGCCTGATAATTAGCTCCTTGTCCCTCCCTTTTTGACTACTTTGAATATTAGGCAGTAGCTTCCTTGATTAGTGTCTTGCCACATTTGTTTTTCTTGTTTGTCTAGATTCGCTCAAAACAAACTAGAATTAGTCTGTTACATCGGTGAAAGCTAGTCGGTGACTTTCAAGATTTTACCAAAACGCGTTTCTAAGTTGTTGTAAAGGACCCGTTGAACAGTAGCAGAAAATGCTATGTAGAAATCTAGTAACATTGACAAATACGAGCCTCTGTCATCCAGTATGGGATTCACGTTTTCCAAGATTATTATTGTTTCTGGCTCTGTGATTCTGTGATGCGCGCCGTGACGCTCACTGAATAGCACTACATTTTGTATACATACATATTGAAATTTCTTTGGAGTGGCCCCTTCAACCCCCCCCCCTTTATTTTATTTTTCTCCTAACCTCCTTTTACCTCGTCTTCTCCTAAACCCCTAAAATTACCCTTACCTCCCTTTACCTCTACCCACACCTAAATCCTAAAATCACCCTTACCTCCCTTTACCTCTACCCACCTGTGAACCCTAAATTCACCCTTACCTTGATTTACCTGTACCCATCCATAAACCCTAAAATCACCCATACCTTCCTTTACCTCTACTCACCCCTAAACCACCCTTACCTCCCTTTACCTCCACTCACCTGTGAACCCTACATTCACTCTTACCTTGGTTTGCCTGTATCCCATCCATAAACCCTAAAATCACCCATATCTCCCCTTACATTTACCCATCCCTAAAAGCTAAAATCACCCTTACTTCACCTATACCTCTACCCACCCCTAAACTCACCCTTACCTCCCTTTACCTCTACACGCTCCTAAATCATAAAATCACCTCTAATAACCCCTAAATTCACCCTTACCTCCCATTACCTTTACTCTCACCTAAACCACTTTTTTTTAACTAGCATTAAAAGTAATTTGTTTAAAAAAAAATACCTGCATGGTAATGACTGCATAGGAAAGGTCCTGCGTGGTTAAGACTGTGTGGTAAAGACTGTTTCCCTTTAAAGGGTATTCAGATTAAACAAATTGATGTGCAATGACTTCATGTACTTGGGGTTTAAGTTAATTGGGCGCTGATTAAGTCCACTTTGAGTGCATTTGCTCATTTTATTTTCATTGTTATACACTGGATTCTTTTTATGTGTATGTAAAATAATGTAAATGGCTTTTATAAGTAACATGACTTTTTCTGCCTACCTAATACTTAAATAAATTGTGTAGAAAAATGAATGCATCATAATAGTATATCCAAGCATTTAATGAACATTCTGTTAAACACACTTATTTTAGATACCTATGAACTGCTGAAGGATGCCCCGCCAGGATTTTACCCGCGTCTTGGTGTAATTGGTTTTGCTGGTATTGCTGGGCTTTTTCTTGCCAGAGGTAAGAATTCTATTAAAATAACATGACTAGTTTTGGTTTATTCGTTTTGCCCTTTTAGTATTACTGGAAGGTTTCGAAGGGTGAATACACAAGGGTGCGCGCCACAGCAACTTTCTTTTTTTATAGTTGTAGTAAATATGAATGCTGAGGTGTTTTGTTTTGTCTGTTTTCTTAGGTGACTATAGTCATCCTTTTCTCCACACTACCAACAGGATGTTAAGATCATTCACAACGGGGTGGCGTAATGAATGAATGAATGAATTTGCCATTTATAAAGCGCACAGGTGGCTAAAAGACGCCCGGCGCTACAGACTGAAGGCTAGAAAGTGAGTGCTGCAAACAACTACTTAACAAGACTGGTATAGTTCAACCGTTTTTAAAATGAGAATTAAATGCTGCCTATATCAGGCGTGTTTTTTTCATTTTCCTAGCAAGTTACCTGCTTCCTAGTTATGCAGAGCAGTGATCAGCTTCCCAATCCTGCTTAAACCAGAGCTGAGCATGGACAGTACGCACACATCTGCTACATACAGTATGCTATCACTCTCCTTGCCCGTGTTTGGGCGCACCCTTTCCAGTTCTCTTTTAGTCACCCCTTCCTTCTCTTCTGGGTAGCGTTTCTGCCCGCGAAAGCTCCACTCCTTTTCCTGTGTTCTTAAGTGTTTTTTATCCTCCAGCGGGCCCCAGCTTGAGCATTTTATGTCGCAATACCCTGGGGCAGCTGACGTGCTCAAACACTGCATGCCCCAATGGGAAACATCCATTCTGTGCTCGCCGCCTTCTTGTGACGTCATATGTTCACGGTTCACAACTTTGTCCGTGAAGAAACGCGTGTTGCTTTTACTAAGCAAAAAATAAAGACTCTTTCCCACGCAGGACGTTTGATATAAAGGATACACGAGTCGAGAGGCGAGTACGGAAGCTGTAAGATGAGATATTTATGCTAAGACCAGCCGCTTCTCACAGGAAGGTTAACTCTGATCGTGTCCATTGGTTGTTAGTAAACCTCATTAGGGTGAAAGCACCGAGTCTCACAAAATTATTCCTTCCGTACCTAGTGACGGGAATCAGGGATCCACCTGAGTCCAGTATGTTATGTATTTCTTGCCCCGACAGTACTACAAAACTGTACATAATCAGAGCACAGCTTAACTGTATGTTTAAATGGCCCATTCTCAGTAGTCCTACTGTGCAGGGCTTTAAGTGGGATGAAAAAAACGGGGGGGGGGACGTGGCCAATGTAATTAGGGGGGCGTGGCCAATGTAATTAAGGGCGTGGCTTAAAACACATGCTAAAAAATCTGAGTTGTAATGCTTGTCTTTTCAAAATCAATAAAAGGATTTAAACCATAAAAAATCTGAGCTTAGCGTAGTTTGCCCCGACTGGTATTTTGCTGCGTTTGTTATTGCATCCAGAAAAACATACAACAAGTAACATTCCACCTAGAACAAGCCAGGACTAATGGCTTTGTCAATGGTTGTTAGGTGCATAAGATAAATAAGCAACAACTTTGGCATCGTTGTATATAATATTGAAAATGTTTACGTTCTGAAACGATGAGACTGTGAAAGAACTATAAGGAGTGTCTTTGACGTTACATCAAAGGCAGTGAAGGTGGTATTGCTGCAGAGTTAAGGATTTTTTTTCACCCTGAAGTAGGGTGACCAGGTTTTGTGAACCAAAAACCGGGACATTTCGCAAAAACAGAGGAAGGACTACAATTTTCCATTAACGAAGTGGCAAAGAATAACGGCCCTCTTCAACATGGTAACACAGAAGAACCACTAAGCAAATAAATAAAATGTAATTTTTAAAACCAACATCTTATTACCTGTTAATAAAAGTGCTTACTTATAACGGCTGCTAACCAGCCCTGCTTTGGAACACCTAAAAAAGTGCCTCTCACTGTTTTCAGTTGACCCTCTCTAAAAACCGGGATATAAACCAAATATGCGGAAATCTGCCGGGACAGCTGTTGAACACCGGGACGCATGGTCACCCTACCCTGAGGATGAGGGCAAAGATGGAGAGCCCGAAAGAGACCCATCTCAGCACCTGCTTTTTAGAACTGCCAGTGCCGAGCAGCGGCTGGACCCGGCCCACTTAAAGCCCTGGCCCTGTGACAGTTTTCACAAGAGACTCGTATCAAAAGTCCTCTGCAGTTGTTCTACATCATTTGTGATCATATTGCTGTCTAGTAGAATGCTCGACTCAGCTGACGATGAGTGCCATCAGGCCCCATGTCCAGGACGTGACATTGCTGACTCTTGCTGGCGCTGGGACAATGGGCCTTTTTTTATCTGCTTCCAAGGTTTTGGGAGGATACTTGCTGGTAAATCCATGCATCCTGCCAATGACGGGCACCCATCTCTGCCCCCGGAGTGGGAAATGTGTCTAGGAAGCATGTGTTGTGCATCTACCTAGGTTGGGTTTCTCCATGCTGGAGTGCCATCTGTATAGATGTGTCCTATAGTTTGTGGGCTTCAGAGGTAGGTATTATAGGTATTGAGGTAAATACATCCCCTTATTACTCTACATACCTCTGTGATTCTCCCTCTTCTCCTCCATCCTGCTCAGACCATAAAGTCTATCCTGTGACCTCCACCGTGTGACACCTTGGAAAAGATTAGAGCCAAGGACATGGCCACTTCCCTCTCCTAAACAAATGCTATGCTCCCAGCCCAATCCCCTCAAACTGTGGTCATTTCTGGCAAAACAGCTAAAACCCCAGCCACAACTTATGTTTGGCACAGGGACGATCTGGAAGAGATACACTCTCCCATCTGTTATGGAGAAACCTGAAGTTCGACTAGATTCCATTTGTGCAAAGGGAACATACAAATAGCAGTAAAAACAGTGAAAATATGCTTGATTACTTTGAGATGCCAGCCATCACCATGAGATACTGTAAGCAAATTGGGAGACTGGTATCATGGAACTGAACTGTCCACAAGTAAGATTCACTTGTACTTCATCAGTGATTCCCACTAACATGTCTTGTTCTGATTGGCTAGCTAGCATGGCACCAACTGCCACTCGTTTAGGAGTTATGACTCAACACCTAGAGCCTGACAGGTAACTCTGCTGTTGTATACTTCTGATGGATACTTCTGACTGCAGATTCCTCACCTTAGAACATTCCCCAGGCACCAGACTGGATCCGGAGCATTTTGTAGCAGTGCTACCATGCACTAGTAGGTGGTGTCTTGTGGCTCCGTGCTGGCTGAATGCCACCTGGGAGGTGATGGAGCTAAACTGCATATAAACACCACCTGAGTGCAGTATTATCAGTTTCTTGTCAGCTCCTTTCTGCTCTTTCTGAGATAGAGCAAGAGCTCTTCTCCCAACTTTGTCTGTCTTCCAACGACTCCTAAACTTGTCCACAGAATGCTAGCAAATTCTGTCTCTACTAAAACGATTTATGCAGGCTGTGAAGCAGATGTCAGCCACAAACCTGCACAAGGTGTGCCTTTGGTGCCTGGCATCCAGACACAACTTTAAGTTGTGTGATAACTGTGTCCACTGCACACAAAGGTGGTTTGAGACTGGGGTGTGAAGTTGTATATCACTGAACACAAGAAGAAGTGGTCTTCACGCAGATCTGCTCCAAGGGATGGGCCTGGTCAATACCCACTCCACTTCCCACTCGAAATCTTTGGGTAAGTAGAGGACAAGGATTAAAAAGCAAAGCAGGACTTTACCGCATCCCGCCACTCTGACTCCAGAGAGAAGGGAGGAGGGCGTCAAGACGTAAGTCGCACTTCATCGGGGCCACTGGCTACAGAACCAATTCCTCAGTTGGTGCAGAAGCACCCAGAGTTCCCTCGGTTGTTGTCGACTTTGCAACAGATCAGGGTCTTCAAAGAAGCCAGGCTGCAAATCATCAGTGCTCATCCAGCTTCCTATGACATGCCCTAGGGCCTCACGGAACTGCAGGGGCCTCCAGGTTGGTTACTGTTAGCAGGTTAGGCATGTACTGACTCCGGTCGAGATGTCCACTCAGGTCCCAAGATCTACACCAGTTACTGTTGCCCAGACGATGATACTGGTGCCGGTGGATGATATGGTGCCGATGCCTATGTTAGGTCACGAGCTGACATCAGCTCAACTGACGTTACGCAACAAAATAACAAAAGTGCTATCAGTTGTCATACGGCCTGATTGTAACCCAGTACCTCTACCATGTCACAACTATCCGCAGAGGGCTGTTCTGTTTTATTTTTTCAGCCTGGCACCACACATACCACAAATTGCATTGTCAGGACAGTGTGTACCAGTTGGTGCTTCATAGAAACATCTGGGTAAGTTTAACTGAGTTCTCTAGCAAAGTACAAGCATCACTAATAGATATGCCTTTTAAAGGGTCTTGCCCCTTCATAAACAAGGCGTATTCCTCTTGGGAACTCTTTGAAGACAGCGGAGTTGCAGCACACGACTTGGGGATGTTGACCTCTGCTAAACAATTTCCCCACCAGTTCCGGAAATTTAGGGGCTATTCCAGATGACTGGCTTATGGGCAAAGATAGCCTTCACAGCCAGTGAATCATTGCAGCCCAGTCCTTTTGGGGCCAGTGAAACCAGCAGACAGCATACAACCAGCACCAGCCCTTCAACTCCTTCTCCCCTGCCACAACAGGCAACAAACCAATTTAGTTTGCCCTTATCAGCGCATGGCCAACCAGCGGGGGCAAGATCAAGTACTTCCTCCCAGGCTGGTGATCTATCATGTCTAACAGATTTTGAAAATTATTCAAAAAGACTACGCCCTACCTTCGCTTTTTGCCTCACCCAAAATCCCTCCCACATCAGAACAAATTTCAGAAAATGAGGTATTCCTGTTGCTTTCCTACAGTGCCGTAGAGAGGGTAGCAGATTCAGACAAAGGCAGGGGTTGTTATTCCTGCTACTTCCTTGTCCCTAAAAATGATGAGGGCCTCAGGCCTATCATGCACCGCCAACCCCTGAAAGCACTCCTGTGGAAGGACAAATTCAAAATGATCATATTGGCTCATCCTTTCTGCCCCACATCAGAGAGACTGGATGGTGTTATTTGACTTTCAGGATGTGCATTGTTTTATACCAGCCCTGCAGTCCCACACATATTACCTGCATTTCAGTTTGGGCCAGAGACATGATTGGTTTGCTCTGCTTCCCTTTAACTTCACCCTCAGGCCTTCACGAAAGTGATGTGCTAGCTCCCATCTTCAGTAGTTCCTGTATTTCTGCAACTCGATGACTGGCTGCTGAAGGCCGGCTCGCCACAGTCCGTTTTTAACCACTTCCAGACAACAGTGAAATCCTGGTATCATTGGAGTTTACTATAAATGAGCTGAAGTCCCATCTGACTCCATCACAGTGGCTTCCATTCATTGGGACAATTCCAGACACAGTGGAGTTCAAGGCTTTTCCTCTGCCACAACGGGTTCAGGACTTTAGGGTTATGAGCCTGATGTTTCAGGCTTGAACCTGGATCTAGGTCAGAGTGACGCTGGGGCTTTGTGACCTCCTAGTCTCATCCATCCTCCTTGCCAACTACGCCAGGTGGCACATGTGAAGCGGACAGTGGAACTTAAAGTCCTAGAGGTCCTAGCATCCAGGATACCTTTCTAACAGTATCTAGCCCTCACTGCCAGACACCCCTCCATGATATCCATCCATGTGGTGCTCGGGTGACTGACCCCTTGCAGGCATAGCTCTCAGACCTCCTTTTGTTTTTTTGTCATTAGCCAATAAGGCTTTGCAGTAGGCACTGTAAAAGGTTATTTGTTGGCCCGTTCGGCCTTTTTGTGTTTGCTGGACAAACTGTCATTGTTTAAATCACCTTTTATGTTGAGGTTTATTAAAGGTTTGACGTACATGTTCCCTCCCAAACCATTTGCGATGCCACATTGTGACAATTAGTCTTGACATTCCTCATGTGTACGCCTTTTAAGTCTATGCATAGCTGTTTGCTTCGTCTCCTGACTTTGAAGACGCTTACTTATTTCGATTACATCAGCTTGCCGCATGAGTGAACTGTAGGCTCTTTCAGTGCAACCGCCTTACACCACCTTTTTCCGGACAAACTAGTGCTGAGGACTTTTTGTGGGTTTTACTGGAGAAACGAAAGGGAAGTCTGTGCAGAAGAGGACCCTGTAGAGGTTGATATTCCTCTGCATTAAAATCTGCTGTGCTCTGATGAAGAAGAAACCCCTGGCAGGTGTGAGAGCCCGTTCTGGCAGGGTCATGTTCGCTACCACTAGTTGGAGCCAGGGGTGTCTGTTTTTGATATGTGCCAGGCTTCAACGTGGGCATCAATATACGCTTGCAGAGCACTACTGCTTTGAAAGCCAGGTCTGGTAAGAAGGACACTTTGCCCTCTCAGTTCTGAAAGACTTTTTGCTCTGAGCACACTCCAGAGACCCCGGCACCTTGGAAAGGTACTAGTTTGGTATCTAATCTAAGGTGAGGAATTCTGCAGTTAGAAATATTCATCAGAAGAACAAGTTACGTTCTGTAATACTGTTGGTGAATACTCTACAGGCAGTTTCCTCACTTCTGTATCACCTGCGCATTCTGTGGCTTTACCTCTTTTTAACATCTAAAATGGTCCAGAGATAGTACTCAGCCCACTTTTACCAACAATTGTTCATGCTCCATGTCTGAGGGCACGAAAAGGACAAGAAACTGAAGTCAGCATTCAGGGGTTGATCTTATACGCGGTTCTGCGTAATCATTTTTGGGGCGGTATGGAGCCAGCATATAGCTGAATCATTTCATCGATCAGTGCCGGGGCACTTCTACAAAATTCTCAGGATCCAGTCTGGTGCCTGGGGGATGTTCTAAGGTGAGGAATCTGCGGTTAGATAGAGTATCCACCAGAAAGAGCATTTCTGAAGGTAAGTACCTTATTCGTCTTTTCTCCGCACTCCTTCTCCCACCTTCCTGCAGAAGTGATGCTGTTCTGTTGCAGTGACAGCAATTTCAGACTGTTTGAAAGTTTAATGTAAGGAACTTCTAGCACTAACCAGGCATCTAGGGGCTCATATCCTTCCAGGGATTCAAATGCAAAAGAATAAAAATAGGAAACAAAACACAAAAACCATTCAATACAAGCATGAATTAGCCTTGCACATATAGTAACCTCATTGATATGGGATGCGTTTGACATTAAATGCCTTTAGAATTTGTTATTAGTGAGTGTATGGCATAAACACACTGCATTTAGACATGATCAACTAGCAGTTTGCAAGTAACTTTGTTTTCTAATATGAAAATGTCACTTCTATAAAGAATGTGATGCTTTTCTGTACCTTACCTCCCTGGATGGATATGGGTCAATGAGTGCAGCAGAGAAAGACAAAGCCAAGATGGACACTGCTCCATCTTACAGTAGGAACAGTATGCCACAAAAGTTACTCACAACTGTGCAGGGGCGTAGCTTCGGGGGGGTGTTTGGGGTGTGGACCCCCAAATAAAGGCATTCTTGCCTTACTAGTTCGGTCTGGGGGGGCCAAGAATCGGGTCTGCTGCTCCTTTGTTGGTTTTTCCTACTTGTCTAGTTGGGAAATGTAGGATTCACACCCCCTGAATCTCACAGACTAAGCTACGCCCCTGCAGCTACCTTAATCCATCACAAAGAGAAGTATGACAGAGAGAGAGAGGAAAGATTTGCGACAAATGCACTCTCCTCACTGACTTATTGCAAGCAGTGTAGGAGAGAGGTAAGCGCCCAACGCACTCACTGTGAATAGTATATTAAAGAGCACGGTAGAGCCCAGCACGCCCGGCTACCACACTGACACTCCCTTTCCTTCAATGTGTTCAGCATCAGCTAGTAGGAAGGCACAAGAAGTAGTGCTCAAGGTCAGTGAGCATTCAGGGGCACAAGATCAGCCTGCATCAGTCTGTCCACAGTGCAGGTGAGAGCTGCATGTATTCTCAGAATGGAAACACACTTCTGGCACGCATATGTATGTATATCTTGAGTGCCCTTGTAAGCAGGACTCCTTAAAGGACACAACTTCGACCCTGATTCAAAGGCACAGTGCAGTACTGCACCCCTACAAAAATAAAACAGTGCTGGAGAGCATGAAACGGGGTGCGCAGGTCACTCTCTCCAAATAACTTAACTGGTTTTCTGGTAAAAGTTATTACATGGTAGTAGTGAATGTCGTTGGTAAGAGGGTAACTGTGATATGGATGCATTCTCCTGGAGTCTTCATTGGGCCCCTATGTGGTAGAAGTCCTATTAGGGGCAGGGAATAAAAAGAGGGCCATTTGATGAAGTTGCACTTGAAGATTTTTGTACCGATTGTTCTGATCACCTTTTCGCAGCATACATCTCTGTGTGGTAGGAGTTCAACAAATGACATTTAAAAACATATTATTTTAAGCTTAGAGCCTTTTGCCAAAATGAAGTATATCCTCCCACTGAAGTTTCAGATGTCTACATATCTTTGAAATGTAATCCCTATTTCATATATATTTTTAAAAAGTAGTTCAAGATATCCTGCACACTAGATGTATGTCTACAAATAACTTAAATATGTACTATCCAAAAGATAACCAGCTTGAGTCATGTGAATTCTCAAAATGCCCAGTTGCAGAGATCCCACAAAAATCATTTTGAAGACAGATTTTCCCAGAAGGGAATGCAGTTAATAATATTGGAGAGGCCACGTCCCGGTCCTATGTGTGGCCACATCCAGTGCACACATTGCACTTCAGTTTATTATATTTTGCAGAATCATGCTTCAGAAGATTTTGCTGTTGTCGACCATCTAATATTAATTCCATAAAACCTGGGAGGTTAGCAAAGAGAAACTTCATGTATCTCAAGCTCCTATGTAGCACTTTATTCCCCTTTATATCGCTCGCTTTCCAGCATGCATTAGTCTAAAATACTTGGGGGGGGGGGGACATAAAACCAGATGGAATGAAACAAATATAGAAACTTAGAAAAGAAAGCCATGTTGACGGGGTTACCTCTCCCCTTAAGTGATAGTGTAACTTGATCCTTTCGCTTTTGAATACCGAACATTTTTTCAAAAATGGGTCAAATTTTTTGAGCCAATTCTTTGTACTTTAACCCTCCTAGATACCTTTCAAATATCCATCCATTGAAACTATATCAAGGATCTGGCTATCTAAAGCTGAAGTGGTGATGGATGACCTTGGTCGATTTTCCCAATTTGACTATGTTGCCTGATCCCTGCTCAAAAGATGCTACCAGATTTTGAATAATCAGAAGAGTCGCTAGATCAACTGTATACAGTGCTTTAGCTGTTGGTAATAGGCACTGGCATCTGCATAGATTGTAATCTTAATTTCAATAGTATTGTAAATCATATGAGGTACAGATTATAATTTTGAATCATAAAAATGAATATTTTATAGTACAGAGCAAACAGTAATGTGGAGAGTTGGCACTCCTGTCTGGTCTCTTTATACATCGTAACGCAGTCTGTGCCCCATCAAGTATGTTCAGACATCAGGCACGGTGTATATATAACATAAACCAGATCAGCAAAATATTGCTGAACATAAGCTAACATGGAAATCTCCATAGATAGTGACACAATATCCTATCAACTGCTTTATTGGCATCCAGGAGGATCATTCCCATATGTGAGACATATGTATCCGCTGAGCTGTACACGGAATTCGTTCTAATACTGTAGTGGTCATTTTATACACTTTTATTCAATGCAAAGGAATGGAAGCATGAACACGCAAAAAAACAGAAACCTACCGATATGTGCTAATAAGCAGGTGCCTGGCTCTTCTTGTGGGCAGATGTTGCATGTATTGCCAGCAAGAGCTGATTCCACTACTATTTAAAATCCTCGCTTCGGTGTGCCATCTTAGAATGAGGCTGTGCTTACTAGTACGGTTCAGCTAAACTGTGCAGTGTACTACACAGGAAAAAAAAAAGCAAACTCACGCAAAAAGCATGTGAGTGTGCAATAATGGGAAGGCTTTAGTGGGTTTCAAGTAGGTACGAAAACGAATTCACAACTGATTAATAAAAAATAGTAGCATACATTAAGGCATATATGTAGATTTCCATTTTCATAGTATATACGCAGTTGTTAAGGCTGATATGTAAATTGATTCACTTTCTGACATTTATTGGGTAATCCACAATAATGACCATACTCGAAGATTCTATAATTTAACTTGAGCTACACTTAGAATTAGTTCTAAAATAGAAGGGGCCATTTCACTAAAGGATACTATATATAGATCATAGTGTAACCTCTTCTCCATTGCTTTAATATTAGCAAGTGCAGGAATGGCTTCTATCATTGTGTCCTACTGAATATGTTTGTCAAGAGCTAGGACTATTGAATCTGCTATGATATGCCAAATGAATTCCTCATTTGGTTTGTGAATTATTTCAATTGACCCTTCTTTTTTTTCTTCTGTTTATCGCTCCTAGTATTAGCGAAGGAAGAGTTAGTGTTTTCCGTTACGTTGATCATGGGCGATCTTTTTCTTTGAGTCTTTATCAATTTCTGCCTAGTCGGCTCTAGCTTATCCTACTGTGCTCATCCATAGTCTATTTTTACTTTGGTGTGAGACATTTGACATCCTGTGTATACAAACTTTGGAATTTAGCTTGAATCATTGTTATCTCCTGAAGGATAGCTGTGCACACATTGGGCTGTGAGCAGCGGACAGCATAGCATGATCTACCTGAAGCCTATTAGGTTGGTATCCAAGCGTTTCAATCATGGTAGATATCAGCCAGAGTTTGCTAATTGCATATCTTAATTATCAACATCTCTTAACATAAATCATCATCCCTTTTCTATTACCTTAAGCCAGGAGAAGGAAACCCCTAACCCCAGGTTTTATGGAATTTTAACATCTGCAGCACCATTTCAGTTGACTACCCTGTTTTAGACCATTTAGCAACCAACTCCTGCACCATGATTTCTGATTTGATCCTGTAATTGTGACCGAGTCTTATACAAAAAAAACTTGGACTCCAGCGCCTTCGATGGGATTAATAACATGGCTAAATCATCCACTGCGATCTACTGTTATGGATGTAATCAAACCTGAATAAAAAGGAATATTGCCCACATTTCACAGGGTGGTTGGGTGAAGCTTATGCATCCAGTATCTATCTATGGTTCATATTAACAAATGTATATCAGAATTGCCTAGTGCCTACATTTTTGTGACCTAGAAATATCACTCAAAAAGGGGAAGCGGTATGCTTTATTATTTCTGAATGAAAATTCCCTCCATTGAGCCATGAAATGCCTGCGAGAGCATTGCAACAAAAAATCTCTTGGTGTCTGAGCCTCTGCCCCCTCTATGATTCCCTAAACCTCAGCTTATTGCATGGTTGGCAATGTTCATAATCCTCAAGGTTCAAATGAATATCTATCAACTAGCCTAGTTGTCACTGTGCTGTGTACCTGCTAGCAGGCATCAACTTTTCATTTTTCACTGTTAAGGATCATTGACTTTCAAGAGAGTCATTTAGAATTTTATTGATTGAATTTTTTCCCATCAGGCCTAGTTGTCTTTTGTGAGTGGAGAGCCTGATAGAGATCAAGTCCTTCCTAGTTGGCCCCCTAAGCGTATTCTAAAGGTTAAATATAGCTGATGGTGCTGGTTCTTAATCATTTGGCTCTGTTAATGTTGTGACCATCTTGCTAAAATAAAAAAACAAAAGTGATGGTTGGAATGCTTGAATTAATCTCAGCCACTAGTATTTACTTGGGGATGCATCTCAGGCCACTATTTTGTTGCCCATGTGTCACCTCAGGCGGGAACAAGCCAAATGCAAACCAGTTTAGGTCCTGCTCCAATGGGAGCAGGCCAGAACAAAATGCCAGGCAGGGTCCCTCTAAGAGGTAACACAAACAAGCCCAGATCGGTTTCGGCTCATTTGGGCCTCGTCAGTGCACTGCAGATTGAGTCCTATGGCGCAGTGAGTACAGACCAAAGTCTGGACAACCCTAAGTGTGACCAGTTTACTAGTCACTATATTAACAGAGATGCACAAATCTGTCTTATACTATCCAGTTTGTTGGCCGATTCATCCCACCAAAATGTGTTCAAGTGCTTTGAATAAAATAGCACTTCCGCCTCTTCATCCAGAGTGATGAAAAACACTTACTATATCTCAATAAAATACGTTTGAGCTAACAATATTATTCATGGTTATCCTGAATCAAATCACAGCCTCACTGCATTTAAAATAAATGATATAATACGGTTAATTCCTTCAATTCAAGTGCGTTATCAAAATAGTAGAATTGTTCCCTAATACTTATCATAGTTAACCACAAGTGCTCTTTATAGCAAGCTGTTGAGTGATCCCTACCTTGCATCCCAGAACCATGAATAGGATGTTAAGGTCATCGAAAGTTTCATTAGTAAGCTTGGCTTATAAAGTACTAGAATTCCACCATCCGAATGAATATTTTAAAAGAAGCCATGTGATTAAAAAATGTTATATTTTCAAATAGAAAAGATCATGCTTTTAATGTTTTGGTCAGATTTTTCATGCACTACTTTCTACGCCAGTGACTCTACTTATACCCATATGATCCAGGCAGAGATGGTATTTCTTGTGTTTTGATCAGAGTGGATCATTTGGCTATTTAGTTGTAACTTGAAAATGCCATGGCTTTTTCTTCATCATGTGCACACTGACACAGGAGTAAAGTGGGCAGCCATTTGTTAGCAAATGCAAGTTGTATGCAGCACATGCACTTTCACTATAACTCCATGAGTTAGCCCATGAGCTACAGAGAGATCATCAGGGGAAACTAGGTAGGCAACGTAATTTTGTTGAAAAAGAACACTTGCCTCCAGCATCACTGCCTACTTGCGCACATGGTGGTCACAGACCCTTGTTGTTTTGTTTCGTTCTGAAGTTGTTATTAATTTTCAGTAAGAGAACAAAGTTGTTACAAATCACACAGTGAGGCAAGTGTATGAAAAAGCAGTTCATCACATCTTATAGTCGTCAATGTATAATTGACCTTTTTCGCTAAGATTGTGCACAAAAAAACAATCAATCAGGGGTTGGTAAAGCGCAACTACTCACCCGTGAGGGTCTCAAGGCACTGAGGGGGAATGGGGGGGGGGGGGGTGGCTCTGTTGAGTGCTGGAGTCATCCGAAAAGCCAGGTCTTGAGGTCCTTCCTGAGTTGGGGCTGTGTGGGAGATTGCCGGGTGTGGAGGGCAAGGGTGTTCCAGGCTTTGGCTGCGAGGTACGAGAAGGACTTTCCTCCCGTTCTAGTCTTGCTGATACTTTGGACGGTGGCCAGAGAGAGCTGGGCTGATCGGAGGTGTCTTTTGGGTGCATGGAAGGAGTGGGGGCTGTTCAGGTATGCGAGTCCGGTGTTGTGAAGGGCCTTGTATGCGTGGGTGAGGAGTTTGAAGGTTATTCTTCTTTCGACTGGAAGCTAGTGGAGATCGCAGAGTTGTTGGGTGATGTGGCTGCAAGGGGGATGTCGAGGATCAGTCTGGCTGCGGCGTTCTGAACAGTCTGGAGTTTGCGAAGGAGTTTCTTGTTGATTCCGGCGTAGAAAGCGTTGCCGTAGTCCAGTCTGCTGCTGATGAGTGCGTGCATGACAGTTTTTCTGGTTTCGGTTGGCGTTGAAGCAGGTCGAGGAGATGGCATTGATCTGGCGGTTCATTGTGAGCGATGTCTAGTATGATGCCGAAGTTTTGTGCGTGGTCCGTCGAGGTTGGGGGATTTCCGAGGGCGTAGGGCCGCCAGGATTCGTTCCATGGGGAGGGGGTGGTGCCAAGGATGAGGACTTCTGTCTTTTCTGAGTTGAGTTTCAGGCAGCTGTTCTTCATCCAGGTGGCGACAGCTTTCATCCCTTCTTGGAAGTTGTCTGGTGATGTTGGGTTCGTTGGTGACGGAGGGGATCAGCTGGGTGTTGTCGGCATAGGAGATGTTGTTGAGCCCGTGGTTCCTGACGATGGTTGCGAGGGGGCCATGTAGATGTTGAGGAGTGTGGGGCTGAGGGAGGAGCCCTGGGGCACTCCACAGTTGGTCTCTGTCGGTTCCGAGAGGTAGGGTCTGGCCCGCTGAGTTCTGCCAGTGAGGAAGGAGCGGATCCAGTAGAGGGCCTTGCCGCGGATGCCAGAGTCATGGTGTCTGGTGACTAGGGTGCGGTGGGAGACGGTGTTGAATGCAGCCGAGAGTTCCAGGGGGATGAGGGCTGATGTGGCGGCGAGTAGGGCAGTCTCTGTGCTGTGGTTGCTTCGGAATCTGGATTGGGAGATGTCCAGGACGTTGTTAGCATCGATGAAGTTTGTTAGTTGGGTGTTGATGGCCTTTTCGATGACCTTGGCTGCGAAGGGAAGAAGGGAGATGTGCCTGAAGTTCTTGAGTTCCGTCGGGTCAGCGGAGGGTTTCTTCAGGAGGCGGTTGACTTCGGCGTGTTTCCAGTTGTCGGGGAAGGTGGGGGTCTTGATGGAGCAGTTGCTCGTCCGGCGTAGTTCGGGTGCGATGGCCGAGGTGGCTCTGTGGAAGATGTGGTGTGGGTAGGGGTCTGAGGGTGATCCAGAGTGGATGCTTTTCATGGTCTTCAAGGTGTTTTTTGTCGTGAGCGGATCCGTTTGAGCAGGGTCTGTTGGGTGGCGTCGCATCAGGGGAGAGCTACAGCGGTGAGGTGGTCTTGATTGCCAAAGTTGTCGTAGATCATCTTGATCTTGAGATGGAAGAAGGTGCTGAGTCTGTTGCAGAGGTCTGTGGAGGGTGAGTCGTCTGTTTCACTGCAGGGTTTGGCGAATTCCTTGATGATGGAGAAGAGCTCTTTAATGATGTGTGCGTTGGTGAGGATTCTGTCCTGGAGGGATTTCTTTCTTGTGGATTTGATAAGTTGGTAGTGTGCGGTGGTGGCTGCTTTGTTGGCGACGCATGTTTCCGGGGCTTTGTTGTTCCTCCATGTCTTTTCGAGTCATCTGCAGGAGCGTCTGGATTCTTGGAGTGCTCGAGGGAACCAGCTTGCTTTCTTGCTGTGTCTTGTGGTGGCTTTCTTGAGGGGGTGAGTGTGTCGGCGCAGGTTGCGTGCTGCGGTGTTTGCGTCTGACGTAGCCGGTGGTGGGGTGCTGCCGAGGGCAGAGGTGAGCTGGTCTTCTTTGATTTTATTCCAGCGTCTGTGGGGGAGGCAGTAGGCGTGCTTGTGTATGGTGAGTATTTTGAAGGAGAAGTGGATGCAGTGATGATCTGTCCAGAGGAGTTCCGTGGTGTGGCTGTAGGAGATGCTGTTTCCTCAAGTGAAGACTGGGTCGAGTGTGTGTCCCGCTGTGTGCATGGAGACAGTGACTAATTGTTTCAGTCCTATGTTGGCGAGTAGGATGTAGTCTGTGAATTCAATGGCTTGAGGTGCGATGAGGTTGGTGATGGCATCAGTAAAGGGAGCGCAGGGGCCGGGCGGCCTGAAGATGAGGGTTCCGTGGAGAGATGTTTTGGGGTTGGTCTGGATCTGGAAGTGGAGGTGCTCCATGAGGGTCGTTGTGTCGTCCGAGCGGGTGGTCATGCGGTGGGTGTTTTTGTGGACGACGGTGATGCCTCCTCCTGGACTGATGGGGCGGTCCTTGCACAAGATCTTGTATCCGTCTGGAATGGGGGTGGCGATGTCGGGTGCTGAGTTGGCGTTGGTCCAGGCTTCCATGAGGAAGGCGACGTCGAGCGAGTAGGGGTTGAGCAGGTCCCAGATTTCTATGGCGTGTTTGTGCAGGGAACGTACGTTGAGGAGGATGCAGTTGAGCGGTTTGTGAGCGTTGATGTCCAGTAGGTTGGGAGATGTTGCTGGGGTACGGAGGTGGGTGAAGGTGCGGCGGCAGTGTAGACAGGAGAGGGTGCCATGGGTGTTGTTCGGCATCGAGAGCTGGCAGTTGTTGTTGCGTCCGGAGTTGAGATCGTGAAGGGTGCTGGAGTTGTAGCAGGGGCAGGTCAGAGGGCCAGGGTCCCTGGTGCTAGTCGCGACGAGTGCCTACGGGCTTGCCTTTGGTGCGCCTTTGGCGCGCCAGTGGTGCAGCCGCCATTAAGTAGGGATCAGGGGGAGGGCGGGTCAGCTGGGAGCGGGAAGGGCACACTGGAGGGGGGAGGGCCACGGGGGCAGCAGCGGCTGGGGGGAAACTAGGGAAAAAACGAAGGAAAGAGAAAGAAAGACAAGGAAAGGAAACAGAAAAAGAGGCAAGAGCGGCAGAACAGCAGAAGAGCAGAGTGCTCTTCCACTGGACCACCAGGGATGAGGCGCAGGCAGAAGCCTGCGGGTGGAGGAGGGCCTCGAACACCCTGCAACTGTGAGCTCAGGGGGCAGCACTTAGCGGTGGAGCTGCACGAGGGGAGAGCAGTCACACTGACCAGGTCAGTGGTCTTGATCTTCTTGCCGTGCAGCGGCCGCCATTAAGTAGGGATCGCGGGGAGGGCGAGTCAGCTGGGAGGCGGGAGCGGGAAGGACACACTGGAGGGTAGATGGGCCGCGGGGGCAGCAGCGGCAGGGGGAAAACGAGGGAAAAAACGAAGGAAAGAGAAAGAAAGACAAGGAAAAGAAACAGAAAAAGAGGCAAGAGTGGCAGAACAGCAGAAGAGCAGAGTGCTCTTCCACTGGACCACCAGGGATGAGGCGCAGGCAGAAGCCTGCGGGTGGAGGAGGGCCTCGAACACCCTGCAACTGTGAGCTCAGGGGGCAGCACTTAGCGGTGGAGCTGCGCGAGGGGAGAGCAGTCACACTGACCAGGTCAGTGGTCTTGATCTCCTTGCCGTGCAGCGGCCGCCATTAAGTAGGGATCGCGGGGAGGGCGAGTCAGCTGGGAGGCGGGAGCGGGAAGGACACACTGGAGGGGAGATGGGCCGCGGGGGCAGCAGCGGCGGGGGGAAAACGAGGGAAAAAACTAAGGAAAGAGAAAGAAAGAGAAGGAGAGGAAAGAGGGCACAAAAGGAAAGAGGCAAGAGAGGCAGAGCAGCAGAAGAGCAGAGTGCTCTCCCACTGGACCACCAGGGATGAGGCGCAGGCAGGAGCCTGCGGGTGGAGGAGGGCCTCGAACACCCTGCAACTGTGAGCTCAGGGGGCAGCACTTAGTAGTGGAGCTGCACGGAAGGAGAGCAGTCACACTGACCAGGTCAGTGGTCTTGATCTCCTTGCCGTGCAGCGGCCGCCATTAAGTAGGGATCGCGGGGAGGGCGAGTCAGCTGGGAGGCGGGAGCGGGAAGGACACACTGGAGGGGAGATGGGCCGCGGGGGCAGCAGCGGCGGGGGGAAAACGAGGGAAAAAACTAAGGAAAGAGAAAGAAAGAGAAGGAGAGGAAAGAGGGCACAAAAGGAAAGAGGCAAGAGAGACAGAGCAGTAGAAGAGCAGAGTGCTCTCCCACTGGACCACCAGGGATGAGGCGCAGGCAGGAGCCTGCGGGTGGAGGAGGGCCTCGAACACCCTGCAACTGTGAGCTCAGGGGGCAGCACTTAGTAGTGGAGCTGCGCGGAAGGAGAGCAGTCACACTGACCAGGATAGTGGAGGTTGGTATGTTAGGTCCCTTTTGGATATATTTTAAGTGAGATGAATTCTTAATAAACCATGTCCCAATTATGTGGTATGACTTTAGTTGATTGGGTTCGAGCAAGTGGTCTTGCCGGCAAGTGTGTTGACATAGTTTTGTAAATCACTTTGTACCTAGAAACAGAGGTAAAAAGTAAGGAACAAAGATGAAAGAAGAAGGCGGAAGGTGGTTAGGTTTGGGAGTAGGAATAAAGTTAGGTGTGTGGACTGAACGTGACATCTCTTTGTGGACCTATCAGGCCAGATCTGACTCCTATCTAGGTGTGCGCTATCCATCTGACTTCTAAGGATACTTTGCTGTATTGGTCCTAGGAGGAACTTCCAGTTCCACTGTGCGGCTATATGTCGCAAGGACTCCGTTAGTAGCCCCACTATTGCTGCCTCAACACAGACTTCACTTCCAGCTGGTAAAGACTTGGTCTCAAACTTGATAAGTCAGCCTTCTACCCACCAACCGCAAACTAACTCAGTAGTCTCTTTTCAGCCTGCTCCGCTATGCATTCAGCCTGCTCCACCTTTAAATAACCATTTTAATAACCCTGCTTTCGGTTGGCTGGGCCTAAGGGAAGTAACTCTGTGTACCATCTACCACCTACCCTTGCATTGTTATTTTGGCCAGCGTCCCTAGACTTGCCCCTCAGATGGTTGAAAGCACTGAACAGTTACTGAATAAGGTCACTCACTGTTTACATTCCAACATTAAGCGTAAGGCACGATTGTTTCAAGACATCTTGTTTGTTCGTAGAGCGGGTTGATGGGGCTTATGAAAAAGGAATTTGAGGGTAACTGTATCATTGTTAACTTTGCTAACCCGTTTGTTGTAGGAGAATTGATCCAGTCATCCTATTTAGCTCTTGGACGACATTGTTCTATCAAGGTCTTACCATTGGGCTATTTCTACAGGGATTTAAGTTTGAAGCCTGTGGCCCCCGTATGTATCCCCACACCTGGACCTTCTAGCATGGTGTGCCCCTCTGTGCCCAGTGCCAGTCTTTTTTCCGTTTTATCTGGTGAGTGCAGCAACCATTGTGAACCACTCCCCTCTTACCAAGCTTCATTTGAGGCCGGCTGATAAAGTGATGGCTGTGCAAGATCTATGTCTCACACTCAAGCGCCGCTTAGATCATCCTGCACTGGTAAATTGTTTAAGTTGTTGTGCTGGACTATTGCTGGGCTTGCAGCTAAATTACGTCTGAAGAACTGGATTGAATTTATCAGCTCCTATTATATTGTTTTGTTGCAGGAGGCATGGGCCACGGATGAGTTATTTTGTGATGATTTTATTTGTTTTTCTGTCCCTGCTTCTCCTTCTGTGGTTGGGCGTGTCCATGCAGGTTTATAAGTTTGGCTCAAAACAACACTTGATTGTGCGATTCTACTACGGACAACCCAAATTAGGGGTTTCTTTTTGATTTCATTGGTGAACTGGATTATTCATTTGCTAACAAAGGCACAGATTTGAAGACAATACGTGTAGGGGACTTTAATGCCAAATTTGGTAATCTGATTGTAACCTCAGTGGAACAGATATTGAGGCTGGTTCTTTGGTAGGCCCTACATGAATGAATGAATGAATGTCTTTATTTGCATGATTAATTAAAACCGTTGCAATAATTTACCTAAAAAGTAGAATAAATAAGCAAAAGAGTCAAATTGTGCAATTTTACGTTAACATAGTTTCATATGGGAAATCAATAAAATTAGATTAAAATTTAAAGATAGGCGTCACTGGGGTATTTTTGTTCAGAGTCCCATGCATGAGAGGCCAACATGGGCGTGTATTGTCTGCAAAAATTGTCATTCGCGGGATTTCAAGAGCCATCTTATACAATTAAAAAGCAATGGTAGCAGCAACATTTAATTTGTAACTCGGGCGGCTCATCTGCTACAGTTTTGTTAAGAGGCTCGTCCACCCTAGGTCGTCTTTAAGTTTATGTGGTCATGCCATTGTGTTTTTGTTTATTGTTTTTTTATCTTTTATCTTTGTGTTCACTATGGTCAGAAATTTTACCAGACGGCAACTCAGCTGGACGTACTCTTCAGAGAAGCTTGCTATCACTGCTTGTCTGCAGGACCATATGTTTTTCCTGTTGAACAATGGCCTAAGTAATTCTCGACGCTCCCTTAGTAGTTCCGTGCAAATAGTTAGTAGGTGCAGTATGTCCTCCTTCCCTGCAGAGTCGGCACGTTGCTGGCATCGGAGGGCGTAGCCACGACGGCAAGTGGAATGCAGATGGTAGTATACCTAGGCGAAATTTCAGGAACTTCTCTTTAATGGCCTTGGAGAAGCCTATGTGAAGGTACGTATGCGGCATAATTTTGATGTAACTCTGAATAGTGAACCAGCCGTGTGCTCTCTCTGACAGGATGGCTGTATCCTGCATAAGAGACTCTCTTTTGACAGTTTTGTTGACTAGGTTTTTGAAGCTCACATAGGTCCCTAATGTCTCCCAAAGGCCACGTAGGCCTAGTTGATCGAGCGAGTCTTCCTGATAGCGTCTAGCTAGGCCTGCCTCCTTAGCTTGCAGTTCTTTCCATAAGTATACATTTAGAGTTTCTGGGTCCCCCTTTCTAATTTTATACCAGCTTTTGATATATGCAGCTTTGCGGGCCAGTTCTTGTTTTTGGATCCCAAACTCTAATCTCAATTGTGCTGGGGACATATATCTTGGCAAACCATAAATCATTCGTAGTGCTCTTGCTATAGTGCCGTCCAGTGTTTTTGCGTCCCTCCCTCTCAAGACCTGACTTCCGTAGGGGATAGACGGTGTAAGTTTCGCCTGTATCACCTGAATCAGCGAGGAGAAACTTGTGCCAGAGATCTTATGTTTCAGATTTCTTAGTGCCACGGCTGTCGCTATCCCCCTCTTTTTTATGGCCTCCCGTTGAGCGGAAAAATTTCCTCTGCTATGGATAATGACTCCCAGGTATTTATACTCTTGTACAATTTCCAGCTGGTATGTTGCCAGGTGCCAGGGATAGAATGACTTTGCTCGGCGTGTATTCACGCACATGACCTTTGTTTTTTCTTGATTAATGCTAAGTCCATTATCTTCTGAGTAGCAAGATGTTGCATCAAGCAAGCGTTGTAGGCCAATTGGGGCCTGGCTAATGAGCACAAGATCATTGGTGTAAAAAAGATTTGATAAGGCCAAGCCTCCCAGCTTCGGGGCATGTGAGTTGCATGCGTGCAGCCTGGCCGATAAATCTGCCATAAAAAGATTGAAGAGTATTCGTGCTAGCACGCAGCCCTGCTTCAGTCCTGAGGTCGTAGGGATCTTTTTTGTTAAGTAATCTCCTGCGCCTAATTTTACTTGCACCCACGTATTGGAGTGTAGGAGGATTAACTGTTTTAAAAGTAGTGGTGGAATTTTCAGTTTTTGAAGCTTTTGTCATAGTATATATCTGTTAATGTGGTCAAATGCTGAACTATAGTCAATAAAACATATGTACAGGAGTTGTTTGAGTGCAATTGTGGCGTCTATCACCAGTGAGTGGGTTAAGATATTGGTAGTGGTCCCCATGTTCTTACAGAAGCCTGTTTGATTTGGTGGAATTGCTGCATTTTCTGTGGCCCAAGTCGTTAGTTCTTGTAGTATTAGCACTGCGTAGTATTTGGCTTCGTTGTCCAGTAAGGCTACTAGCCGGTAATTTTTAGGATCATTCCTACTACCTTTTTGGTGGATTGGGGAGATAATAGAACTCCTCCATGATGCTGGAATCGTCGATGTTGGCAGGATTGCTACAAAGATCGTTTTTAATGCGTTGGCCCAATATTCTTGGTCAAGGTTGAACAGAATTAGCGAGATTCCGTTAGGGCCTGGTGCGCCCTCTCGCTTGCCCTTAGAAATTCTTTAACAAATTTGATTGTCCGTGATGGTTAATATCTGTTCGGGTATGAGAATAAGATCGGTTTGGGACGATAATTCTAAGTTAATCCAAGGTGTGTTGGTGCTGGTTTGGGTCCTTAGATCTCTGTTAAAATGAAGTTGGGGAAAATTTGACCAGGCATCTTTTGTCAAATGTGAATTGATGCCTTGGATCGAAGGATTGGTCAAAGTGTTAATTGTTTTCCAGAAACGCGAGTTGGTGTTGGTCTTCATATCATATAAAAGTTTTGCTCACAGAGCCTCTTCTTCTTCTTTTTAGTTTTTTTTCGTGTAGCTTTTATTTACCTCAGTTCGGTCAAAGCGGAAAGGTCTTGACCAAATTTTTAAAAATTTCCGAAGTGCACGATTTATGGATGCCTTAAGATGTTTTACTTGTGCGTTTTTTCCAATAGTGAAAGTGAGGGATCTGCTTTGAGGACGAGCTGCTCTCCTGTTTTGTTGTTGTTCCTTTTTATCTCCATGTATGTTGCCTACATTTTTTGTGAATGTCTCCCAGCTTTTTATTGTGTCAGGCTCTGCAGCTTGAGCTTCACCGAGAAGTTGTTTTCAAGGGCCAAAAGGCTTTCCGGGTCATCGGTTTTGCATTTTACTCTTTTATCGTTAGTTGTATATGCTGGGCATTGTGCTTTTGCTGGCAGTGATCGAGTTGTTGCCAACATTTTTATCGTAGTTTCTTGCGGCAAGTGATCACTATGGTTCAGGATTCCAATCTGGTAGTCCTCTACTTTTGCAAACATAGGGAGAGAGAAATAAAAGTATAATCGATTGTCGTGCTTGCCTCTGCGTTATGGAATGTTGCCGTTTGTGGACGATCTCCTGGGAATCTGCCATTTAGTGCACGGAAGCCCAGCTGCTCTAGGGTCGCAAGGAACTTCTGCGGTAACTTAGTTTGTCTTCCGTAAGTGGTGCTTTCTTGTGGCGGTATGTTCCAAGCAAATGGATCATCTTCCATGTAATTATAATCGACTGTTGAGCTCAGCATGTGCAGATTGAAGTCCCCAATAATAATCATGTTGGTCGTTTTCTCCTCCGTTAGTATTTTCATCAATTCTTCCCCTAACTGATTGGAGCCCTTGGTTTTATTACGCGGGTGTAGGTACATGTTTATTAATAGCACATATTGGTTTTTGTTCGCCCCCTGTGTCATTATTCTCAGTATTTGCATTGCACTGGGGGATAATAAATTGTAGGACAGTGATTCCACTGCATAGATGCTCCTTATAGAGCTATGAGTGGCAAGACCCCCTTCCGATGGCCGAATTTACCACTCTTCGAGGCTGCTAAATGATGTAGATTAAAGCCTTGCAGTTCAATTGGTGATTCGCACCATGTTTCCTCCAACGAAATAATGTCACATTTTTGAAGATATAATTGCAGCTCCGGGTCCGAAGTCTTATCTCCCATACCGTTAATGTTCCAGGATCAGAGTTTTGGAGTATTTTTTGTATTTGATGTGATTGAAGGATTATGTCAAAGATTATTACTTTTGGTGTTTATAGTCCTGGACAGCCATCCCCACTCTTGTGGGGCTATAATTCCGGTTTTGTTTATCCTAAAATTCGGCTGCTCCACGGATTCTGTACTCCTGGGAGATTTGCTGCAGGCTCCTCGCAATACTGAGTATGATCGAGTGGTACATGTGCTAGTGATCGTAGGGGCACTCTGCTCTATCCTTATTTGTTTAAGTTCAATCTTTGTAATTCTTTTGAGCAGGTTGCCCCCACTTGCCTTCCGAAGGCCACTTATACGGGGAGGATATAAATCAATAATTGAATATATTTTTTACCTCTAGGAACCTATTGAACTGAATTATGGATGTGGGACTGTTTGCCTGAGTATTTTCAGCAATCAAAATCCACTCATTACCCTTGTGTGCCCCGAAGTTAAAATTCTAAAAATTGCAGTCTGGGATATTAACGCTAGCATGGGGGGGAGGGGCAATGGGCGTAGGCTGATATGGAGGACTGCCAATTTGAGAGACTTCCAACGCAAACTTTGTATTTTTCATCTAGATCTGGTGGCTGTCTCTTACTGGATCTAGGTACAGCTAGTGGGGTTGAGACTTTCGTTGAGTTGTGGTGCACCATTAGAGCCCTTTTACTGAAGCCCCGGAAACACATTAATGCGAATCATCAACCTTGGTTTGATAAGGCGTGTAGGCAAGCCAATAAACGCCCACATAGTGTGTTGCTTGTTAAGCCTATGGATAAGAAGACAATTGCCTTATGTAGAAGGGAATACAAAAGGGCTAAATGTAAATGCACGTTGGAATTGTAAGATGAGCTTGGAATAAATTGGTTACTTCTTGTAGGACAAGAAATACTTGGCTGTTTTGGGCACGCCGGTAACGATAATACATTATTTAATATTCATAACTATTGTGTGTGTGCCAATATGAGCTCAAATGACTGGGTGACCCATTTTACTAAGATTTACTGACCAGACAATGATGTCATAGAGTTACGGTGCCTATGTTCCCCTTGAAATTGAATCCTCTCTGAAGGAGGCCGTTGAGGCTATTTAAGCTAGCCCTGCGAACAAAGCCCCTGGTCCGGATGGGGTGCCCATGGATCCATATAACCTCGAGGTGGATCTGTGGGCACCTCTAATTACCAACTATACCAGTCTAGCTTGCAAAACTGGCTCCCCAGAGTCTTGGCATTCAGCCATTATTGTTCCTGTTTTCAAAAAAGGGAATCGGTCAACCTCCAGTTGCTCCCTGCCGATTTCCCTGTTAGATTCCACCGTGAAAGTCATAGGTAGGGTTATTCTTAACAGATTAACATCTTGGGTGACGACAATCATACAATCTCGCAAGCGCAGTATGGATTTAGGTCTGTTTGGATACGTTGGAGCAGTGCCTGAACCTGCACCTCGTGATAAGTAAGTGCACGATTGCAGCCCCATTTATCTAGTTTTTATGGATCTCTCCTGTGCATTTGACAGTGTAGTCCGATCCAAAACACGGGCCACAGCAGAGTCCATCGGGGTTGATAGTGATTTAGTTGCTTTCCTACGAGCTATTCATCTTGATTTTAAAGCCGCTGTTAGATACGGGGTAAACGGCAAATGCTCAGAGTCCCTCAGTTAAGTATGAAGAGTCCAAAAGGGCTGCGTCTTGAGCCCATCTAATTTCTATTATACCTCAATGGGCTAGACTCTGTCCTGGTTAGCAATGGCAGGAACATGCCAACTGTGAAGGGCAGTGCTGTCCCTGTCCTTTTATATGCGGATGACACCGTGCTACTATCTAGAATGTCTAACAGGCTCCAAACCTTTTAAGACGATTTTGTTTGCTTTATAGATGATCTGGGCCTAGCCACCAACCTAACTAAAACCTTTGTAATGGCGTGCAGCACTAAGAACCTTAGGCCAAGATGTACCACGCTACATGGTACCCTGATTGCAAGAACACACTAATTTCCTTATTTGAGGGTTACGTTTGATTCTAATGAGTCATGGGCGCGTCGTTTGGCTCAGAGAAGGTTGAAGTTTTGCAATTCTGTTTTTTTAAATTTATTTAACCTTGCTTCTAACGTTGGTAAAAAGCCCATAGCACCACTTATTGAAAGTTATAAAAGAAAATGCCTACCCACTCTAACTTACGCTTCTGGTGTGTGGGGTAATAAGGCTATAAAATGTTTGCAGGGTGAGGAAAACGGAGTATGCAAGCGCGTTCTGGGTCTTCCAGCCAGCTCACCAACCTATGCAGTCAATGAGGAACTTGGATTATCTTATGTCTCAGATCATATTAACTTGGCACCGTTAATGCTGTGGTGTTCCATTTGGTGCAATTCTGAAACAATTTTTTACAAGGAGATTATTATGGACCGCTTATCCTGTGATGGGGTCCTCCGGATCCCTTGGTTATGTTATATCAAGGAGGTCTGCATCAAGCTAGGCAGGCTTGGAACCATTAGGTGCCAACTCTGCTCACCCCAGGGCCAGTTTGATTCATCTGCTGTCCTTGCCTGTCCCTATGATAAGCACACTCTACAAACCCTAGCACACTTTGCATTTTTCTGTAAATTTAGTCATATACATACTAAAAGGTTTTTCATCCTGCTAATCCGTAGTGCTGAATTGACCAGATGTATCCCTGCGTTATTATATCTACAGCTACTTTGTTCTCCCGAGGTTTGAATATGTGTTTCAAAAACTTTCTTAAATTTGCCTTGTGTTGTTGGCAGTCTCTAATGTTTTAAATTGTGGATATATATTTTAGACCATTTTTAGTATGGTAATCATTTTAATCTGAGTTTGTATTTCTATGAATTGTATATATTGTGGATGACGATGGTGTGCTTTTATGACTTTTTTTGTAATGATCGAATAAATCTCATAGATTGATTGATTGACTTCTAAGTCTAAATCTTGTAGTATAACGCTTTATTTAGAACAAGTCTACGGAGATGTACTTTTCCTACGAGTATATGGTGATGCTTTCCCATACTTTTCATAAGTTGTGTATCAAGTGTGTTTTCGAGTAGAGTAAGTTGTCTGCGCTTCTGATGAAGCATAGCAAAGTCCACCATGTATGAAAAGATATTTTTGGTAAGCTGTCCCGTTCTGTTAGTATTGCTTTGGCACCTAGCATTAGGAGGAAGTCAGTCCGGGATAGTTCTGGTTGTTTGAGGGGGGGGAGGGGCGATATGTGTGCAGAAATGCCTAGTGCTACTATAGTAAAGTCAAGAGAAATCTGGATTTTTTTTTGTACGCAGTCTTGTATTTTAAACCATAGTGTTTTGACATTTTGTATCTAAATGGCGTGTTTTCTATGTCTCCTATTCCTCCTTAACAATTCCAACATTGATTAGAATATAGTAGCCCTATTTTGGGTCATTTTTCGGGAGTCCAGAAAGTTTTGTAAATTGTCCATAGTCTTGTTTGCTCTAACAAAGGTGTGATTTTTGCCATGAAGGAAATCAGGTGGGCGTTAAGTTTACTAAGGTGTGTGTTCCTTTTGTTTATTAAATTCTGAGTTAGATAAGCTCTGATTACTTCTAATATTTTGTAAGCTTTGCACGCTACATGCTATAACTTTGTCAGATTTTGCAGTAAGAGGTAGAGCTCTGGGTCGTGGTATTTCCATACCCTCTTGGGGGTTACTTTAAGCATAAGGAAACTGTAGAAATCTATATGTTATATTTATTCTGTAATTCAGAGAAAAATTTGGGGTTGTCAGGAAGCCTAGGTCTTTGATAAGATTAATGATTAATGACTTTGTTGGCCCAGCTCTCCCAACCTGTTCCGTCTATCTTGAGATATGCATTGCGTCATTAGGGTAGAGAAATTAGATTTAGGCATTTGCAGAATCAAGTTTATCTAGTTTTTAATGCGTCTGTGATGCTAAATATTATATTGTGAGAGAGATTGATTTTGATGTGATTGATAGGTTTTATTGTTAAAGTGGCACATAAAGCTTGTGCGGTGCAGTAAAGTCCTTTCAATTTGTAACCAGATGAGATTATTTTGTATGCCTATGTAAAGCCACCATACCCCCTGTCTAACTAGGAATGCGGTTTGATATTTCTGAAAATCTGGTAGGTTTATGCCCTCTTTAGTTTTATTCAGTCTAAGTTCATACAAGGAGATTCTTGCTTGTTTACTTTTCCATTCTAAATCTAAAATATGGTTAGCTGTTGATTTAAAGAAAGTTAGTGAGAGTGTAACAGAGCATTCCGGGCAGAATGTTGACAAGGGGAGTAATCATCATCATCTTTATTGCTTCCTTCTTCCCCACCATCTAGTGAACTTTGGTGTCCATGAAGATAATGTATCTTTAATTTTTGAGAGGGTTTTATTTTCGTTTAGAGATATTGATTCTTTTAAGTCTCTATCAAACCAGATGCCGAGGTAACTATAAGAAAGTGCCTCTTTTGTATGGTAACCCCACACATTTTTGGACTGACGCTGCTGGTTTTTTGATTATGAAGTGCACTGGGTCCTAAGGGGCAGGTCCCAGTGCGTGTGCTCTGACCCCTCAAAGGTGTATGCGCAATTGGCTGATCCCGGATTTGTTTATTTAAATTACCTATAAGTACATAGTTTATGGTACAAAGTGTACCAGGCCTAGTAAATCAATAGTCTCTAGAGGACTGCAACACTTATTATACCAGCCCTACAGCAACATGGTGAATACATGGCTCTAGGTCTGCCACTGCAGCCTAGCTGGGCAGCTTTTAAACTGCCAACTCGGCATGGCAAATAAACCTGTTTTCCCAGTCAAAACCTTCCGTTTTAGGTGTCGGCTCTAGACAGCACATGTGCTGTCTTGAAAGAGATATGTTGTATATACTTTGTGGGCTTCAGCCCGCCCATAGGCTTTCCATTTGCTGGCTCCATTGTCACTCTTATATTCTTTTTAGGTCTCGCCTAGGCAGCGCGCTTGCGCTGCACTAGGAGATGACCTTTAGAAATCGGTCTGCTCCTTTTCAAGCACAGCACACTCGTGCTTGTGCTGGCATCCACCTTGCGGGAGCGAGCAGCGGCGCGCGTGCTAATTGAAAACATATGGCTCTCGCGCCGCCGGTGCTCGCTCCCGCAAGGCGGAGGCCAGCACAAGCATGAGTGCTTCAAAACAGCTGCTGCTTGTTTGAGTTCCAGCAGGCAGACACAGCACACCTCCCCCACTTGGGATCAGGTTACTGCGGCCGCGTCCTTCTCCTGCTCTCTGTCTTTTTTTGCATTTCCGGGATTGTTTTTTTTACTGGACGTTCCGTTTCCTTAAATGTAATTTGGGATTGTGTTCCAAATTTTTTCACGTGAATCAGCAGCATGGGTTAAAAGCATTCCATTTAATTTCCCACGGGTGCCTCCGGTTCCCACCTCTTCAGTTAACGAGCTTGAAAAGAGCTGTCGTGCAGCGGCGCGTTTTCAATTAGCTTCGGCCGCGCGTGCTTGCTCCTCCACTGCCTGTTTCACCCTCGCTCTCCCTTGTCAACTTGTTGATCTGTACATTTAAGCAGCGTACTGAGGCGTTTCACAGGCTCTCACCCAAAGACCTTTCATTTTCTCGGAAGCTCCCTTTCACGCATCCCTTGCAGTGCTATTCTCACAGACAGGACCGACCCTGATTTAATAGGCCATTTTCAGCTCCTTTTCTCTCGCCGAGCGCCCAATTTGAGTCTCAATCAAAACAAAAGCTTGTTTAATTTCTCGCGGCTACGTTTTGCAACGATACCAAGAGGTTTGGGGTGAAGGGATCGGGGTGGCTCAAATGACATTTAAGTTTCACCTGCTATTTCTGTGATCTTGTTTCTCTATGCATCCTGGTACTTGTAGTCGTGTTCATCCCAATATAAATGTAAACACCTCATGTTTATCGGGTCCAGAGCAGCAGCAGGCTGCAGAGTAACACTGGCTCAGCTGACCCTCGCGTCGGAGCCAGATTGAGCTATGCAGGGAGAGAACCTCCCTCTTTGCACTTATCCAACCCTGATTCTTTCAATCGCTTTGTTCCAATTTTTTTCACGTGAATCAGCAGCATGGGTTAAAAGCATTCCATTTAATTTCCCACGGGTGCCTCCGGTTCCCACCTCTTCAGTTAACGATATAGGGAGACATCTTTACCCCACATTTAATAAGCAGCAAACACAAGGTAATGCTTCCCAACTCTCCCTGGCTTCACCTCTTTCTGACTGTCTCTACTTTAAATACATCTCTTTGCCCTATACATTACCAGTGCTTCACTCCACAATATCCCAATGTCTGAACTCTTGTCTTCCTCCTTTCAGAGAGCCTACAACAAAGCTCCCACTGCCCTTCACATTCTCTCTGTCCCTCCTGCCCCTGTCTGCCCGCTGACACCTCTCTCCTTGCTCCGTGTCTGTTTACTGCCTGTCTACATCTTATCCTTGTTTAATGGGTTTGTGCATAAAGGTCAGCCAGTAGTTTCTTCTGTGCACAATTTATTCGGGATATATGGGTCCTTGCTTTGTGTGCATTTGGTGTTTGTGTGATTGCACGTGTAATTTGAGTGTATCTGGGGTACTTGGGTTTGTATGTGCACACGTGTGATGTAAGAATATGGAACTCTACATTGCTTGTGTTTGTATGTCCACGTGTGTGATTTGAATGTGTGTATATCTGCGGTGCTTGTGTTTGTATGTGCACAAGTGTGATACTGTGTGTATATCTGGGGTGTTGGTATATGCACAAGTATGATTTGTGAGTGTGTATATCTGTGGTGCTTGTGTTTGTATGTGCACAAATGTGATTTGTGAGTGTGTATTTCTGTGGTGCTTGTGTTTGTATTTGCACACGTGTTATTTGAGAGTGTGTGTATGTTAGATTTGGGGGTCTCTAGTTGGCATAGGTAGGTACCTGTGACAAATAGGGACCCTTGCGTCTAGTCAGGGTAAGGGGCTACACTCCTAAAATAACCCCTGCTCACCCCCTTGGTAGCTTGGCACGAGCAGGCAGGCTTATCTCAGAGGCAGTGTGTAAAGCATTTGTGAACACATACAGTAATACAGTGACAACACTACAGATGGACACCACACAGGTTGTATTATAAAAATAGTATTTTTATATAGACTTAACACAAGACCAAACGACAAAAATCCACAATACTGTACTCAAAAATAGACTTTAAAATGTTATAAAATAGTTCAGTTCTCTCAAGTTGTAGATGTGACACTTTACTCTCAATGTACCTTGAATGCGTAATGCAAAGAAAACAAAAGGGTCGCAGGGAAGGTGATGCGTCGGTTCCTTACACTCAGGGGAGTGGATGCGTTGGTTCCTTACTGCTGCGCAGGGGAGTTGATGCTCGCTTCCTTACTGTGTGGGGAGGTGATGCGTCGGTTTCTTACTGCTCTCCGGTGCGATGCGACAAGATGGCACCTCGATGCGATACTCTTCTCCGGTGCGATGCGACAAAATGGCGTCTTGGTTGCGATGCGACAACGTTGGTGTGATGCGTGCACGCCCGACGGCCGTGCGGCGACTCGATGATCTTTGGAGCCGCAACAGGCCCTGCGACGCGCTACTCCGGTGATGCGACGATGTCCTCTGTGGCAGCGTCCCGCTTCTCCGGCGATGCGCCGCGCTTCGGCGATGCGATGATGGCAGCGGCGTCTCGCTTCCTCGGCGATGCGATGACAGCGGCTGCGGCGGCGACACGCTTCTCGTCATTGCGTCGCGCTTCCAGTTCCCAGCGACACGCAGTCTCTCAGAAGGCCCAGCACAACAGCAGGCACTTCAATTCCCAGCAAGGGAATTCAGGGGGGAGCTGGTTGGTGAAGTCTTGTATCCCTGAGACTTCAGGCAGGAGGCAAGCTCTAGTTCAAGCCCTTGGAGATTCCTCTTCAAGTTGATAGAAAGCACACTCAGTCCTTTTCTCCTTTCCTTGGCAATGAAGCAACCACTGCAGGCAACCCCCAAACACACAGCACAGGGGTAGTCTCCTCCTTCAGCTTCCTGGTTCTTCGCCTCAGCAAAGGTTCGTCTTGATTCCCAGAAGTGATCTAAAGTTCTTGGGTCTGGGTCCCAATATTTATACTACTTTTCTCTTTGTTCTCTGAAGGCAGAGAGGCCTTTGCCTAGTCCAAAACCAGTTCTGGTCAGTCCTGGAGCACTTTGTTGACAAGACTCCTTCTTTCCTTTCACAGTGTAGGCCAGGGACATCAGACACACCACAGGAGGTGGAGCCAGCATTGTGGAGGAAAGGCACAGCCCTATTCAGGTCCCAGGTGCAACTCCTCCCTCCTATCTGCATGCAGATCTCTCTATTCAGCTCTGTGCTGACTCACCCTGTCTCCTGGAAGCCCCCAGCCCCTGTCACTCAAACTCCAGACAAGGAATACACAACCTAGCAGAGGCAGGCTTGGATAGTTAGGCAAGAAAATACCTACTTTCTAAAAGTGGTATTTTCAAACACAGAATGTTAAAACCAACTTCACTAAAAGATGTATTTTATCATTCTGAGTTCAGGCATACTAAACTCGAATTTCTACCTAGTTCCCTGAGTCAGTTAGGATTATAAGATGTTATAATTTAACTGCCCATTCTGGCCTATGGGGAACAGGTAGCCTTGCAATAGTGAAAAATGCCATACACATCAGGGCATGTCCTACCTTTTACCTACAATGCACCCTGCCCTTGGGCCTACCTTAGGGGTGACTAATATGTATAAAAGGGAAGGTTTAGGGACTGGCAAGTGGGTACACTTGCCCAGTCAACATGGCAGTACCAGACTGCACACAGGCTCTGCAATGGCAGGCCTGAGACACACTTTTCAAGCTGCTCCGGTGGGTGGCACAACCGGTGCTGCAAGCCCACCAGCAGCATTTGATTTACAAGCCCTGGGCACACGCAGTGCACTGTACTAGGGTCTGACAGTAAGCCAAACAAGCCAATCATAGAGTCACTAATCCATACATCAATTTACCATAGGGAGCACTTGCACTGTGGCACTGAACAGCAGTGGCACAGTGCCCAAAAGCATCTAAAACCAGCAAAAACTTAAGAGGCAACAGCAAAAAATGGAAGGGAGACCCACGCCAATGGTGCCAGGTCTAACAGTGTATATCTGGGACGCTTGAGTTTGTATCTGCGCCCGTGTGATTTTCATCTGCTGTCAGTGCTGAAGGAGGGCATGTTTCCATTTTTACAAAGTATGAGTTAATAATATTATAAGAACCATAATCTGTGGTAAACTATCATCTTATGCTGTAGAGTGTCACGTTCTGCATGGCATCCAGGGGCTCTCTCACTTTCCCCAGCTCCAGGGTATAAGGCACAGCACCCCCACCTTCCTCCCACTCCCCGTAATTTTACTCAACACCCCACAGCTCTCCGATGTCTTTCCCACCCTCCTCCCTCGTGTTGTTGACAGCATGTTTTTAGAAGAAGTGAAAATAGAGCTTTCGCTTGCGCCTACTTCTCCCGTGCTCTGTTAGCAAACACTGCACATAGAAGTCACGTGCCGGATTCCTTTCTTTTTCATGCTACTAGTCTGTGGCTTGGCTCCTTCAGTGCCATGGCTGCCGATCTTTCCTTTCCATGTCCTACATCGCTTGGAGTCTAAACGTCCACATTCCTGCATGGAATTCTGGTTTTTATCCTGCCTGGTGGAGCGGGCAGTTCTGAGGAAAGTGTGGATGAAGCCCATTGCACACAGCCTGGAGTACACGGATCCTTATTCTAAAACATATTCACTTATGGCTGGTTGCTTGTTTGTATTATTGTGTTAAGTGTTTTCCTCTTTGATAAAGTGGGCTCCCAATAATTTTGGGGCACATGTCAGTTATTATATGGTTTCGAGCAGCTCCTCGACACTCAGAAGTACTATGGCCAAATACAACATAAGGATTTTCTTCTTAACTGAAAAGAAAAGCAGCAAAGTTCACTGACATCAGGTAGATCTCCTGGCAAAACCAGGAGGGCATGCTCAGAACTCACCTTCTTTTTCCAGCACCAAAGCATCACTTAGCACCACCTCAGAGTCACCCAGCACCACCTCTATCTAGAGTTAATTTACCACTTCGTGCACCAACTACCTATCCCTCGCTATCTTCCTTTCTATCTATTCTATGTAGCTCTCACCCTTTCTATGCACAATGTCACATAATTCCACTACACAAATACACTACACATCACACAATTCTACCTCACACAATTCCACAACTAACAATTTCAAATCAACCCACATACTTCCACTCCAAACCACATACATCCATTCCACTCCAAAACAAAACACCTAGATAAAAGACATTGTCATTTACAATGCCAATAGCTCTAACTCTCATTTATTATAACTTTTCAACATGCAGCACAGCAGCCACAATGCTCTACAGCATAGTTTCCAGACATTGGCACAGCCAATGGCTCTGGCTAAACACTTATAAGGTCCCAAAGGCGAGACCTATTGGCTATGCCAATGCTTGTTCCCATTTGTCCATGGCATGCATGCATGCCTCTTTCTGTGTTTAGCCCTCCCCGAGAGTAGGAACCAATTACTACTATCCAACCACGTCTCATATTTAATGCCCATTTTAGGAACTTCTTTTTTCTTTAACAGCCCTCGTCAGGAACGCTCGTGTTTTTACTTGCTCCGAGCGCCGCTGTAAATCATGTTGTAATCTCATCACATTACTGAGCATTCAAAGACAGAGATCAAATGTCAGTTGCTGTTTTCAGAGGGTGCCTGTTCTGTGCCCCAACCTGGCTCGTACTGGTTAGAGCAGCTCGCCCACCTCTAACTTTAATATAATACAAGAGTTCCATAAGAAACCGTGAGAACCGCTATCGCGTTACGACAGTCTTTTATGCTCGAAGTCTTGCAGCTGGAGTCCCTCTTCCATGTCAGCGACCTGTCACTCTGTTTTGTAAACCCGGTCCCCAATTGCACCGGGATGCATAGCTTTTTTCCCCAGTTTAAAATATGTAACTGTTCACTTTTGATTTAGTTTTTCCAGTTTATAATCTGCACGGTACTACTATTGGTTTGCATTCCAAAGCGTTCTGTGTCACACATCTTAATCCGCACCATCTGTGAGAGCATGGCCTAGTGTTCTGAGAAAGAGTCGTCGGATGATCCACTCTGAGCTCGATTGCACCTGTCTGGCTGATCCTCAAGTTTCCACTGAATGTAGGTAGGTAAAATCGTTTATTAGTTAATTAAAACCATAAACATTGTTAAAAAACATACAACACACACTATATACATCATTAAAATCTTAAAATGAGGTAAATCATCGTAATAAAACACTCTTTCTCACATAAACGGATGTCGTTGATACAGGATTTGCTAGGCCTACAATTATGCAAGTCTAGCCTAAAGTGCAAAAATCCCTGGACTGTCTGAAACTAAGAAAGCCTGAGTAATGTGCAAATTTACAAAGAAAGTGCTGACATTTGACCAGGCTAGCATTTGAACATTGGTTTTTCAGTGCAAAAGCACTATGGCTGCAATAAGCGAGTCTGACTTCAAGTGCAAAAGTGCCAAACATTGATATCTCAAACTAAAGGGTCTAATAATGTGCAGATTTGCAGAAAAAATGCTAACCTTTAACAAGAGTAACATTGAACACCAGTTTTTGAAGCTAGAAAGCTAGGGCTTCAATAAGCAAATCCGACCTAAAGTGCGAAGGTGCCAAACATTGGTACCTAAAACCTAAGGTGCCTCAATGTGCAAATTTGCAGGAAAAGTGCTTACATTTAACCAGGGTAATAGTTGAACATTTTTTGACAAAACATTGCTATGGCTACAGTAAGCAAAGCTGACCTAAAGTGCAAAAGTGCTGAGCATTGATATCTAAGATCAAAAGGTCCTAAACAATGTGCAAATATGCGGTAAAAATGGTGATATTTAAGCAGGGTAACATTTGGGCAGCAGTCTTTGATTCTGGGTACTAGGGGTGCAATAGTAACAATTGGACAACAGTCTTTGATACAACGATTCTAGGGGAACAACGGCCAGTTTGCCATAGCAATACAGAGATACTGAACATTAATGTCTAAAGACCGGAAAGGCTCAAGCAAAGTGCGAATTTTCCAGAGATGTTTCGCCCGGGAACCGGCAGGCAAAAGTCAAAACCTGTGCCTGACCAGACAGGAGACAACAGTAGAAATGGTCCCACACGCCATGAACGTAAGCACCTACATTGGATCTTACCGGGTGCATTCTTCTTGTCCCACCTGTATTTGAGTATCTGCCTTGGCCAGGGTTTGAAAAATATTCATGAATTGTACCAGTCTGATGTTCAGCGTTGTGTTCCTTGGGTCTAGTGAGTCGATCTGTGCTGACCTACAAGACCCGATCCCTAAACTGTTAAATTCTTTTCTCAACAAACCTCTTCGCTGAATGGCCAAAGCAGGGCAGATATATACAATGTGTTCAAGGTTTCATCTGCCTGATGACCAAGGCGGCATTCTTTGACTTCTCTCTGGCCACCATCCCTCCACTTTCAGAGGAAATCTAATGTTGGAATATCACTGAGTCTTAATGCTAGCAAACTCTGCTTTATCTATCGGTGGTAGGGGGCTTCCAAAAGGGTGACTCACTCAGCAAAGCATAAGATTTCAGGACCAGCCATCCGTGTGACCGCTTGGACAGCTTTTCTTTGTCATTCACCCAGCCAGCTTTGCAGTTTGATAGATTTGTTTACTGCTCTTTTAAACCCTGGTCAGGTATACTGGTATCACATAGGTCACCCAACTCAAGCGTCTTAATGCTGTTTTCAGGATGTTTTTTGTATTCACTGTTCCCCCGTTGCAAATTAATTTCAGACCAGACTAGATTGGCAAGTGTGCCCTCAATAGCTGACCGCAATTTATGGCAACACTTAATAAAGGCTGCGGGTCTGGCGAGTGACTGTTTCGTCAGAGAAAACTCCAGCCTGACTAGGGCGGGCAATGCCGATCTGGGAAGCCGGAATACTTGCATGTAGGTTCTTATTATGATGTTATCAAGAAGGCTAGCCTCAGCGCCCATCATTATTTCTGTTCCATATGCAAGGGTTGGTAGCAACTTGGCTTTCATTACTGTTACTAGTGGCTTCAGGTTATGATCTCGGATGGATCTTGCCAGTGTTTTAAAAGCATGCTTAAGTGCTCGGGCCGTTTCCTTAATCGCCTCTCTTTGTGGTCAAACGTAGCACTAGCATCAATTTTGACTTCTAGATAGACATAGGCCAATGCTTCATCAATTGCATTTTCACTAAGGTGCCATTTACTCTTTTTTAAAATACGGCGATTAAATGAGATCATGTTTGTCTTTTTATGAATTATTTCCAACTTCTTGTCCTCTGCATATGAACAGAGGCAATTAAATAGCATATGTAGGCCTGTTCTGGTATTACTAAGTAGTAACAAGTCGTCAGTATATAGGATATTTGACAATTGCTGGCCACCCAGGCTCGGAGAATGGGATGTCTTCCCATCCAGTTCTATAGAGAGGTCTGCAATATATAAGTTAAATAGGAGAAGAGCTAACACACAGCCTTGTTTTAGGCCGGTTGATGTTGCCACTTCCCTTGACAGGTGAGTATCATCTCAATCTTTATCTTGACCCACATATCGGAGTACAGCAACCTAACTGCTTGCAGGATATTAGGTGGGATTCCCCACTGTTAAAGCTTAGGCCATAGCCTGTTACATGGGACACAGTCAAACGCTGCCTTGAAGTCAACAAAGCACATATAGAGGGGGGTACCTGTGGCCTTTGCTCTGCGGAGTATTAAACCCACTGCCATGGGGTTTGTTAAAGTGCTTTGACTCCTTGTAAATCCGGTCTGCCGGTATCCCGGGCCCATGTCTCCAAATCATGGAGTAGCAGTGTGGAGAAACATTTAAGGTCCACGTCCAGGTGTCCAATTAAACGATAATTGCTAGGCAATGATTCCACGCCTCCCTTAAAGATGGGGTGGATTATTGAGAATTTCCAGCTTTCTGGAATGATTTCTCTTGCCAGAATATTATTAAATATACTTGCCAGAAAGGTAGCCCTTCTTGATGTTGAATGTTTAAAGAGCACTTGTGGTAACCCGTTGGGGCCAGAAGCACAATAAACCAACGCTTTTTTGATAATCCTTATTAACTCCACTGGCGTATATGCTAGTTGTGTCAATGTCGCAGCTGCTATGTTGTCGTTACAGGACTGATCTGAGCTAGTTTCATCCTCGACGCTTTCTTTTAAATGTGATTTCAAAAACTCCACCCAGTCAGACTCACTTATGATTGCATTGTTGCTCTGGGACCTTTTTCAATGTTTTTTATAATCTTCCAGAATTTTTTTGAATTGTTTGATTTTGAAGCATATAGCAACTGGGCCCACAATGTTTCCTGCTTGGTCTTTTTAAATGTCCAGATCTCCTTTTTCAGTTGTCTTCTCTCCTTACGCAAATTTGTTAATAGGCTCTTGTCTTTAGGGGCTTGTCGTAACTGCCTGAACAGCCTGGCTACATTGGATCTTTTCTGGCGACTCGATCGTGACATGACTGCATTTTTATGATGCCCAGGGTAAGCTCCCTTATTCCCTCTGCTGGCTCTTCCAACTTGATGTACATTAATCCATTCTCTAGCAAGTTTATCCTATACCAATATATAATTTGAAGTCCCTGCAGCCATTTCTTCAAGGCTATCCACTGCTTCTTCTGCCGGAACCTCGACGGAACTCGAGCTCCACTTTAGGCGTTTCAGTGTCAGTCTCTGCCTGTAAGGCTGTTGCTGCATCATGTTTACGTTGGGATGCACCTACCGTGATTACCTATGGGTGATGATCACTCTCTTCACGGTGGGATATTCTGAAATCCTGCACTTGCCTGTACAGCGGTTCACCAGCGTGTAATCTAGATAGGAGACCAAATTGCCTGATGCTCTTGTCCATGGTGGGGGGATATCACCTGGCTTTCGACCGTTCAAGACAAGCAGGCCAAGTACTTCACAGGACTTTACGAATTCCTCTCCTAACGTGTCTTTGCAGATTTGAGAGGGCATATTTTGCGCTGGGAGGAGCCCCACTATTTCCACATGCTCTTCGCTTGGATGATGGAATAGGTTGAGATTAAAGTCTCCTGAAATTAGCCAGTACAATGAATGGTATGAGTTTTTTAAATGAAGCATGTTTTCTGCAAGCTTTTCTGATATTGCAGCCTTCCTCTTTGGGTTTATGTTCACATTTATAAGGACAAGGGAATGTGTAGATGCTTGGTCCACCCATTCATTCGCAAGGCCAAAAGGCATGGATCATCAATACGAAATTCTTCCATCTCCATTGGCAGGTTGGTGTTAATGAAAATTGCGAAACCGCCTTTCGCCCTTCCAAATGTGCTGCTTTTGTCGGCTAGTTTCCTAAATTCTATATAACCAATCAATGGAAAGCTACCTTGGGCCCAGGTCTCCTGGAGCAATATTATATCAAACTCTCCTAGGAAATGAACGGCTTCAGGATCCTCAATCTTTGCCTGCAGCCTACCTATATTCCAGGAGCAGATTTTAGGGTATCCTGTTCAGGGGTGGCCACCGACTCCACTATTCACTCTTTACAATTCGCATCCTGTGAAAACAATGTGGCTACCCAGCACCAGTCATTTTGAGACTCAATTTGTTATGAATCTTCGCTGTTTAGAGAGGTCTTCTTCTCTTTTTACTTCGATGGTGACGTTGGTTTGTCCCGATGTGCACTTTTCGTAGCCACTATGTGGCTGTCCTCCAGTTTCCCCTCTTAGCACTGACACAGTGGCAATTGTCTTCTCATTGGGGTGCTGCTCGGATACTAGCAGGTAAGGATATCTGTCCCCATGGTATGCTATTACTTCAAAGCGCCAAGCCTTCAGCATCTTTTTCCTCTCCAGAACCACGGCCGGAAGATCTGAAGCTGCAAAGGTAACAAGAGTAGGATCTGAGTATTGTCGCTGTCTTACTGGTAAAAACTTGATGGCAAAGATATCATCTGGTACAACATGTCGGCAGCGACTTTATTAGTTTTAAATTTAAAAAAGGTATAGTACATCTTGCGGGCCCCTAGATTTAAATTCTGGAATCCATAATAGCCGATGTCCCATGTTACTTAGATGATCAGTCGGTTTATTATTTTGCTCCTTGTGGTCCCTGCCAGGACCTGTGGGGGTCCCCTCCACTCGCTGGGTTCCTAGTCCAAATTCCTGGTTGTCCACCACGGTGTCGTCTTCCTGCCTCATAAATAGCACTCTTGACTGATTGTAACCACGTCTCCTCAGATTTCTGCTTTATTAAACCTGAGGTTTGAGTTGCTTTTTCATTGAGGCTTCTGTCTTAATATTCCTCTGTCTGCATATCGGTGTCTAGTCTGGATCCCCCTGTTGCCCGTGCCAATCCACCTTCTGATAAGCATGGTTTTACAAGAGTCGTATTAGTGACAGTGCGTGCATTGTCCATACATGCTGGATTGTGCCCCACTGATACTGCAGGCTTTTTTCTAGGGCTATTTATCACTGGTACAGGTTTGGACAACCGGGGATTTTTTCTGGAACGGCCGGCACCTCATGTTGATTACTATTAATGCTTTCTGTGCTTTAATAATTTGGAGCTGGGGGGGAATTTGAGGCTCCTACATGACTAGCGCGGATTTTGTTTCTACCCTTCCTTGCACGCTTCGTGGGGTGTTGTGCGAGTTTCATCCTGGTTTGGAGACGGCATATGTGTCACATCCCTGTATGTGTTTGGATCTCCTGTTTCCTCTGGGTGGCTAGTCCTCTTGGTCCCCCTGCACCACAACTACGGAGGTTGGTGGTATGGTAGCCAACACCCCCGCGTTATGACTACTTTTAACCTCCACCAATATCCCTTCCATTATTACCGGCAATTGTGCTAATCTATCGACCACCTCCTTACAGGAACATATAGTAACGCCATTAAGGTGGTTCGTTTGGACCCTCGTGATCAGGGAGTTTAATTTTCCAAGCTTTTCATCAATCCCTGAAACAGAGATTGCCATGGTATTGAGTAGGTCCATGTGGATGTCAATTTTATTTGCATGGTGCCTGAGGGCCATAACTGTCACTTGCATGGAATTCAGAATTGCCGCCCACATGTTGGTGGAGTTATTCATGGGTTGCAAATCCCTGTTATGTTCCATCTGCGCCGTTTGTACTGACTCCCCCTCTGTCATAATTCTCCAATGACCCTCCTTGGGGCCATCCTGGAAATTTGGGGTATCAGGTTCCTTGGCCTTACTATCCTTGAAATCTGGAAAGAATGGAGCCTGGACTGGGGGCTTACCAACACATCCAAACAGTCAGTCAGAGTCAGTACTATATTGTCAAACGCCATTTACCATGGGCATGTGCAAAAGCCCTAGGCTGTCCTGTCCAGCTGTTGCCATTGATACTGCTGGTGCTGCATAACCTCGTTCTAGTTCATGAAGATCATCCTCAGCAGACCAGCTATATGGTCGCAAATTTTGGGAGATTATCATCGTTGGTGATGGGGACGTGGGTGGGTGTCCCTCTGTTAACTTCCCTACTCCCTCGTACCTTTGTATGCTGATTTTCGCTTAAAGCACTTGGTGCGATCCTGCCACATTGGACGCTTAATGACTGAAAAAAGTCCGTTATTTTTTATGCTTTGGGCTGGCGAAGTAGATCCATGGTCCCTTCCATACTTGTTACATTCCCAGTATACCGCTACACTGTGGACTGTCTGGTGTAACTGAAGCACTCTCTGGGTCCAGGTTACTAATGTCTGGCGAGGTGGCGCCTTGTATTGTGTTTTTAGGTTTTCTTTTTGCTGCCACTTCTCCAATTGCTGGCTCTCGTTTTCTTTTGTTCACAGCCGATGGATTTCTTATCTTGCCAGATCTCATTTTTGGGGATATTGTAGGATTTTATGATGCTGCAATATTGAGTTGCACCATTTGTAGAATTGTAATGGCACCTCCCATCGCCACCTAATAAGGAAAGGTTCAGAATGAACACCAGCTTGTCTGCTTTATTAGCCAAGAACGGCTGCTTCCTTATTATTATTCTTCCTTTCCCCTCTTGTCGGTGTCACGACAGTAAATCAATAAAGAATGATAAAAAATGATAATGCAACGAACCGTTGTAGAAACAGTCGTGCACAGGCACTGGCATGCGGCCAACTGGCAGCCGGTGTCAGGGGGCCCGAGCACCCAGTCCTAGCTGGGCCGCTTCCGTGAAACAAGCTTCCCCAGCTAGCTGCACAACTAAATGCACCCCTTCCCCACCATCTGTCAAATGAGGAGCATAATAGGGAAATACAACCAGGACGCCCTTCACTCATAAATTTCAGAAAGCAAAGGCCTGGTTATAGACAAACGCATAAACTTTTGGGATTTTTTTTTTTTTAAGTATCATACTGCTTTGGTGAGGTAATGCTTGCTATCTAGTCATGGCCACCCATATATGTTATTCAGATTAATATAATTCATCAACCACCCACGTCAAGTCGGGAGCCCACCAGCCAATAGTCTCAGAAAGGGCTAACAAAAAATGTGAGGTGGGTCAGAAAGTCCCTCACGTATTAACATCCATGGAGCTACTGGTTGGTACTCACCAGTTGGCTTACTCAGTCATCATGAGCACTTTCCTGACAGAAAAGAATGTGACCTAACTCTATGAAGGTGATATCTATTTACCATCTAAGTCCTGTAATGTGAGGGAGATGAACTGAACTGCCCACAAGTTAAAATTGAGTTGTGGACATCTATCACACGTATTCTTTAATTTAAATAGTGTTCACACTCAGTTAAAAAATGGTGGCATGTTTAGACCATTTTAACCTGAATGGCCGACATGTTTTATTGCCTGAAAAATTTATGGCAATTTCATCAGGGCACGGGGACACAACTCCACCTCGAGAATGCACCAGACCTGTAGCGGTTGGTAAAAAGTAAGAGAAGAGAAGATAGTTCCAGAGACATAGAGAAAGAAATTCAATTTAAAAAAAAAAAAAAATAGACAACATCATATTATGACAGCACCCATGCTTGTTTCGATATTCTGATGTACATAGCATAGTTAGCAAGTGGTTGCCAGGTGGACTCCTACCAGCAACTCACTGGAAGTGGATCTGGAGGGAAACGGCCCCCCAATTATCAGTGCAACCAAAAAACAGATATGTGTTATACCGCAGTATCAGCACAGCAGATGTAGATTATGTGTACAATAACTACGGTAGGCACCGGTTCACGCAGTCAGGAGCTGACAGGCACTCCACTTTCATAGCGACAAAGTCACCTCAATAAAGCAAACGATTCCTATGCTTAGAATGTCGCAGCTTGCCGTGTACTATATTGTAACTCTGTACGATATGTACTATATGATTAACCAAAATGGATGTACTGTGCAAAACTTGGAAAAATGCCAATAAAAAAAGTTTTATAAAAAATCAGTGCAACCAAAAGCGCACACCTGGAAATAAATATGGGCACGTTACCATAAAAAAGAGGAAAATTCTTCCCTTTTACCCTCACAGGTCATTGTTTTCTAAAGTCATGGTTGGCGTCCCTAAAGTCGCCGCTAGAACAAACCATGCCTGTTAAAATCTAGAATCTAATTCACTATGGACCCCCATGTTAGTGCGATCAAGTTTTCAGTCTTCGTACATTTGATGTTATAACACTGCTACACTACCGGTCTCGATACTTAAATAAAAGGGAATCACAGTAAAAACAATGAACCTCAACTATTCTGATCCAAACACTAAAAACTCCTGTTAATGATATCTTAAATCAAGTTCAACCTCGTATCCCACTCTTTAAGCATTTTGTATTCTAGAAGTCACTCACCGCCGGGTGTGTATATGTATCAGCCTTTAATGAGACTGAGCAAGAACAGTGTTGATGTCATCATCTTACCACCTTATGCCACTCAATTGAGTCATTCAACCCCTCCTGGTCCGACTTCTCAGAGAAAATCCAGCAAGCCTCTTTACAAGCTAACAAATTCTCGATGGCATGTGCTGCTCCTGTCACCCTCCCAGAACTGTCCATAAGGTCCCTACAATTGTGACCCACCTCCTGAAAGTGGCGGACAAGTCGTCTGGTGAGTTTCCCAGCTTTAAGGGTACTGATGTGGTCCTGGACCCTAATCTTGATTTTTCTTGATGAGGCCAATGTGAGCAGTATGATACTTTTTCAACAAAAAAAATCCAAAAAGTTTGTTTTTGACTTCAATCATTGATGCCTGCAGTGGCTTTTACCCCTCACCTACTCCTTAATTACAAGGTTTCAAACAAATTCAGGCCGGGTTCTGGCCTACTACAAGTAAGGAACAGAATTTAGGACGTAGGATGTAGCCCTTGAAGTAGACACAAAGACGGTGCAGAGGAGAGGGTACGTAGGGATGGATAGCCGTTACCTCCACCAAGTTCTCCTCTAGCGTGTGTCCTCAGTGGCTCCCTCACGTCGACCCTGTTCCTCTGCACCTCAGCTCCCCTCTGCCCATCCCCCCCGGCCTTACGGCAGACGCGCGACCGAGGAATTTGGAGCACAGGCAGGTAGGGCAGGGCAGGGCAGGGTGGCAAAACGAGGCAAACCGGGCAAGTCCTGCTCCAAAAAACAGCAGGGCGGCAGTTTGGTGCAGATGGGAGGCGGGTCAGGGAGGCAGAGATCCGAGGGACCCCACTCCACTATGCTGCCTGCTAACCGCAGCGCCGCCGCCTCCCTGCTAGTTCACTCGTTCAGCTTACTCCGGCCCCTCCTCCTAGCATCAGCGGCTGCATTCCTGCTTGACTCTCTTGCCGTCAGATTGTGAGGTGTCCACTGAATGGTAACAAAGACTGTAGAGTGTTGTTGGTACTGCAGTGAGAGCATGCTTCCTCAGTCCAGGTAAGTAGGGTGACCAACTGTCTGTAAATTTCACGGACCGTCCGTAATTTGGACCTCACGTCCGTTGTCCGTGAGGATCCCTTTTACGGACGCCTTTTGTCTGTAATTTTGGGCCTTGCAGGGAGCAGAGTTGTTCCTCTGCCAGAGGCCTCGGCTCCCTGATGGGGCCACCTCACACTCTTCCTCGGAGCACAAGAGCAGCCTCACCTGCCCATTGTCATTCTGTATGCGGCTGATTGCCACATACCGAATGACAAGGGGCCAGTTTGAGCAGTTACTGCATGTGGTGGCCTCCTCCTGCCTCAGTCTAGGGCAGGGCATTCTGTTAGGGTTAGATGGAAGAAATGTACAAAACAAATGTACAAAAACGCCCATGCTGCTATGTGCCAGTTCATGAAAAGAATCTGGCGAAAGAAGTTAGAAAGAAGAGGTTATACTTATTACACAGACTCCTCATTTCAGAGCTGAAGCATTGTTAATATTATATACAACGACGCCATAGTTACTGCTTTTTTATTTATTTTATGCTACTAACAACCATTGACAAAGCCAATAGTCATGGCTTGTTGTAGGTCTAATGTTACTGGATGCAATGATAGAAACAGCAAAATACCAGGCAGGCGGCACATTATGCTCAGCACATATTTTTAGCTAAGGTGTTTAAAGCCACGCCCTTCATTACATCAGACACACCCCTTGGAGAGACCCCCCGTTTTTTCATCCCACTTAAAGCCCTGGAAACAACACCATGTCACAGTCACCTCACGTCCTGGCACTGTGCGTCATGCATGACTCATGACTTCCATGTTTTCAGATTGCCTATGTGCATGGGCATAGTGAACCCTCCCCCACCCAACCCCACCCCTTGCTTTAGGAACTACAGCTAGGGTGAAGTTCTTTATGGGTGGGTAATGGATGGATAATGAGAGAAAGGATGGATGGATGCGTGAGTGGAAGGATGGATGAGGGTAAATTGATGGAAGGGTAGATGGATGGGTAAAAGGGTGGATGGATCAGTAAAAGGATGGATGGATGAGTGAAAGGGTGGATGATGGGCGGGTGGATGGATGAGAGAAATGATGGATGATTTGATAAGTGAAAGGGTGAATGTAAGGATGGACAAGTGAGAGAAAGGGAGGGTAGATGGACAAAAGGATGGATAGATGAGAGAAAAGATGGATGGATGAGTGATAGGGTCAATGGATGGATTCATGAGTGTATGAGTAAATGGATGAGTGGGTGGATGGGTGAAGGGTGGATAAAAGGATGGGTGGCTAAGTGAAAGGGGAATGGAGAGAGAAAGGGAGGATGGATGGATGAGTGAAAGCATGGATGAATGATTGGCAGAATGGATGGGTGAATGGGTGCATGGATGAGTGAAAAGAAGAATGTCAAGATGGATGAGTGAAAGAATGCATACATGAGTGAAAGGGAGGGTGGAGAGCTGGAAGAAAGGATGGATGGATGAGTGAAAGGTTGAATGGGTGGACTGATGAGTGACTGGGTGGATGGATGAGTAAGTGAAAGGATGGCTGTATGGGTGAAAGGGTAAATGGTTGGATGGATGAGTGAAAGGATGGCTGGATGGGTGAAAGGGTAAATTGGTTGTATAAGTGAATGGATGGATGGGTGGAAGAGTGGATGGATGAGTAAGTGAAAGGGAGGGTAGATGGACAAAAGGATGGATAGGTGAGTGAAAGGGTGGTTGGATGAGTGATAGGGTCAATGGATGGATTCGTGAGTGGATGAGTAAATGGATGAGTGGGTGGATGGGTGAAGGGTGGATGGAAGGATGGGTGGCTCAGTGAAAGGGGAATGGAGAGAGAAAGGGAGGATGAATGGATGGATGAGTGAAAGCATGGATGAATGATTGGCAGAATGGATGGAAAAATGGGTGCCTGGATGAGTGAAAAGAAGAATGTAAAGATGGATGAGTGAAAGAATGCATACATGAGTGAAAGGGAGGCGGAGAGCTGGAAGAAAGGATGGATGGATGAGTGAAAAGTTGAATGGGTGGACGGATGAGTGACTGGGTGGATGGATGAGTAAGTGAAAGGATGGCTGGATGGGTGAAAGGGTAAATGGTTGGATGGGTGAGTGAATGGATGGATGGGTGGAAGAGTGGATGGATGAGTGAAAGTATTGATTGGGTGGATGGATGATGGATGGATGAGTGAAAGGGTGGATGGATGATGGATGGATGAGTGAAAGGGTGGATGAGGGATGGATGAGTGAAATGATGGATGGAAGGATTGATGATGGATAGGTTTGCAAATGGTTGAAAAGGTTTGGATATGGATGGGCACACAGATGGAAGGACAGAATGAATTATGAAATACTGAATGATGGATGAAGTAATAGATGACAGAATGTAAATTTGAAATGGTGGATATCAGGGGTTTGATGGAAGGATGAATGGCTAGATCCTTGGACAAGAGAGCTCTTCTGGGAGGGGGGGGGGGGGTTGTGATGACTTACTTTGCTTTCTTAGTGCCATAAGAGCTTTAGTTCAAAGTGGAAGGTATTTAAATTTTCTGGCTACTCACTTGACGGTGTTACTATTCTGTATTTGCTGTGTGCTTCTGTGTGGGATCTATACATCATGCATATGACATTTTGAGTGACACCCAACTGCTACTTGAATGTTACACTAGTAATTGTACATTTTTGCATGTTTTGTTTTAGGTGTAAGGTTTTAGGGAGAGCCTCATAGTGCCATGAGCTGTGCTTGAGATGTATATTGTGTTTGTAGCAATAGGCAAGGCGTCAAAAATAAACTATGTAATAGTGTATCGACAGTGCCTTCTTTAAGAAAGCTGCAGGGAAAAGCACCTTTGTGACTTCCGTCAGCTGGTGCAACTCTCTGCGAAGCCCCCATAAGCAAAGTCAGATTCCATATTTTAAGTTCCACTTGCTGAAACACCCACAATGTGTTCCCTATAGTGGGTTCATCACAGCAATCCTCCCTTTAGTTCTCCTATGCGTGCCCCTTTACATCTCACAATGGCACTCAGATATGAGATGCTAGTAACAAAGTCTATCTGAGCAGATCTTACCGACCACTTCTCTCACCAAACATGCCTGCTCATGAGCATGAGTTGTAAACAAAATATCAGACTGAACAACCCAGTGCAGTAACCATATAAATAGATTATTATCATATGAAATACCACAAAAAGACCTGCACAGTTGCTCAAAGCTGCACGCATACCGAAAAACAGTGAAGTGCACGATTGTCTCAACCTAATATAAACTTATTTTGACTTGTACTTAAGTGGTTGTCTACTTACTTTTATACTATCGCGCAACTTCCTCTGATGTGTCTGTAAAACTTACCTTTTGTCCCGAAGTTTTGTCCTGAATTTTGACCTTTTGTCCTGAATTTTTACACTTACCGTCCTGAATTTGCTCCCATGCCAGTTGGTCACCCTACAGGTAAGCCGGAGAGAGATCATTTTGTTTGTTGTTCGCTATGATTTATATTGTGCATAAACATCGGCTCTTTCGGCCTGGACATATCATGTTTAGAAACAGTACCATACCTCCCTGCTACATTGAAGCCAGCATTGCAAGTTGTAGGCAGGCAGACTACAGTGTGCTGTGAGGGGACTGGAGGAAGGGTGAAGAGTTGGTTGAGTTTGTCAATGAAATGCTAAAACAAAGTGTTTAAAATGCTGATTTTAATTCTACGCGTTTCTCCTTCATGGCCAGAATGGGCCATTATTCAAAGAAAACAATTTAACAAAAATACATGTAAAACACAATTCACTTCACGATGCTTTAAAAATGTACAAATATCATGTGGCTTTCACCTAAATGTATTTTTGTTTTTTAAATAAGAAGTAACTTTGCCAACTGAAATTACAATATGGATGCTGCTTTATCCTGCAAATTATGTACATTTTTTGTACACCTTCAGATTAAATGCCCAAAAGTGTATAATTAAATTTAAAAGATGAGTGAAAGTTTTTACTTTTCAGTTTTTTTTCTTTCTTTTTTTTAATATCTGTGTTGCTAGCAGTTTTGTTCCATTTTTTCGGGGTGCTTTTCCCTACTGCCGTTCTCCTGGGAATCATGTGCGCCGGTGCAAATGTCAGCTATATTCTAATGAAGCCAGGGCATTGTTTGCTTCTGAAGGGGCTGGCACATTCCAGGGCTGTACGGGTATTATGAGGCTCAGTGTGGGTGGCAACATTTGGAGCCTGCCTCTTGGGGCAGGGACTGCCATTGTGCAAGTTCTGGATTGGCAAGTCTCTCCAGCAAATAAGATCTTAACATGTCTCTGAATTCCCTTTAGCAAACGATTAGTTTTCCATTCTGTAATTCCTTGTATTACCACGTGCATGGCAAGATATGATGCAAGGCTGCTTACTGTGTTCTTTATGCATGAGAAAACTTATGCAGGATCAAGTATGAATGGCTTGGTGTTTTTTTTTAGGTTTTTGTTTGTTACTGTGTTCATCATTCCGAGGAACAAAGCATGTTTTCTTTTGACTTGGTCGCCTGACTTAATGTCTCGAAGTGAACTTGTGAAATGGCATGTTTGTTAATGCAAATGTGGTGTCAAAGTGCTCAAATATAGCCACAACAAACATTCTTGGAATTTAACGTCTAGAGTGGGCTGCCCTTTTATTTTGCACGGCAGTAGCTGCCATGGGGCTTTTCAAGTTTATGGAAATTCTATGGAAATCATTAAAGAAAGATCTAGATATTTTTCTGATGCAAATGAGGTGACTTTGTTCATAATTCGGACGCAAAGAACATAAATCAAGTAGAGAATGGAGAAAGAAGTAGCGAGGTTTTGAATTGTAATAGAACACCAGTTGAATTCTTATTCCTTGCTCTGGTGAAAATTTGTAGACATTTCGTTAGGGCGGAGGTCCTGGGACTGAACTTAACTTCTAACCTTGATATGTGCATATATGCTGGGGTGGCTCCCCAGCTGCCTGGTTGGAAAATACCTACTGTGGTCTTGCCCAAACTTATAGTGGGCTTTTAGCCCACCTATTTCTTATTGCCTATTTACCAAAGACAAGAAAGGTGTAGCAAATTAGCTGGGTCATGCACATGGAAGAAAGACTCCAAGGCAGGGTTGTGAAAAGAGCTAGTGTGCTGACTTTATATCAATAACACTGACAAACGGCATGCGATTAGGGTGACCAACCGTCCGTGCATTTCACGGAACGTCCATAATTTGGACCTCACGTCCGTTGTCCGTGAGGATCCCTTTTACGGACGCCTTTTGTCCGTAATTTTGGGCCTCGCAGGGAGCAGAACTGTTCCCCTGTGAGAGGTCTCAGCTCCCTGATGGGGCGCCTCGCACTCCTCCTTGGAGCACAAGAGCAGTCCCACCCCGCCGGGAAACAACCTTTACCACGCATGCATTACATCGCATGCCATTAGATCGCGGTCTTTACCACGCAAGTCATTACAACGACTTGCGCTGGAGGGCGCTATAGGACAAGGAATAGTTTAATTTACTATCCAACACCTTCCCTACTGTACGTAGGCTGGAGTTGGAATAGTACATTTAACTACTCCTAAGTCCAGCGCCCTCCAACGAAAGTCGTTGTAACGACTTGCGTGGTAAAAACTGCGATCTAATAGCATGCGATGTCAATGCATGCGTTGTATAATCATACAACCCACCCCGCCCATTGTCATTCTGTATGCGGCTGATTGCCACAGACAGAATGACAATGGGCCAGTTTGAGCTGTTACTGCATGTGGTGGCCTCCTCCTGCCGCCTCAGTCTAGGGCAGGGCATTCTGTAAGGGTTAGATGGAAGAAATGTACAAAAATGCCCATGCTGCTATGTGCCAGTTCATGAAAAGAAGCTGGCAAAAGAAGTTAAAAAGAAGAGGTTATAGTTCTTACACAGTCATCATTTCAGAGCTGAAGCATTTTTAATATTATATACAATGAAGACGTAGTTGCTGCTTTTTTATTTATTTTATGTAACTAACATCCATTGACAAAGCCAATAGCCATGGCTTGTTGTAGGTCTAATGTTACTGGATGCAATGATAGAAACAGCAAAATACCAGACAGGCGGCACATTATGCTCAGCACATATTTTTCGCTTAGGTGTTTTAAGCCATGCCCTTCATTACATCAGACACACCCCTTGGAGAGACCCCCCGTTTTTTCATCCCACTTAATGGAAACACCACCATGTCACAGTCACCTCACTTCCTGGCACTGTGCATCATGCATGACTCATGACTTCCAAGTTTTCAGATTGCCTATGTGCAGGGGCATAGTGAACCCTCCCCCACCCTTGCTTTAGGAACTACCTCAAGGGTGTAGTTCTTTATGGGCCTCTTCTGTGTACAACTCAGTAGACAAATGCTCAGCTCATAATTAATGTGAAAAGGTGGGTGAGTGAATAAGTGAAGGAATGGGTAAATGGCTAGATGGATTAGTGAAGGGATGAATAGATGAGTGAGAGGGTGAATGGATGGATGATGAGGGAAAGGATAGATGGATGCGTGAGTGGAAGGATGGATGAGGGTAAATAGATGGATGTATAGGTGGAAGGGTAGATGGATGGGTAAAAGGGTGAATGGATCAGTAAAAGGATGGATGGATCAGTGAAAGGGGGAGGATGGGCGAGTGAATGCGTGGATGGATGAGAGAAATGATGGATGGATTGATGAATTGATAAGTGAAAGGGTGAATAGATGGATGGATGAGTGAAAGGGTGGATGTAAGGATGGACGAGTTATTGAAAGGGAGGGTAGATGGACAAAAGGGTGGATAGATGAGTGAAAGGGTGGATGGATGAGAGAAAGGATGGATGGATGAGTGAAAGGATGGATGAGTGATAGGGTCAATAGATGGATTGATGACTGGGTGGATGGGTAAAGGGTGGATGGAAGGATGGGTGGCTAAGTAAAAGGGGAATGGAGAGAGAAAGTGAGGATGAATGGATGAGTGAAAGCATGGATGAATGATTGGCAGAATAGATGGGCGAATGGGTGCCTGGATGAGTGAAAAGAAGAATGTAAAGATGGATGAGTGAAAGAATGCATACATGAGTGAAAGGGAGGCGGAGAGCTGGAAGAAAGGATGGATGGATGAATGAAAAGTTGAATGGGTGTGCGCATGAGTGACTGGGTGGATGGATGAGTAAGTGAAAGGATGGCTGGATGGGTGAAAGGGTAAATGGTTGGATGGATGAGTGAATGGATGGATGGGTGGAAGAGTGGATGGATGAGTGAAAGGATGGCATGGGTGAAAGGGTAAATGGTTGGATGGATGGGTGGAAGAGTGGATGGATGAGGGAAATGATGGATGGAAGGATAGATGATGGATAGGTTTGCGAATGGTTGAAAAGGTTTGGATATAGATGGGCACACAGATGGAAGGTCAGAATGAATGGTGAAAGACTGAATGACGGATGAAAGAATTAATAGATGACAGAATGTAAATTTGAAATGGTGGATATCAGGGGTTTGATGGAAGGATGAATGGCTAGATCCTTGGACAAGAGAGCTCTTCTGAGGAGGGTTGTGATGACTTACTTTGCTTTCTTGGTGCCATAAGAGCTTTAGTTTAAAGTGGGAGGTATTTAAAATTTCTGGCTACTCCCTTGCCTATGTGTTACTATGCTGTATTTGCTGTGTGCTTATGTGTGGGATCTATACATCATGCATATGACATTTTGAGTGACACACAACTGCTACTTGAATGTTACACTAGTAATTGTAAATGTTTGCATGTTTTGTTTTAGGTGTAAGGTTTTAGGAGAGCCTCATAGTGCCATGAGCTGTGCATGAGATGTATATTGTGTTTGTAGCAATAGGCAAGGCGTCAAAAATAAACTATGTAATAGTGTATCGACAGTGCCTTCATTAAGAACGCTGCAGGGAAAAGCCCCTTTGTGACTTCCCTCAGCCAGTGCAACTCTCTGCGAAGCCTCATATTCCATATTTTAAGTTCCACTTGCTGAAACACCCATAATGCGTTCTCTATAGTGGGTTCATCACAGCAATCCTCCCTATAGTTCACCTATGAGTGCCACTTTACATCTCACAATGGTATTCAGATATGAGATGCTAGTCACAAAGTCTATCCGAGCAGATCTTCCTGACCACTTCTCTCACCAAACATGCCTGCTCTGAACCATGAGTTGTAAACAAAATATCAGACTGGACGACCCAGTGCAGTAACCATATAAATAGATTATTATCATATGAAATACCACAAAAAGACCTGCACAGTTGCTGAAAGGTGCGTGCATACTGAAAAACCGTGAAGTGCACGATTGTCTCAACCTAATATAAACTTATTTTGACTTGTACTTAAGTGATTGTCTATTTACTTACTTTTATACTATCACGCAACTTCCTCTGATGTCTGTAAATCTCACCTTTTGTCCCGAAGTTTTGTCCTGAATTTTGACTTTCTGTCCTGAATTTTTGTCCTGAATTTTGACCCTTTGTCCTGAATTTTTACACTTACCATCCTGAATTTGCACCCATGCCAGTTGGTCACCCTATATGCAATGCTCAGTGGTGACATAACCGCCAACACCAGCTATAGGACAGTTCTTCGGCCGAGAACCCATATGTCAATAAAACCAGCCCCAGCACCGTGCACAAATGCATTAACATTGCCAACGCCTATAGCTCTCAGGTTGCCGAAACGTATTAGCTTTGCCAATGCTTGTTATATTTATCATTCACTCCTAGGGAAGGCCTTAGTAGCGTACAAGGGAGGGCAATCAATATTAAAACGAGCATTGGCTTATATGAGAGCTTTTGGCTTTGTCAATGTTTTTTTTTATCCATGTTGTACAGTAGTGCTGCTGCTGTGCAGCATGTCTGAAAAGTAAAATTAAAAAAGTGCTATGACCAGGTCGGGGCATTAGTCATCTTTTTTTGTTTACTTACAGCAGTGCTACACAGCAGCTGTGCTACTGTACAACGTGATAAAACACATTGACAAAGCCAATAGCTCTCTCGTAGACGAGACCTATTGACTTGGGCAGTGTTTTTTTAAATGACAGATAAGTTGAAGGTTAAAACTAAAAAGTACTGACACCACTTTCAGAAATCCACTTCGGGCTTCAATTTATTATAATAAAACAATGTCGTACAATTCTCCAATATTATTTTGACAGCTTCAGTATTGAAATTACATTTATATAACACTTACTAGCCCTAATGAGACATTGAGTAAGGAATGCAAGAATGAATGCCCTCGGCTCCCACTACTTTGCCCATTAGATTAATGAATGAATGTACCCACAAAGTCTCATCAATTAACTTGCTGTTTATAGAGCCTTGAAATGATAAAAGTGTGGTATAAGGCGCTAGAGAAAAATAAGTATGGATGATCCCTCCTGCCTCTGCTTCGTTTCCCGGAGTCAGTGAGTAGAGAGGGGGGCGTGGGGGCTGCCGATCTAGCGCTGCACTTCAGCGCGTGTCGCTACGGCTCGTACCTGCATGCAGGCGTCGCCTGTTCTTCATATCTCACACTGTGGTTGCCACGAGAGCCCGGTCTGTCCTGTTGATTCTAGATGGGCTGTCCTGGACCGGCTGGCACTTTGTGATGTCCCTGAGCTCCGATTTTTACATTGAAGGCGCCCATTTTGTTTGACTTTAGGTGTTGTTGTTGGGCACCCATTTTGTCCTCCTGTTATAAAAACTAAAGAGGGGCGCTCTCTTCCCTGGTCTCTATGCTGCTGGCCATGGATAGAGAAATAGGCATGCTCCACCCTCATCATACGGTGGCCATCTTGGAGTGGTCATTATACCTATATCCCACACACCTGGTCCACGAGTTCTCCTTTTAACATCGTACATGCTCTACTGTTCAGGTATTCCCTTCGGCTAATAGGATAAATACATACTTTTATGTGGACCATCCAGGATATCGAACACACTTGGTCTCTGAATTGTCCTTCAACGACTTGCACGAGTTGCCTTGCGTTCGCTACCTACTGCAATCAAATAAAATTCTCCACAGATGGTGGCCTTGTTTGAGGGGTTAATATGCCGCAATACCTCATAGTTAAATGTGGTGATGTCCTTTAATATTGGGCGTGAAATGACTTGCCTGAACTGCCTACCATATAAAGATTTAAATCCAACCCTTGAATTGCCTTCAAGTTCTCACGGCCCATCCTCCTGTCTTTTTAGCCCTAGGTAGTCTGGCTCACATGGATCTTGGTCTACTCAAAGAATCCCGAGGGTGCGTTGTTAGCTAATGTGATTCAACTGCTCTCTCCACCTTCACCCCATGAATCTCTCCGTTAGCTGTCACACTGAACTCTATTGACACATCCCCGTCCTTTGCCCAGACTCTTGGTTTACCTACGCCTCCTATGGTAGGAGCCGAGACGTGTGCTGGTATGGATCCTAAATCTTCAAACTTCATCTCTCCCAACCTTGAGCCGGCTGGCCATAATGCTTTCCGAATCATATATCCCCCTAACCTTTCAAAAAATGCTGCAAAAAACTTCAAACACAGACTACTTAAAACCCATCCGGAAACCCTTATCTCAGACCCCTTCTTCTCCATCAGAAAAGGTGTCACCATTAATGATCTCATCTTCTACACTAAACGTCATGCTCAATGGCGGAAGGCCATATACTCTCTGCTCCGGATCTCCACCTCCCTGAAGACTCCACATGGTCTTAGATTGATGGTTGCGCCCTCCTCGGCTTACAGAGCTGAAGCCACCATCTCCCTTTACAAAAATGGAACCATCCTTATACAAGCTTTAGATTGCAATCTAGTGGCATTTGACAATTTTTTCCCCACCATCATGAATACAGTGGCTAACATCAAATACGCCCCCTCCGGAGGGGCCGGCCCCCCAGCGGTCCCCCAGTCGCTGCAAAGTATATCTCCTACCTCTCTACTACCATCCTCTGAGCTTACATTTGCTCCGAAGGGCCCCCTTCTAGCTACCTTAACTCTTAATAACAATTCCCCATCAATGCCCGATGGGAACGAGCCGCGACAGCAAAGTCTTCATTCTTGTCTGCCTGCTCTCCCCCTTCACTGTTAGCTAGCTCTAACTTCCCTAGCTCCACTGTTCACAACACTGCCCCGATTCTCCCCATGATCCCTTCCCCCAGCCCAACCCACAATCCCGACCTGCTCCCACAGGCTTCTAGGGGTCTCTATCCGTCTGACCCCTCTTCCCCTATCCTACCCATCCCTCCGAGCACTCAGCACCATTTCCTAGAATCCCTTCCCTCTGGGCACATTCATTCGCCACCTGCCCTACTATCCCCCGCTTCCACTAGCTCTCTACCTCTGCAGGGTCCCCTGAACCTAGCCTCCCAATCCTACTCCCACACTTCATTGGAAGGCAGACTTAACAAGATAGCACTCTGCCTCCAACAACTTAAGGCAGAGGTACGTAGCCTATTACACATCACCGAGGAACTGTCAGCTAACTCCAGACTAAGATGCTGCACTATGAACAATCACCATCGCCGCTCGCTCCCAGCTAACTGATGTTCCTGGCTCCCTTCCCCTCCCTCTATTCGTCAGTCACCGTCCCACATCACCCACACACCCCATAGTTGGGCCTCCGCTCCTCACCCTAACGACCCTTCTCGCCCCTCCAGATGTAGAGCCTCCCTGTCTGATAGGGATGTTCATTCTCTCCTACTTTCATATGATCCGGCCCATTCCTACACCATAACAAACTTGCAACAAATTGAATCCATCCCCAAGGATCCATTCAGGGAACCTAGGCTAAACACCAGAACACTAAATGAGAACAACCTCACGAGAGTCACCACCACACTACCTGCACCAACTGACACCAACATAAGACTCAAATGCGTGCTCCTAAACTGTAGATCGGCAGTTAAACATGCTGCGGACATTGCTGACCTCATCCTTGCTCAGGACCTTGACCTTGTATTGCTGACTGAAACCTAGCTAAATGACTCAGCTGCTCCCATCCTGGACATTTTAGTGCCTCCCAATTACGATATCATTAGGTTGGACAGAGCAAGTGGACAAGGTGGAGGCATCGCCTGTGTACATCGTAGCAATCTAATAGTGAAAGTACTACAATCCGACCTCCTGCCATCCTGTGAATACCTATGCATTGCATTGACCGGTAGCAACAATCACTCATGCAAACTGCACTCGTTTTACCACCCCCCCTCGTGACAACCTTCCCTTCACAGAACAGATCATGGACATTAGCTCGGCCAATGCAGACTTCCATGGCACTCAGATCTTCCTGGGAGATTTCAACCTTCACTGGAACGATGTGAATGATGTGGTGGTCAATAGCCTTAAATCCTTCCTACTAAACCTCAACCTAATCCAAATCTGTGACAGCCCTACTCATACCAAAGGAGCTACCTAAGATCTTGTCAATGCTAAGCCCAACTCCATACTTCTGGATTCGATCCTCCCATGTGATTGGACAGACCACTATTGCATCACCTTCTTCATCCTGGAGTCTGGAAGAGCTGGTAGAGCCCAGCCTAAGAACCCAAAACAGTTGAAAAGATGTCTACGGAACATCAACTCGCACAATCTGACTGCTCTCTGCGATAACATCTTGCCCCCTCCCTTGAACGTGTAGGATGTCCATGACCTTACGGCCCACTATAACCACTCAATGCTTAATGTACTTGACTCGGTTGCACCACTACAGCTTAAAAGAATGTCCTCTAAGCTCTCCAAACCGTGGTTCAATGATAGTCTTAATACCGAAAGAAGAAATTTAAGACTTGCGGAAAGGCTGTGGCGATCCTATCCCTCCCTTGAACATCTCTACCATCTGAGATCCCTAAGAAGCATCTACAATAAACGCATCAGATGCTCGAAAGCCACATTTTTCAGAAATCAACTAGATCAAGCAAAAAACCGTCCAAAAAAACTGTTCGAACTCATCAAGTCCCAAGCTAACAGTCATCCTAATCTCTCGTCACTGGGTCAAGGGACACTGCCGAACTGTGAAGAATTCGCTGAGTTCTTTATGGATAAGACTATTAAGATTGAAACTGAATTACGCTCTGCCCTTGATCACCTGTCGATCAGTCCATTGAACACCCTCCTTCCCCCATGGTTGGATAGCATTGACCCTGCGCAGCCCTACCGCCCCAAAAACAACTCATCCTGGAGTCTTTTCCAAACCTTGGATGAATGCACTATACGCAAAATGCTGTAGACTCTGAAACCTTCCAATCACTACAACGACTCCCTGCCATCGAACCTTTTCCCGGAAGTTAGAACCTCCTTACTAACACTTTGGACTACGATCGTCAATGCATCACTTCGGCAAGGTGCTATTCCGGATTGCCTAAAATCTGGTCAAGTTACCCCGATTCTAAAGAAACCATCTGCTGATCCCTCGGACCTTCATAACTTTCTCCCAATCTCTAACATCCCCAACTTGGCAAAGCTCCTGGAGAAATGTGTGCTCGCCTAACTCTGTAACCACATCGATCATTTCCAACTCCTGGATCAATGCCAATCTGGTTTCCGCCCGGGCCATAGTACAGAATCTACGTTAACTCACATTGTCGATGATGCGCTAAGAATGTTGGACCATAATGAGTCGTGCCTACTGATCCTTCTTGACCTTTCGTCAGCATTCGATACTGTCAAACACGATAACTTAATTGACCTCCTGGAACACAGGATGGGGCTGTCTGGGCCTGTACTAAACTGGTTCTCCTCATTCCTTCATAACAGATCCCAGTGCTTCAAGGTGAACCAATCCCTGTCCCATCCTGCGCCGGTCACTCTGGGGGTTCCTCAGGGCTCAGCGCTTTCACCCACGCTCTTCAACCTGTTCATGGAGCCTCTGACAGAAATTCTGAAATCATCCAGCATTCACTATTACATGTATGCGGATGATACCCAACTATACCTGAAGATCGCCTCCCCCGAGGACATTCAGTCCCTCAACTGACACGTAACCACTTGAAGTTAAATGCTCTCAAAACGGAATTCCTCCTAATCGCACCCCACAAGCAATCTCCGGTCATGGAACAATGGTTGAATCAGCTTACTGCTCTTAACTGTAGACCTCACCTCGTTGATTCGGCAACCTCTCTGGGTATTATGTTAGACAAAAGTTTGAACATGCAGAAGCACATCAGTTCCCTCACCAAAGGAGCGAACTTCCAACTCAGCATCCTAAGGAAACTCAAACCTTATCTCCCTGCTCATGACCTAAAGGTTGCAGTACAAGCATTAGTGATCTCAAAGCTACACTATGGTAGCGCAATGCTCTGCGGCTTGCCCAGAGTGAAGACGGCTCCTCTTAGGGTTGCCCTCAATTCTGCTGCTAGGCTCATAACTGGCACTAAAAAATACAACCATATTTCTCCGGACCTGCTGGCCCTAAACTGGCTTCCGTATGAAGCTCGGATTCAGTTAAAAATTGCATGCATGGCACACAAAGCCATCCACTTCAATACCCCGCTGTACCTCGCTCAGAAACTGGAGCTCTCATGTGGTTCGAGAGCCTCCAGAAGCGCCAGTACCTTATTGCTCAAACCACAAAAATTCAAGAAAAGAAAAACCTACAATCGAGCATTCTCCGGTATCGCTCAGAGGATTTGGAACTCCCTTCCCCCCGAAGTCAGGGTGAACCCTTCCACTGCCCTCTTCAAAAAAGAAGTCAAAGGGCTCCTGATGAAGAAATTTCTTCCTCAGTTTAGCGACTCCATTCGATTCTGAGGCCACAGCCGTTGATTTTTGGCCCAGCTGCCGGGGTCACGAGAATGCCGAACTTTATAAGACTGTGAATTTTTTCGCCTTGTTGGTTCTGTTTTGTTTGCTTGTACCCTTCTTGATGTATAAACTGTAAAGTGCTCTGATACCCTTGGTGGTCATGTTCGCGCTATATAAAACTTTCTAAATAAAAATAAATAAATAAGTAATATCACTAAAACGCTCACAGTGACATGAATCTACCGGAGCGTGTTACCTCTTTAAAATACATTTGTTGGAGTTATTTAGTCAAATCCCAGCTGCCTGCACAAAGTCTGTAAGCCCAACCTTTCTTTGACCGCTCCCCTGAGGAACTGCTGTTATTTCTTAAGCACACATGGGCTTTCCAGGCACAGCAGGACACGTGAGTCTCCTGCCTGCAAAGATAATTCAGTGGCAATTTGTCTTCTCAACAAAAGGCAGAGGCGTACTACTCAGCTGCAGCTTTCCATTTTCTTCATGAAACAGTGGCGCAAAAATATGTAGGTGCATGAAATAATCGTCCCTTGCTAAGGCTCTGCTTTGACAGAAATGTAACAATGAATGGCTCGGAATGTGTACGTGTATTATGTGAGTTTTACACGGAGAACGTGAACACAGACACATAAGCAGGCTGGCGATTGCCTAAAAGATGTAACAAAAGTAACGTAACGTTGAAAGAGACAAATTAACGACTAATCGTAAGGCTAAAAGGCTTGGAAAGACACAAGGAAAAGTAAAACTGTAACCTAAAAAGAAAAACATAAAAGGTTGTAGGTACCGAGTATTATTCAGCTGTGTGTGGAACTGAAAACATTTGGAGCTTTCAGGAAAGCATTCTACAGGATGCCACAGAGGGCGGAGGAGGAAATTAGATTGAAGTAAGAAAATAACAAGCATTTGCAATGCAGTAGGTCTCACAAATGCGAGATTTTGAACTATTGGCATTGTAAATGACAATGCCTTTTATTTATGTGTTTAAAGAACCTGTAATAATAAAAGGCATTGTCATTTACAATACCAATAGGTCAAAGTTTCTAAAATGCGAGACCTATTGCATTGCAAATGCTTGTTGTTTACAAGCCCCCCATGCTGTGCTTTCACATTAATAGAGGCCACGCCCCTTTCTTTAGACAAGTCGTGTCTAAAGAAAGGTCCGCGGCCACTATTAAAGTGAAAGCGCGGTATGGGGCGCTTTTACCAAAAAAAGCATTTGTTTGTTAAGTTGACAAACAAATGTTTTTTTTTGTGAAAGCGTCCAGTGAAAGCATGCATGGCGCGCTGAATGTTGCAGCAAAGCATGTAGTGCCTGCAGTAGGCGAAACACATTAAAGAAAATAGTGATTACAGACTAAATAAGACGTACTGTGTAACAACTGAAGTAAAAGGGCCAGTCCTCATGGGAGGTTACAAATGAAGACAAAGCGGTACTAAGGAGGGACTAACAAGCCTATTAACGAATCAGAAGCCAGCATTTACGAAGGACAATGACGCAAGCCAATGACAAATATGGGCGTAGAGTGGGCGGGGCTTCAAGTCCATACTCTAATACAGCATGCCTCGCAGAACAGCGCATGAGCTGCCCAGGGTCGACCTAAAAACTAACACCCCTGATTTTTATATGCTAAAAGCCTCATAACTGAAAGAAAATATCCAGCGGTTTTAAAGTACCTACTGCGCCGCTCACAAACAATTCTGCTGATAAAAAGGAAAGTAGCAGAAGAAGAATGGCATTAGCAAGAAAAATGTTTATTGTGCAAGCAACTCAACAAACAGCGAGCACTAGGAGAGTTGAAGCGGAATGGGGAAAGCAACAGAGTGGGGAGTGGGCAAGCAGCGAAGGGAGGGGGCGTCTGAAAGCAGCAAAGGAGCAACTGATGGAGTGAGGGGGCAAGTGAAAGCAGTCACTGGGCAAGCGACGAAGGAAAGAGGCTGGTGAAAGCTGTAAGGGGCAAGTGACAGAAGCAGAGGGGCGGCTGAAAGCAGTCATGGGGCAAGCGACGAAGGGAGGGATCGGGTGAAAGCCGTGAGGGGCAAGCGACGGAGGGAGGGGGTGGATAAAAGCAGTCACGGGCATGCGACGAAGGGAGGGGGCGAGTGAAAGTAGTCATTAGGCAAGGGAGGGGGGTGACAGTAGCAAGGGGCAAGCAACAGAGGGAGGGGGCAAGTGAAAGCAGCCACGGGGCAAACGATGAAGGAAGGGGGGTAGTTGAAAGTAGCAAGCGACAAAGGGAGGGGAGGGCGTGAAAGAAGCAAGAGGCAAGCGACGGAGGGAGGGGGCGTGTGAAAGCAAGGGGCAAATGACAGAGGGAGGGGTATGGGTGAAAGCAGCAAGGGGCAAGCGAGAGAGGGGGCAGGTGAAAGCAGCAAGGGGAAGCAACAAAAGCAATCGGTGATGATGAGGAAGTGACGACGAGGGGGAAAAAAAGTACCTCATTGCAGTTGCTAGGACAGGAAGGACACCAATAAAGACCATTTAATCAGTGCTTGGTCTATGCTTCATCGAAAGGACGACTATTCATTAAGAGGAAGTGATGTCTGCATATACTGACTAATGAGGAGCAAGGAAATGAGAGTGATGAAGAGGCCAGCCAATGGTAAGTAATAAGTGGGCTAAAAGACCCTTTTTTAGATTTTTGTTTTCAAGGAACAATAGCTCGTCGCCATGTGAGAGCACATGCACGCTGCCTCTAGTCGAGACCTAAAAAGGACATGTTCCTTTTGTGTTTGACATGTCCTGACAATGAAAACTAGAAATTGTCATTTTCACAGTAGCAATGCTGGTAGTCCCATTGGCTAACATTGAATTACACTAGCCCACGCGATAAGTGCTAACTTTATTTGGGACCACCAAACTTAGTACTCAAATATATCAAATTAATTGTTATATTAAACTGACTCATTACGGAAGTAGGATTTAAAGTAACTTTTAATGTTAAGTTGACTTTAAAAAGTTGCCACTTTCTTGACCCAAAGTTCTGGTAGCTTTTGCTGATTAAAGCAGTTGTCACCTGAGACAGCCTTCTGCCCTCCTGCCAGAAGGTGTGAAGCACTCCTAGGAAGGGGAACAAAGGGTCTGATAGAGGGAGGAGGCATGATCTTCTCCTGACAGGATGGGCCAAGGGCAGTGGCCACAGATGGCCCAGCTACTGAGAGGCCAATGCAAATCACGCCTTAGGGGTGTGCTCATAGCTCGGACCCAGGGAAGACATTTTGGATTTGTACAGAGAGATGCACTGTGGGATATCTTGCCAACCCCCAAAGCAATTATGTAGGACGGGGTAGGGCTGTCCTGAAGGAATTTTAGCCCATTGGCTAGCGAGTCCTCCCCCCCCCCCACCCATTGGCTAGGGAGTCCTCCCCACCCACAAACTCGAAATTGGCATGAAAGTGGCACCCTTTGCTTCTAGCCTTAGAATACTGTTGGACTCGAAAAGGGTAGAAGAAGGACTACACCTGCTGAACCTGTGAATCTCAGAAAAAAAGCTACACCAGGGAAGCCTGCACTTGCTGAACCAAGACATGACTTCAGAAAGAGCAAGGTTGCTCCTACTGTTGACTTTTTGGCGATAGGCCGCAGGGGTGGACATGCTCCCACTTGTGCCAAGGACTAACCAGTGAGTGGACCCCAAGGGCTAGTTGGCTAGCCTTCTGTTAAGCTTTAAGGACATAAAAGCTTAAAATGCCTGCACCCACAAAGTGGCCAGCTGACCAGTAGCTTCTGAACTTACCCTGGACTCCTAAGGTGTAGTGAGTTTCTGTCCTAGACCCCACAAGGTGCCTCCCAGGTCCTGGACCCTTGGCTGGTGCTAGAGTGTACTCTTTCCCCACTGAACTGCAATGTGTGAGCCTGAAGCAAAGGATAACTGTTTTTGTGCACCGAGTCTGAGGCGCATATTCTCTCATTACTTGTCGGTTCATCAGTAGCCTTGAACACACTGAGAACCAAGGCTTTCACTAGACTTTCCCATCGCCTAAGATGGGATCTCTGGCGAGCATACCCCAATTGCTGGATATGATTTTCTGGATATCCTTGGAGTTCCCATTGTAGGTCAGAATAATTCTGGTTTTGTTATTTTCGTCTAAGGGTTGGGTCTCTCTGATGTTGTCCTTCTAGGTACTACTTCTGTCGACTTTTCTCACTTTGTCAATGGCCCTTTTAAGCACCCATTTGAGATACCCTCTTTCCCTGAATCTGGAAATCATCGTCACTTGTTCGCTCTCAAAGGCAGTTTCTGAGCTGCAATTCCGTTTGGCTCTTAGAAGTTCCCCGTAGGGGATACTCCATATGAGGTTATCCGGATGGCTGCTCATTGCATGAAGCAAGGTGTTACCAGCAGTGCTTTTTAGGTCGAGCCTCGAGTAGCGCGCAAGCGCTGCTAGAGGCGAAGACTTTTAGTAAGTGAGTTTGAAAAGCAGTCCAAAAAACGCTCGTGCGTCGTGGCTGGCCTTTTTGGGATGGGTACGCGCGGCAAACATGTGTTTCCAATTATCGTGCCCAGACGCGGGCGCGATAATTGTAAACACATGCCGGCAAAAGGCCATGACGCACGAGCGTCTGGTCAGCTGAGCAGGCTGCCGCGCTCCCTCCTCCCCCCCCTCCGCTCCTCTGTGGTGCGCGCGCACCACTGTTTATTTTTTTTTTAACCGCGCGGCCGCCATTTTTGTCCCTGTGCCGGCCTCGCCTTCTTTCTCCCATTCGGAGCTTTGAATCATGCTGGTTTTCTTTTCTTTTGAAGGCTCGGCAGCTTCCCCAACAATAAAGTTTAGCAAAAAAATGAGGAAAAAACAAACCTTGACAAAGCCGAAAGGTTGTTGGCAGACGGCAAACCGAGTGGTTGTGCCAATGTTTGATTTAATTGCATTATATTTTCTTTTTTAAATGCTTGATGTCAGCACTTTTGGCGACCCTCGGACTAAACGCCAGGCTTCATAAGTCAATTAAACAAAATAAACCTTTGAGGGATGTGTAGTTGCAATGTTAAGACACATTCTCTCTCCCCTTCCCCTCTTACATTACAGGGACCTGCTACGCTAGTTATCAGACTCGCGACGGACGAGGCACGTTCGCTACGAGGTTAGAAATGGATGAAATCCAAACGGCATTACTACTGAATTCTGGGAGGCTTCAATTTTCACGTCAGTAGTACTACATTTTGTTGGTCCGTTTGCCTTTACCGCTGGTCGTAGGCAGCCAAAAACAATGTGCTGTAGTAATAATCTTTCTGAAGCAGTTGCGCCAGACCAGGCACCTTCAAAGTATATCACGTGATCCGGTGTCAAACCGGAAACTACGCACAGTCTGATGCCGCGAGTAGCCTGGGTTGGTAAGGTGCTGTGATTTGGCCCACGTGACTTTGAGGCTAAATATAGAAATACCCAGTAAAGGCAACAAGGAAAGGGGTAGCTCACACACTGGGGGTAGGAACGCATTCATGTTTTTTTTTATAGCAAGTGTAAAACGGGCTAAACTATCTCAGTTGACTTGTGTTTGAAAGTAAGAGCTGTGTGTTGTAACGTTTCAGGGGCCGGAAGTATGAAAGAACATTAATCATTTAACAGAGCCGAGTGACTTCCTTTCAAGCTTGCGTAAAAAACAAGCATTTGCAATGCAATAGGTCTCGCATTTACGCGAGTTTAAGCTATTGGCATTGTAAAGGACAATGCCTTTTATTTATGTTTTAAAAACGAAAACAAAAATAAAAGGCATTGTTATTTGCAATGTCGATAGCTCAAACTCGCGTAAATGCGAGACCTATTGCATTGCAAATGCTTGTTTCTAAAGAGACTAGTGTGGATCTCATTCTCCAACATACGCTACCTTGGCAAAAGACACACGTACTCTGTGATTATGCACTAATGTACCCACTCCAATATGGCTGCTGTTTCCACCTTGATTCCAGCAGCAGTGTTACCAGATGTCCTTTGTCTATTTTCTAATGTGCGTATGTAATGACTTGAGTCTCAGCACTCCGTTGTGTGATCAAGCCCGGTTCATGGGCGAAACCCGTCACGGAGGATTTATGCCAGTAATAAATCCCCCTATTTGTTGATCCGTTTCTGTCATCTTTTGGCCTGAGGGCGCGTTACAGCGTTTTACAGTTATATATATATATATATATATATTACTTTTTTTAATTGTGGGAATGCTCTAAACCCCATTTTTTAAATTACCTTTACCACCCCATACCTCTACCCACCCCTAAATGCTAAAAGCACCCTTACCACCCTATAGCCCTACCCACCCCTAAACCCTAAAAGCACCCTTACCACCCAATACCCCTACCTACCCTAAACCCTAAAAACACCTGTACCACCCTTTACCCCAACCCACCCCAACCCTAAAAACGCCTTTACCACCCTAAACCCTTACCTATCCTAGAACACCTTTAACACCCAATATTCCTACCCACCCCTAAACCCATTAAAGCACCCTTACCATCCTATATCCCTACACACCCCTACACTTTAAAAATACCTGTACCACCCTAATACCCCTAATCACTTCTAAACCCTCCACACACCCCTACCACCCAATACCCTTACACACCCCTAAACCTTAAAAACACACTTACCACTCAATACCCTTACCCTTATCTATCCCTAAACCCTAAAAACACCATTACCACCCAATACCCCTTCCCACCCCAACCTATATATACACACACACACTTAATTAAATATACTTACCTTGCGTTGTGAATGCTTGCATGGTAAAGGCATATTTGTGGTAAAGGCCATGTGTGGTAATGGATGCATGGTATTGGCATAGCGTGGTTCCGACCGCATGGTAAAGGCTGTCCCTCCCCCCAAGACCAATGGCGTAGTTGTGTTGCTGTGGACCCTGGTGCAAGCAGAGTATCTGCTATGCCTCACTAGAGTGACATCTCTGTCTGTCAGCTGCCCCCAACAATCATCAACCGTCTTCGACATGGTCTGCATCAGCCATATCAAAACTCACCACTCTTCTCATACACACACTATTGTGTTTCCACTCCCTGCACTGCAAGTCAAAGCCATTACACTAAAAAGCCTTATCAAAGCCAATAGGTGTGGCCCTTGTAAACTTACACACAAAGACATAACATGCAGGTACCCCACACTCATACTGCTGCCCTCACATAGGCTCATACCTATCATGATGCACTCCACAGGCATATGCCTCATTCTGCACTCACAGAGGCACAAATTACAACCTGTAGACCACTTACCGTGCATTCACAAAAGATAGGGTTAATTCTGCATTCACACAGGCACATCCCTCACAATGCACTCACAAACATGCTGGTTGTCCTGCACTCACACACGCACACTGCCCGCACACAGGTACACCGCTCACTAGGAAGGAGGAGAGTTGGGACAGATGGTGGCATAGGAGGCACAGGTAGATTATGTGGTGCATCAGTCCACTAGTGCAATTCAAAGTTGTTGAGGTAAGCTACACTGAAGCCTGAATGTTCACTGAGATTATCTAACCTCTCATCAGCCACACTTGGACCAGCATTGCAGACTGTTTGAGTCTGATCTTTGTGGACTTTTGCATGGAAGATTCTTGGCATCAAAAAAGTCCCACTTGCCTTCTAAAAACCAAGGTGGTGGTTTTCTTTGTAGTGCAATAATCTGCTAAAATAAGTAAAGAAATAAAGAAAGAAAACAAAAGTAAAGTATGCCAACTAATGTTTGAGGGCATGTGCTTCAATAAACAGATAAAAAAGTAAAGCTTTGCACTGGTCTGCCATCTTTGAACAGTAAAAAAATATTAGCCTATACAGAATACCATTTCAAGAAGGTGGCATGGTTTTGAAACTTGAAGTAGTGACGCCTGGCTCTTTGCATAAGAAAGCTGTGGTCCAGTAGCAATGGCAGATGAGCTTCTGTTAGTCTCATTGCTCAGTTAGCACTATTCTGCAGTTGCAGGTGAGCTGCTGTAGGAGGAACTAAAGGCATACCTCCTGAGGTCTGACTTCTGTGGATGCAGAGTAACAGAGAGTAAACAGGCAAAATACTGTTATTCAGATTACCTGATATCCTAAAGACCAGCAGTTGTGTACTAGGCAGTGCGGGAGCGGGACCACTATGCTGCTCCCCGCTCCTGCACCGCCAAACCCGTGTGCACACCGCCCGCCAGATTATGACTTTTTTAGTCACTGGCGGGCGGTTCTTTGCCGTTTCCATGGCGGTGCCTATAAAATAGGCACCGCCATGGGAACATCAAAGGCAGTACATGTTCCCCCCTGCATGCACCCCATGGCCCAGAGGCAACAAGGGGTCCTCTAGGGCCCCCTTTGTTTCATCTCCACTGTGGTTTTCATGGAGGAGCAACCACCATGAAAACCGTGGCGAAGAGGAAACTCGTAATAAGCTTGGCGGACTGCGGCGGTTCCGCCAAGCATATAGCGGCCTCAAGACCGCCGCGCCACCCCCTGGCGGTTGCGGCAGTGCAATGGCGGTCCAGCCGCCCAACTTGTAATAGGGCGGTCGGACTGCCGGTGCGGCGGTGGCTGGACTGCCACCGTAATCTCCTGCAATTAAAGACTATCATTGGCGCTTGGCGCTTTTTCGTGCTGTTTCTACTTAAAACTTTAAAAACTTAAATCCAAATCAAATCTAATCTTCATTGGATTTTTATAATTTTGGTGTAATTTTGTTTATTAAATTTTACTCTGTTTCTAATTTGGTTTAGGGGTTTTTATTGTTTTGCATATTTGACTTTGGTACTGTTTTGGTATTACATAAATACGTTACACATTGCCCTAAGTTAAGCCTTTCTGCTCTGTGCCATTGCTGGGGGTTTGAGCTCAAGTTAATTTAGTGACTTTAAGAGTGCACCCTGACGAGGTGTGATTATTCCTTGATCTGAGCAGTTGCCCTCCCCAAATAATAACCTAATTCCTTAGAATATGAATAATCAGAGCTTGTCTGGGTCATTGAAGATAGTGGGTTTCCCTTTGTAAATAATTTTAAATCTTGAGGGACCAATGAAGAAGAAAGTATGAGCAAATCTTTCAGAGTTTTCCTTAATGAAAGAAAGCCTTTCATGTGGGCCACTGTTTCTTTGGAGTAGGCTTGGGCAACGCCAATTTTGGCTTCATTCCATTGAATGCGTTGAGTTTTTTCTCATGGTTTAGGATTTCCTCTGCCTGCCTGTATCATAGGGGTCTAAAGATCATCATTCTTGGGGATCTCTTGCCACTGAGTGACTCCATGGGGAAACTTTCCTGATGGGATCCTTTGAGCTCTTTTTCTCTTCTCTTCTGAATGTAATTTCCAGTTTTTTGGGTGTCCAAACTTCAAGGAATTCCATGCATGAGTTGGCATTGTTTTCAGACCCTTCCAGTAGACCTAATATTCTAAGATTTCCTCTTCATTTGCAGTCTTCCAACTCTGTGATATCCTCTGTTAGTTTTGCAATTTTAGTGGTTAGAGCACTTGTTTGTTTCTGTGACTGATTTATCATCTTCTAGCTGATTGATGCTGGATTCTGCTACTGATATTCTATTTTTGAGGTCTTTGAAGTATTTCCTTATACCTTTTATTTAATTTTTCATAATGCCCGAGTTGGCTTTTTAGGTCGAGCCTAGCGCAGCGCGCAAGCGCTGCTCTAGGAGATGACCTTTTGGAATCGGTCTGCACTTTTGAAACACACTCGTGCTTGTGGTGGCATCCACCTTGCGGGAGCGAGCAGCGGCGCGCAGGGGCCATCTGTTTCCAATTAGCGTGGCTGCGCGCGCTTGTTTACATTTGCCTGCTTGTGCTTGCGGTCGCATTCACTTTCTTTCCGGCTGTTATTCAAGGCACTGGAACATTTTTAGGTCGTGTAGGAAGCGTGCCCGGTTGCCTCACTGGAAGGCGGAGGCTCTTTACTAATCCCCCTTGCAGGTTCCTTAGTTGTCATGCCGACGTGTTGTTGGAGTTACCTTTTTTTGGCTCACAAATTAAAAATGTACGCTTTTAAGCTTTCTTGCAGCTGCACTGAAAATAATTAGCATCAGTGGGCAAACAAAAGCAGGTGATGTTACTTGTGAGCGTGCAACCAATCCCCTTCCGTCCCCCCACTCTCCACAAACGCGTAATACCATTTGCATTATACCGCAGTGTGTAGCGACCCTGAAAGATGAAAGGCTGTGCGGTCACAGCTCTATTTGTTTTGCTACCTCCTCTTGTTACGTGTTGTTGGAGTTACCTTTTTTTGGCTCACAAATTAAAAATGTACGCTTTTAAGCTTTCTTGCAGCTGCACTGAAAATAATTAGCATCAGTGGGCAAACACAAGCAGGTGATGTTACTTGTGAGCGTGCAACCAATCCCCTTCCGTCCCCCCCACTCTCCACAAACGCGTAATACCATTTGCATTATACCGCAGTGTGTAGCGACCCTGAAAGATGAAAGGCTGTGCGGTCACAGCTCTATTTGTTTTGCTACCTCCTCTTGTTATTCTTGGCAGAGCCAAGCCAGCAGTCTGCTTCTGGCATTAAACCTACCGACTGCGCTTGAATCGTGCAGTGTCTGTGCTCCAAGATTTTTAGCGCAAATAGGTACTCTGCCCTAGTGTTGGAGCGTGCCACAGACACTTGCCCACCCGCATATGCTACAAACTTGCTTATATGGCAAAGTTTAGTGACCCTTGAAGAATGAACAGCTGCGCTGCACTACTAGCAACAGCAGGGGGACACAGGCAGGAACTGTTCACTTACGTGGAGGCGTGCTATAGAACCTTCCCAAACACACCTGATGATTTTTTTTTTTTTTTGCAATTTATAGCGTCCCTAAATAATAAAAGGCTGAGCCTCACTGGTAACCTCCGCGGACATACCCAGGATGGTGCTCTTTACTGACGTGTGAGCGTGCACCCAGCCTATGCCCATACACACCTTAAATCACTTGCCCTGCAGCAAAATATACCGACCCTGAAAGGTGAAAGGCTGAGCTGCATAGCTAGCATCAGTGGGCAAACACAAGCACTTGATGTTACTTGTGAGCGTGCAACCAATCCCCCATCGTCCCCCCCCACCCTCCACAAACGCGTAATACAATTTGCCTGTGCACACACAGTGTGGATAAGCGCTCTCTCCCAGCGCTTTCCGTCTCTAGCCGCTGTGCGTTTTGGTGTAACTGTTAACACTCTCTATTAACATCTCTCTCCTGTGCCCTTTCCTTGTCCCTGTGTTTTTTTGTATCCGCCCCTCGGTTGTATAGTTTCTATGTCTTTCTTTCTTTAACTATCTTAAGCCATGTTCCTCATCAGCGTCTCTTTCTCTTTCACCGTGTCTGTGTTTTATTGTCTCTCTCTATATCTCTGCCTTTCACTGCCTCTGTACACTTATCTATAAAACCTGTCTCACTAACCTGGTCTCGCTCTATCTCTCTCTATTCCTGTCTATGCTCCCGTATCTATCTACACCTCTTTCTGTCTTACTATATCTCCCTCTCTTTGTTTTTATACACTACTTTCTATAATGCCTATTTCTGTTTTCTTATCCGTACGTTTTTTTCTCTCCATGTCTTTTTATTTATCTGCAAGCGGTTATGCAATATTTTATAAACAAAAAACAAAAAGTGTTTATGAAACAGTTTAAGCATAAAGCATATATACAATCATTCCCAAACGTTTGTGCACTGCTTTAATTTGTACACCTGCTTTTAATTTTTAAAGTTTAACGCCCTCCTCCCGGGGAAGTCTTAACATCCACATTTGTGTTCCTCGGCTGCAAAGTTAGTATAAAAAAAATAAGGCCTTGGAATAGCTCCAGGGCGCGCTCTGCTTAGTTTCACAACAGACCCCCCCCAACCTGCATTCTGACACTTCTGGGCCAGAACATAAGGTGGCTGTAACCAAAGCTGCATTTCCTGGGGTGCGTTTATAATGCACATGGGCTGTTTCGGTTCACGCCAGGGAGTGCTGAAGTCATTGACTCTGCCCCAGCCCTACCCTCTACTGGCTTCTCTTACGCACCGTCCTGTTACAGTTGTGCTGGGCCAAAATACAGGCACGATCGCCAAAATAAAACACACATTTGTTGTAAGCCGTCTGTTTTAAAAAAACAACAAGCCCTCCTCCCAGGAAAGTCTTAACATTCACATTTGTTTCCCTCTGGTGCACAGTTGGTATAACAAGAGATAAGTTATGCTATATAAACATTGGCATAGCCAATAGGTCTCGCTTTTGGGACCTTATAAGTATTTAGTTATGCAGCACAATATCCTTGGGGCAACAACATCAACTGTTGCATGGCTAAACACATAAGGTCCCAAAGGCGAGACCTATTGGCTATGCCAATGCTTGTGTTCCTTGTGCTAGTTTGTATAGGGCTGCAAGACGCTGCAGAATAAGATTTATATTGGCGCTTGTCTCTGATTTGGGTTTTATTGACAAATAAGGAATGGGCGGATCTGCCTTCGTTCTTTATTGGCCTGTTTTGAACTCTTAGGACTCTTTTTCCCTTTGATCTGCCATCATTCAAGAGATGCAGCTGAGTGGTTGTAGTTGGCAAGGTCGTACGTTGCTAGGGCTTCTTGATTAGTGCTCCAAAGTACCAGCTAATCCCACGTTGATAAGCTGACTTTCTCATCTGTGTGCTAGTGCAGGAAATGATGGTTTATCCTAGCAACTGCTTCCCATACTAGGACCTAGGAACCCGCACACATTCGTAAAATAGGTTGTGATAATCAATGTAGAACCTTCTAGGTGGATGGTAGCCTGTTGAAAGACCTAGAGTGTAAGTGGAGCAGGTGTCCAAACATTAGAGCACAAGCAGACTCTAGTGAGACTTTGTTTTATTCGTATTTTAAGTGCTCAGACATAAGTTGTGTGTTATTGTCATGCCAGGTTGTATTATGATTGCATTGACTTATTATTACTGAGCGTTGTTTATAAAAATAAGTTAGGCCTGTTTTGTTGTGCAGGATTTTGAGTTAGCATTAGGAGAAAATGGCACCCCTTTGACATGACCTCTACCGTGGCAATGAGACTGAGTTGGCAGCTGATCCCCTGTGATTTTGTTTATACCGCTGGTTTTTAGTTAGATTGCCAGTGGATCAGAGGGGAGGTCAGCCCTGTTGTGCTAAAGCTCATCTTAAATGGGCCAAAGATATGGGAACAGCAGTGCGTGCACTGTGCTACCAGCATGCGACTTACATACACCCCGGCTGCTGGGGCCCCCGCGGTTGCTGCTAGGATTCTTATTGTTTCTTCTGCCCCAGCTTCTGTCTCCATTTGTGATCAGGATTTGTGTGTAGGAGGTACTGTTGAATACTCTTATCCATTACAGGCATTGGTGTTCTGGTAGTCGAAGCTCGTGTGTTCGTTCACTGGTGGAGGCCATTTTAGATGGAGCTCCTACGAGTCTTTGCAGCAGCGATTTTCCCGTGTCCACTCAGCTTGTTGTGCGGTGAGTTCACTGTTGTAAAGCACTATTTGTCAGCAGATAGATAGGTCGAGGTCACGCTTAAAAACATTTCAATAGTGGTTGATAATATGCTGCTAAGATTCAGTGAGTGCAGAGAGACAGATTGAGACAGCCATCTTGCTGGTGTACTAGCCACGCCACTTATTGTTTATTCAAAATAAATACCTCACATTAGTTTCTAGAGGGTTTAAAAAGGGTATATCTGCTTATAAAAAAAGTGTTTGCCAAATTGTTAGGGACAGACACCCTCTTAAGGTGTAGAATTGGTGGGTCCATTTAGTCTATGCCCAATTTTTCATTAAAATGTTTCATTAAAACACCTATTATCATAACTCTAACCTCTCCTACAAGGATTACAATGTCATTTGACAAATCGTTTTAAAGTTTTTCATGGAGATAACATTTTCACCATCTTCACAATCACAGGTTCGTACCCATGTTGTTTGATATTATCTTAGTAATCACCTCAGGACTTCTGCCAAATTATTCTACTAAATTAAATCCATTTCCGTGAACCTGGGGAGCTTAGGGGTATTACACTGAAAAGACAATAGACTTTTAACAAATAAATCTGTGCATATGTTCACATGTACAGCGATCATCTTGTAAGAGCGTAAAAAATCATTACAAAATGGTTGCTGTACGTGCATCTTGTACGGGTTTTTCTTATGTTTTATGGAAAACTATCATAAAATGGTCTCTGTGCAGTGTAACTTGCACACGCTCATCGGCCATCTGGCAGGGAAAAAAAAACAGTGAACCCATTATTAAAGGCGAGACCTGTTGACTCTTCCAATGCTTGTTTTCCCTGCCATCAGTGGCATTCATCTCCTAATCTTTTATATGAATGTAAGGCCTGAGTGAACAAGGGGTTTAAACATGTTCCATCTTTTCACACAAGTATCCCACTTCTGAATAGTCTAATTTTGGGGTCTGCCCGCTTTTAAAATATCAACACAACTCTAAAGAAATAAGCGATGGAGATCAAACAATGAAGCCTTAAAAGGCAACCCGTAGCAAACTGGCTTGCGAAACTTTTAGTCTGGATGAAAAATAATCTGGGCACTCTAGTTCTCACGAAGTGGCCGACGAGGGATAAGTCGCACCAATTAGACTTCTTCTGATTATTCTAAACATTCTAATCATCTCATTGGGCGGGGCTTGCCTGTTTCTAACGTGTTATCCATGGAATTTTAGGGAGCGTAAATACATGGGTATCAATTAGTAATTCTCTTTCTTGGTTGGAAGCACGTACTAAGAGTGGCAAACTGCTAGATTTTTTAGGTATATTAATGTCTTTGTCAACATATTGAGAGTAAGTGTTGTGGGTCTTGTTTAATAATTAGGAGAAAATAAATAAAACATAAAAAAGTCTCATTGTTGTTCAGTAATTTAGTTTGCAGTTTGCATATGAGTAAACCTTGTTCACGCTTTCTCCTTCCTCCAATAGGTTCTAAAGTGAAAAAAATAGTGTACCCGCTGACTTTCACCGGACTAGCGGCCTCCCTTTATTATCCCCAGCATGCAGTTGCAATTGCAAAGGTTAGTACTAAAAACTTCTTTATTGCTTTGGAAAGCAATTAAAGGCCTTACTGGGTACAGAAGACAGCTGGGTAGTATGATCACTGAAATACATTGTTCATGAAGGGTGCTTGCATACAATGAAAATATTTTTTATTCCATTTGAATTAAATGCTTCATATTGCGAAGTTTTGAACTGAGTACCTTGTGCGGTTCAGGACTCTATCAGTTTTGTACTGTGTTATGGTGGGAGTTAGGAGATTGTTGCGCACCGTATGATGAACTATGCATCTAAATCATTTGTCTTTCCTACTAGTTTTGCTTATGTTCTAGAATTTATACTTATGTAATGCTTGGTATTAATGATAATCTTTAAAAAGACTTAAACAGGAAAAAATAAAATATTTTATAATATGGTGCCTTTACCAGGAACATGGTTGCTAGGTTAACTTTTAGTATGAGAGTTTTTAGGTTTCACTATAATGGCACTTTATGGCCATTCATGGTAAAAAAATTTAGGAGATATGTGAGAAAATCTGAGTTGGAACTTGGAAATATATCAATCAATCAGCATTTGTAAAGCGTAACACTGTCACCCCTAGGGGTATCTGGGCGCTGGGTCTCTGTCAAAGAGCCAGGTCTTGAGTCTCTTTCTGAAGTCTGCCTGCGAGGGGGCTCTATTGAGTTGGAGGGGAAGGTCGTTCCAGGTCTAGGCAGCGTTGTAGGAGAAGGAGCAGCCACCGTTGCGGTTGTGACGGATGCGTGGGGTGTGTGCGAGGGCAAGTGAAGAGGAGTGCAGGTGTCTAGAGGGTAGGTGGAAGTTCAGTCGATGGTTGATGTAGTCAGTTCCTAGGTCGTGGAGGGCTTTGTAGGTGTGTGCGGGGATCTTGAACTGGTTTTTCTTCTTCATGGGGACCCAGTGGAGGTCTCTCAGGTGGGGGGCGATGTGGGTTCATTTGAGGAGGTTCAGGATGAGTCTGCCTGTGGAGCTCTGTATTTTTGGGAGTCTTCTGAGGAGCTGGGTGGAGATGCTGGCGTGGAGGGCATTGTCATAGTCGAGGCAGCTGATGACAAGGGCCTGAGTGGCGGTCTTTCTGTTGTTGGTTGGGATCCATCTGAAGATTCTGCGAGCACGTGAAGTGTGACGCGACTTTCTTTGACTTTTCGTTTCATGGTCATTTGGCTGTCAAGGATGAAACAGAGGTTGCGTGCATGGTCGGTCGGTTTGTGTGCAGGTCCGAGTTCTGCAGGCCACCAGCTGTGGTTCCATGCGGCGGTGTTCTTCCTGGCGATCTGTACTTCAGTTTTGTTGGAGTTGAGTTGGAGGCAGTTGGTACTCATCCATTTAGCTACGTTGGTCATGGCGTTGCAGAAGTTTGCTTTGGCGTTGGAGGGGTCCTCGGTTAATGAGAGGATCAGTTGAGTGTTGTCTACGTAGGAGATTATGTTGAGTCTGTAGGATCTGATGATGTCTGGAAGGGGGTTATGTAGATGTTGAACAGGGTGGGGCTGGGGGATGATTCTTGTTGTACGCCACATATGATGTTTTTGGGGGCGGAGGTGAAGGGAGGCAGTAGGATGCTCTGCGTGCGTCCTGTAAGGAAGGAGGCGATCCACATGAGGGGGTCTTGCTGTATGCCTATATTGTAGAGTCTATTGAAGAGGGTGTTGTGGGAGACGGAGTAGAACGCCGTGGAGAGGACGAGGAGGATAAGGGCCACAGTTTCGACGTGGTTGAGGATGTTCTAATGTCGTCTGTGGCAGCAATCAGCATGGTCTCAGTGCTGTGGTTGGTACAAAACCTGATTGTGAGGCATCCAGTAGGTGTTTTTGTTGGTTGAAGGCTTTTTCGAGTACTTTGGCTGGGTAGGGTGGGGGCAGGGAGATCGGACGATAATTTTTGAGATTGCTGGGGTCGGCGGAGGCTTTCTTTAGGAGAGGTCTGACGTCTGCGTGTTTCCATCTATCGGGGAAGGTTGCTGTAGAGAAGGAGGTGTTGAGGATGCTGGTGAGTTGCGTGCTGATTAGGATCATTGCAAAGTTGTAGAGGTGGTGGGGGCAGGGGTCGATGGGCGACCCGGAGTGGATGGAAGACATGATGGCTGAGGTGGTCAAGGCGGTGAGTGAAGACCAGGTGGTAATGGTTTTGTTGATGTTCGCTGGTTGGTAGAGGTCATTAGGGTTCAGGGAGGCGGGTTGGAGGTTGAAATTGTTGTAGATGTTGGTTATGTTGATGATCTTGCTGTGGAAGTAGTCTGAGAGGGTGTTGCAGAGTTCTTGGGAGGGGTGGATGGTGTTCTCTGTGGCTTTTGGCCAAGGAGTTGATGCGGGTGGTGATAGCTGCTTTCTTGGTTTCCTTAATGTGCCAGTGATATTTGCTGAGGGTTGTTTTGTGAGCTGCTCTGTCAGCGGGGTTCTTAGTGGCGCACCATCGTTTCTCCAGCCGGTGGCAGTTACTCTTGCTGGTCCTGAGTTCTGGGGTATACCATCTGACATGTTTGAAGGTTTTGTTGGATTTTGTAGGTTTCAGTGTGGCAACTCTGTCGACGCTGACGGTGATCCAGACGATGAAGTTCTGGACGGCCTTGTCGAGATCTGTTGAGGCCTCGGGTTGGGAGGTGGTGAGGGCCTGTGACCACTAAGTTTTGGTGACCTTGCTCCAGCTGCAGGGAGGGGTGGAGCCGACGCCTGTGATGGTGTGCTGGGTGTAGGTGATGGTGAAGTGTATGATGGTGTGGTCCATTCAGGTGAGTTCAGTGGTGTGACTGAATTTGATTCTGTCGCTGGAGGTGAAGATGGGGCCAAGTGTGTGTCCTGCTTTGTGCGTGGGTTCGGTGACCAGTGAGGCCGATGTTGTTCAGGTTCTCCAGGTGGTTGATGGAGTCGTCGATGTGGAAGTTGAGGTTGCTGAGTAGGACGTAGTGGTGAGAGTCGATTGCTAGGGGGGTGATGAGATTGGGGATGGCGTCGCAGAATGTTGCTTGGGGTCTGTAGGCGAGTGTGCCTCTTATTGTGGTCTTCGCGTCAGTTTGTAGTAGGTAGTTGTGGTGTTCCATGAGAGGCATGGGGTTGTCGTTGGTGATGAAGCATCTGATGGTTTTATTGAAGATGATGGTTATGCCTCTGCCTTGTTTGTGGGTGGGGTCTGGGTGTATCATCTTGTAGCCTTCGGGAGTGGCCTTGGTGATGTCGGGGATCGAGGAGGGGTTGAGCCACATTTCGATGATGAAGACAATGTCAGTGGCGAGGGTGTCCCAGATTTCTGTGGCATGTTTGCAGAGGGAGCAGACGTTAAGCAGGATACAGTGGAGCAGTTGCGGGCGTTCTTGGTCTTGTGGGCAGGAGTGGTGCTGGATCTTTCATAGGTTGTGTCACAGGAGAAGTGGCAGTGTTGGCAGGTGAAGGGTCCTTGGTGGATAGTGGATAGTGGAGAGAAGGAGACGCAGCTGTTGTTTCGGCCTCCTGGGTCCAGGTATAGGAGTTCCTTCGTGGTGTACTGTCAGGTGAGGGGTGGGCCAGGGGTCCTGGTGCTGGGCGGTGTCGAACCGCTGATGCATTGGCACTTGCCCGCAGCGCGCATCCACTGCGTGGCTGTGCAGTGGTCTCCATTGGTGGTTCTGGTGGGTGTTGCACAGGGGCAGGGACAGCAGGCAGTGCAGGGACAGCGCAAGGGGAGCGGCAGCACATGGGCAGGGACAGGAGGCAGTGCAGGGACAGCGCAGGGGTCGGGGTAGTGGCAGCGCAGGAGCAGGGACACTAGACAGCGCAGGTGGAGTGGCAGCACAGGGTCAGCAGGCAGCACAGGGACAGTGCAGGGGGCGACAGCTCAGGGACAGCAGGTAATGCAGGAACAGCGAAGGGGGAGACAGCAGGCAGTGCAAGGGGAGCATCAGCCCAGGGGCAGGGACAGCAGGCAGCACAGGGGGAGCAGCCCCGCAAGGATAGCCGGCAGCGCAGGGTGGTGGCAGCGTAGGGACAGCAGGCAGTGCAGGGACAGCGCAGGAGGAGCCGCAGCGCAGGGCCAGGTAGTGCAGGGGTGGGAAGCGGGCACATTACCTTAGGCTGGGGTCAGGCAAAGAAGGGTGGCCCAGCCCAGCCTCCTCCAGGCTTTGACGGGTGCGGATGGGCCCGCCCTTGACTCAGGCTTACCCCGGCTGCTGCACGCGTATCGCAATGTGGGAGTCGCAGGGGGGCTAAAAGATGCCCGGAGGTGGGAAAATCTGGAACCCAGCTGGCCCTGCCTCCGGGGCAGCTGAGAAACGTAGCTGCAGGGGGGCTATAAGGGGCAGGGAGGCGTGAAAATCTGGAACCCAGCTGGCCCCGTCTCCGGGTCGCTGCCAAATGTAGTGCAGAAGTAATGTGGTAGGCGGCAGGAGATCCAGGGCGCTCCGCAGCGCGGACCAGCAGCAGGAGGGGATACAGTCCCCTTTAGGGAAGGCGGCAAGCGGCTTCCTGCAATGTGGGAGCTACAGGAGGGGGGCTATAAGGTGCAGGGAGGTATGAAAATCTGTAACCCAGCTAGCCCACTTCTGGGTACACTGGGAAATGTAGTGTAGAAGTAATGTAGCAGGCGTCCAAGGCTCTCCGAAACACAGGCCAGCAGCAGGAGTGGAGACAACCTTCTGTAGGGAAGGCGCAAGCGGCTAATATAGTCTTGGTGTTGGCACATAACAATAATACATCTTGCCCACCATTTCATATTATATTAGGTATTTGGTGTTGAAATTCCCGTCCGCGCAGCAGCCTTGATGGGGGTCAGGCACTGGTGTAATTCCTTGGCAGCCAACAGAAGGTACCTGAATAAAGGATAAATGTGCTCACTTGCCACACATCTTGATGCCTCATTGTTCTTAATCAACTGCCATCCCTCCAAACTCTGCAACATGTGATCAATTACACTACAATATATACAATATCTTGTTACCCTATAATTATCTACAATACCCTGTTGCCCTATAAGTAGCATTGCATATAGGATCTGTTTGTGTTCTGACATTGAAAGTCCTCAGAATGTGCAAGCTTGAAGGTGGCACAGAACTTCGAAGGGACGTTCTTGAGGGTCCTTACTGAAATATAAATGCATGTGAAGGACGGCAATATCAGGGGCTGAGCCATCAGGTAATATTCTTGAGGGTCTGCCTCAGTTATATGTGAGCCACAGTACTCACATTCTTTGTAAATCATAAAAAATTATGTAAGAGGAAGTCCCGTCGACAAGTAAATTAGCAGAGGGAATAAAAAGATAACGCTGAAACACTAAACTAAAAAAACTAAATAAATATGCAAGGTGAGAAGCCATGTGAAAGCCTCCAGCTCGCTTACTGCAGCGAAAAATTCGGGCTCTTGCAGCCAGCAGAAATAATAAAAGACTGGGACTAAATGAAGCGTAGGGGGACTGCGATGTACTTACACCCAGGTTTCAGTTTTTCTTTTTAACAAGGGACCAATTCTCAGAAAAAGTGCAGTGGTTGCCTTCTGGTCAGAAGGACTATCCCAAGTGCAGTGGATGGTGAACTGGATGTACCAGTACAAACTTTCTACCTTAATAATATACCCAGCATGTTATAAATTAGGGTACACTATATATAGCTTGCATGGTAAATTTAGATATTCATTGATTGTTGAGATCTATGATCCGAATAGCAGGTCCAAAGCATGCCCCATATGTTTTCATTGGCCTGATCCGAAGATTTAGTAGGCTCACTTGTTATTCAACATATTGATTAAATATATCATTGGTACCAGCGCACAAAATTGTGTTTGACCCTAAAATAAAAATGCTAAAAGACCTATTAGCCTTTCACTGGATTCTGCTCTGAATGTCTGAGCCTTATCCTTTTGTCCTGCAGAAAATACCATGACAGTAAGGTGATTCTGCCAAAGACCGAAGGACATCAGACCACCCAGTCCTGAACATGTAGTGGAAAAATCCTGCAAGGATCCAAAGGGGTTTTTGTGGTCCTCTAGTATTAGGTGCTGTTAGAAATGGGGGTCTCTAGTTGGCAAGGGTTTGCACCTTTGTCCAAGTAGGGAGCCTTCCTTCTAGTCAGGATAACGGAGCTACACTCCTAAAATAACCCCTGCTCATCCCCTTGGTAGCTTGGCACGAGCAGTCAGGCTTATCTCAGAGGCAGTGTGTAAAGCATTTGCACATAACCAACAGTAATACAGTAAAGACACTACAAAAGGACACCACACCAGTTTAGAAAAATATCCAATATTTTTATATATCCAAAACAAGACCAAAAACGATAAAAATCCACCATGCAGTTATCATAAATCTTCAATAATCAAAATAGACTTGAAATACAGTTCCTTGAAGTCGATAGCTCTGTCTGGGGCTATCACGGCGGCGTGAACAACAAATCCAAACAGTTCTGGCTGACCGCGGCATCTTGGGCCAGCTACGGTGTTGGGAAGACCCGCAAAACAGTACCTTTAGAAATGTAGGGCGTCGGTGACCTCTTGTTGAGCTCCGATGAGCTGGCGTCGGCAGGCGTCGGTTCCGGAAGTCGGTGCAGGAGTCGTCAGGCCCTTGGAGTCACACGTGTTGCAGATCGAACTCCTCGCGGTTGAAGTCGCAAGCGCCGGTGTCGGCAGGCGTCGGGTGCTGCGGTGCGAAGTGCAGCGGTGTGGCGTGCGGTGTCCTCAGGTCGTGGTGCAGGCAGCGGCTTGGTGACGGTCGTCCAGCAGCGCCGGTGAGACCAGGGCTGCGGTGCGAAGGGATGCGGTGCTCGTTGCGGTGCTGGCAGGTCACGGTCCAAGCAACGGTGTCGTCATTGCTGAAGCGCTGTCATCGGCTGACGAACTGGAGTCGATGGCGCCGGCATCGGTAGGCCAAGGCTGCGGTGTGGGATGAGGACGGTGCATCGTGTAACATACGAGTGGTGCCCTTGAACCATGGTGCAAGCAGTGGTGTTGGCGTGGAGCGTCGTCGTCGGGGATACCATGGCGGCGTTGTGAAGCAAGGCTGTGCGAAGTGCGGTGCCCACAGGTCGTGGTGCAAGCAGCGGCTCGGCAACAGCGGCGGGTGGCGTCGCCGGTGAGACCAGGGTTGCCGTGCGGCGGTGCCCTGTGCGGTGCCTTCAGGACACGGAGTCGGCAGCAGCGTCGTAGACGCCGTCGGGTTGCTTTTTCTTCTGTTGCAACACAAAACACACATTCCCCAGTGCTGATGGCAGAAGAAGTCTTTGCTGTTCCTGAGACGTCTTAAACAGGGGGCAAGCTCTACCTCAAGCCCTTGGAGAAACTCAATAAAGAAGTTGCAGAAGGTTCAGTCCAGTCCTTTCACTGCCCAAGACAGAAGCAGCCACTTCAGGCCAACATAGCAAAGCACTCAGCAAAGTGGTAGTTCCTCCTCACAGCTTCTCCAGCTCTTCTTCTTGTCAGTCTTCTTGGTCCAAAAGTGTTCTAAGGTTCTGGGGTTTGGGCCCCAATATTTATACTCAAAATTCCTTTGTCCTCTCAGGCAGAGAGTGTCTGTGCTTAGTCCAAACAAGGTTTGGTCCTCTCAGGCCCAGCTTCCCAGCAGGAGGTGGAGACAGCATTGTCCAAGGCAGACAGGGCCTATTCAGGTGCAAGGGAAATCTCCTCCCACCACTCTAAATGCAGACCGGGCTTATTCAGGTGCTAGTGAAAACTCCTCCCACTACTCTGAATGCAGCCCAGGTCTATTCAGCCCAGCCCTGACTCATCCAGACTCTCTGGAGCCACTGCACATCCCCAGCCCCTGTCACTCCAAAGCCAGACAGTCAATACACATCCTAGCAGAGGCACACTGGATGGCTAAGCAAGAAAATACCTACTTTCTAAAAGTGGTATTTTCAAACACAATGTAAAAATCATCCTCACTAAAAGATGCATTTTAACATTCTGAGTTCAGGCATACTAAACTTTATCTTCCTATCTGGTCCCAATGGGAAGTTATATTTATAAGATGTTATAAATAAACTCCCATTCTATTCTATGGGACAGATAGCCTTACCATAGTGAAAAATTAAATGCACTGTAATTCACTGCCAGGACATATCACACACACCAGTAAATGTCCTACCTTTAACATACACAGCACCCTGCCCACAGGGGTACCTTGGGCTTACCTTAGGGGTGACTTATGTGTAAGAAAAGGGAAGATTAGGGCCTGGCAAGTGGGTGCACTTGCCAAGTCGACATGGCAGTCACAACTGCGCGCAGACACTGCAGTGGCAGGTCTGAGTTACCTTTGAAGGACTGCTTGCGTGGGTGGCACAACCAGTGCTGCAAGCCCACTAGCAGCATTTGATTTACAGGCCCTGGGCACACTCAGTGCACTTTACTAGGGGCTTACCAGTAAATCAAATATGCCAATCATGGAAACACCAATCCATAATACAATTTACACAGAGAGCATATGCACCTTAGCACTGATCAGCAGTGGTAAAGGGCTCAGAGTCCTAAAACCAACTGCAGGTCAGGAAAAAATAGGAGGAAGAAGCAAACAATTTGGAGATAACCCTGCAAAAAGGGCCATTTCCAACAGGTGCCCAGACTTCAGGGAAGAGAATTTGGGATATTAACCATGACATAAAACTCCTGCTACCTCTCCATCTCTGGGTGCTCCTTCACTTAAGGAAACTCACAGTTTTGCTAGTAACACTCCCATCACCCCACTTTTCAGATTTTGGACATATCCTTTACCTCTTGGAGAAACCAGCATTGGAGTTCTGTCCTACATGAGCTCTGGAGAGTATGTGAAATGATGTAGCCATGCTGTGTCAGGGATCCAGATACTTGCAGAGAATTCATCTCAGGTACCTGTTGCAGCTGTCAAAGAAGCACGCTGTAGGTGACATCACCATATGCAGGCCGCGATGTCTTCTTTATCCCTGCTTTGGACATTAGTGAGCAGTTCAGACTGACTAAGTTAATTTGGGGGCTTATTCCACCCCATGGAGCCTGGCACCTTCTGGCCTAAGATCATCTCCTTCGTGCAATACTGAAAGAGGTGAAGTCCTGACCCCAGTATATATATATAGAAATGCATGCAAAGTTGCTACTCGCATTTAAGGCATTTTATGAAGTATTCTGTCATGGAACATGGATCCTATGACCAAGAACTTGGAGAAAATTTCTGCCTCCTTTTGCTCAAGTCAAATTTACTGTTCCTCTGGTACCAGTACCTTTCTCCTTCCATGGTTCTGACTATACCCTAATTTGGAATGATTTGAACGCCATCAGAGAAGTAGTCTATAGAGAAATGGATACCTGCCTAAATAGACCGCACCTCACAAGGGTGGGTGTCCAGGGTGCAAAAGATACCCCAGCAGTCTGGCTGCTCATTTAATCCCAGATTGCTAAACAAACAGAGCACTTAGGCCAGACTTGAGCTCTTCAGATGAGTCTGTCGAAGGAGTCTGGTTTGGACGGGCTCCCCTCATTGCTGAATATAAACTTGGGGGTGGGTGCCTCCGAGGTGCAATTGATGTTCAGTAGACCACCAGCACAGTTTGTTCCTTGCTCCATTTTTCCTATCTTTTGCAGATGCACTTGCAGCCTCTTGCCCAAGAACTGTAGAAGAGTGCATGACTCCAGAGTCTGGTGGACGGTCTCTGTGTGCATGGCTTTCCCTAGAACCAGGGGTGTAGTTATTATTAGTGCAGCTCATGCAATGGCACTGAGACCCAGGGGTGAGAAGAGCCCTCTACACACCATTACGGCTCTTTTACCATTCAACCAGGGGGCAGCCTGGGATATTTGCCTTGCTTGCTCTTGGGCCCATGGCTCCCTTGCTATACCACTGGGAGCTGGCACTGATTGGCAGAGACCATAGGTCCTGTGGGCTAGGGTCTCTGATGCCTCTCAATGAACTATTTCCTTAGATCCTTGTTATTCCTGTGACCTGTACGTTTTTTTCCCTTAGGTTTAATGTGTTGGACAAGAAAGAGCCACTAGAGCAACCAGCTTCTGGTTCCTTGTTTGCCCTGGCTCTAACCATGATATACATTGTAAAGCTCAATGAAATATGTACAGATTCTTTTTAAAATCCAAGTATTTGGGCCTCTATTTTAAACTCGGAGTGTCAATGCCCGGTTCAAAACATGCATTTTAGTGATAATAATCCAACTGGACCTGATGTGCCTTTGAGACTAACTGTTCTCATTGCCACAATTTTTTTTATAAGAACATTTTATTAATTTTGATTCAAAAAAACATTCAGTTGATCTTGTCACATATCCAATAGGTACATGTTCCATTATACACTATCCATCTCTCACCTTCCTCTGTATCCGGTAGCAGAGGTCAGTTGGGGAGACAAATGTTCGAGGCATGTGAGCTGTAGATCACATGCTTTGCATACTCCTGCCATCTAGTGTTGGGTCCGGATGTTTGCAAGTTGTTTTTCTTCGAAGAAGTCTTTCCAGTCACGAGGTAGGTGACTCCTCCTTTCGGTGATAGTGTGCATGGGCATCGACTCCATTGTTAGATTGTTTTTTCCCGCCATCGGGTTCAGACATGATTTGCTGCGCTCCGGTTCGACACCGTTTCTCCGGTTCCCCTCGGTGGGCAATCCACTTACCCTCGACGGTATTGTTTTCGATCGCCTATTCCCTTTCTCCCCGTATCGTATTAAGAAAAAAACTTTTTTCGAACGGGAAACTTGTGGAAGGCCGTCGGGCCTACCCGCTTCGGTCCGCCTCGCAGTGGATGGAACAGACTCCATTCAAATTCTGCCCTCGGTGCCACGCGAAGTTCCCGCGCTCCGACGCGCACAAAGTGTGCAGCCTGTGCTTATCTCTGGAGCACAATGAACAAGACTGTGACGCGTGTAAATCTTTCCGCTCCAAGAAAACGCTCCGCAACAGTCGGGCTCGACATCGCGACATGCAGAGTCAGAACACCGGCTCCATTCCGGACCTCTTCGGAGAAGATTCCGAACAAGAAACCGGATATGCCATAGGAGGCCGAGGAAGAATAAGAGGACCCTGTCTCCGTCTCCGATGTGGATGAAGATATTCCGCAAGGTCAGCGAATCGTGAGTACCGATCCTCCCTTGCCCCAAAGTCCAACTCAGTCGAAGAAAAAGGCTCCGGTTCCACCTCTGCCTTCGGGCCATGGTCGGCACCAAGAACATGTTTCCAACGCCCCACCTTTGGGCTCGGCGCCAAAACATACGTCAAAGCCTTCCGGCTCGGGGTCGAGTCGTCCACACTCAGGCACCGAGCCTAATCCTTCGGGGTCGAAGCCAAAACCTGTCTCGGACCCACCTCGGTCGACGCCGAAATCGTCTTCGGAACCGAAATCCTCGGCCCCCAAGACACCGGTACCGAAAACATTCAGCGCCGAAACATAAAGATGCTCCGATACCATCGAAGGAGCCCCGTTTCGATGTCCCGCCTCCAAAACAGGACCTGAAACAAAAGGAGCTGTACATCAATCCAAAAACTGGACATATTGCGACCAAATTGCCACTCAAACGCAAATCTGACTCAGAGGAAGCTTATCACATTCCTTTAAAGAAGAAACATGTGGGTACTAACCCTTCTCCTCCTCCTCCTCCTCCTCCTCCATCACCTCCTTCCCCAGAAACACAACACTTGTTAAGTACCCCTACTAATCCACCACTACCATACACACCTGATGATCAGGATGACGGAGATGGGGATGGGGATGGGGACGGGGACAATGATCCTGCACCTGCAGACCCCTGGAAGGATTACAACACAGATTCTCCCACAGGTAACGATCCTGATCTTTACCCTACCAAACCTTCTCCACCAGATGACAACGTAGGCTATATAGAACTATTAAGCAGAGCTGCTGATTATCACTGGGTTCAATTACACAAAGAATCTCTAGAGGAGGAATTCCTTTTTGAAACACTAAGCAGTTCCCAAAGATCCACTCACACACTCCCCATGCTCAAAGGTATGCTGAGACATGTGGATGACATATTTAAGGATCCTGTTCGGGCACGTATTCTCACCCCCAGGATAGACAAAAAGTATAAATCTGCACCATCAGATCCAGTTTACCTCAAGGGCTAGTTACCCTTAGATTCGTTAGTAGTTTGTAATGCCCATAACCGGGCCAATTCTCAAACGTCAGGAGATGCTCCACCTCCAGACAAAGAGTCTAAGTTGATAGACGCCTCTGGAAAAGAGTAGCCTCCCAAACTGTAAATTTTTGGCGCATTTCTAATACCCAAGCCCTTTTAGCCAGGCACGATAGGGCGCATTGGGACGAAATGGAACAATTAATCCATTTCCTACCTGATGAGCACAAGTCCAAATCTCAAGACCTAGTGCAAGAGGGAAAGCTCATATCTAACAATTCCATTAGGTGCGCGTTAGATGCAGCTGACACTGCAGCTAGAGCCGTCAACACCAGCGTGCTACTAAGAAGGCATGCATGGTTAAGAATTTCTGTCTTTAAACCAGAAGTTCAAGCTTCTATTCTTAACACGCCCTTTGACAAACAACAACTCTTTGGTCCTGTTGTAGACACATCCTTAGAAAAGATGAAAAAGGACACAGACGTGGCAAAATCTTTGGGAGCCCTACATTCCTCTTCTGGCCGGGGTTCCTTTCGGCGCTTCTTCTATCGTGGGGGGTCCAGGAATACCTCCTCTACACCGTACAAGGGCAACAATCAGCACTCTGCTTTCAACGGTTTCTTCAGAGGGGGGCTACAGAGGCAACAATGACAAAGGTAGAGGTAGAGGTTCCAACACACCAACCTCCCCCTCCAATACCAAACAGTGACTTGCCTACACTCCCCCCCAATCATTTAACATCTATCGGGGGCGTCTTTCACAATTCCTACCCGTCTGGCAATCAATAACTACAGGCAAATGGGTGCTAGGAATTATCCGTTCTGGTTATTGCCTGGAGCTTACCAACAATCCTCCAGACATTCCTCCACTTTCACACAAAATGTCACCAGACCGTTTACACCTCCTCAAACAAGAGGTTCAATCTCTCCTTTTGAAGGGAGCCATAGAGCCCGCACCACTACAATATCAGGGGTTGGGCGTATACTCCCTGTACTTTCTCATACCCAAAAAGGACGGTTCTCTCAGACCTATTTTAGACCTCAGAGAATTAAACCTTTACATACAATCAGACCACTTTCACATGGTGACGCTTCAACAAGTGCTCCCACTGTTACAACAGGGCGACTTTATGTCTGCTCTAGACTTAAAGGACACGTATTTCCACATTCCAATACATCCCGCTCATCGCAAATTTCCCAGATTTGTGGTAGCGGGGCAGCATTACCAGTTCAAAGTACTCCCATTCGGAGTCACCACTGCTCCCAGAGTCTTTACGAAATGTCGGGCAGTAGTCGCTGCTCACCTATGAAGACAATGCATTTATGTCTTCCTGTACTTGGACGACTGGCTCATCAAAGCCAGTACGTACCCAAAGTGTCTCCAGCACACTCACATAACACTGCAGTTACTGCACCAACTGGGGTTCACAGTCAATGTTTTGAAATCGCATCTTCAACCTTCCAACTCTCAAAACTATCTAGGAGCCACTTTAGATACTCAAAATGCTCTGGCTTTCCCCAATGCAGCCAGAATTCACAATATTCAGGCTCTCATTCTTCAGTTTCAGCCCACTCACTACCAGCTCAAGTGTATATGCAGCTGCTGGGAATGATGGCTTCTTGCATCATGATTGTTCCCTATGCCAGGCTTCACATGCGTCCCCTTCAGGAGTGCTTAGCAAGTCAGTGGAACCAGTCGCAGGGTCTCTTAACCGAGCTAGTGTTGGTAAACGGCCATACTCATCGCTCTCTGCAGTGGTGGAACCCACAAAAGTTGTCAAAAGGATGGCCCTTCATAGACCCTGTTCCACAGACAATACTAACAGCAGACGCGTCGCTCACTGGTTGGGGAGCTCATCTCCAGAAACACACAATTCAAGGCTTATGGAGTCAAAAGCAAAAAGCTCTTCACATAAATCATCTAGAGCTGCTAGCAGTGTTTCTAGCACTCAAAGCCTTTCAAATTCACCTTGTAGGCAAAGCTGTCCTAGTTCGCACCGACAACATGACAGCTATGTATTATATACAAAAACAGGAGGGGACACACTCTCTCCAACTGTCACACCTAGCTCAAGACATTTGGAAATGGGCCATACACCACAAAATCTATCTAGCAGGAGTAAACAATCAGATTGCCAACCTTCTCAGCAGACAAAGGCAGCAAATCCAGGAGTGGGAACTTCACCCTCAAGTTCTCCTCCCGTACTTTCAAAGTTGGGGGTTTCCTCAAATAGATCTTTTCGCCGCACACGAAAACGCAAAATGCCCAAGTCTTCGTCTCCAGGTATCCACACCCGCTCTCCAAAGGCAATGCACTATGGATGAACTGGTCAGGGATATTTGCCTATGCTTTTCCGCCTCTCCCACTCATTCCATCAGTGGTTCGGAAACTCAGGCAAACATCCCTCACACTGATTTTAGTAGCTCCCACATGGGCCCGTCAACCTTGGTTCACGACCCTGCTGGAGCTATCAGTAGTTCCACATCAAAAGCTGCATCTCACATCTAATCTCCTCACACAGAGCCATGGAGAAATCAAACACCCAGATCCCAAAGAACTGAACCTAGCGATCTGGCTCCTGAAGTCATAGAGTTTGGTTATCTGAATCTTCAACCAGACTGTATGAACATTATTAGAGAGGCCAGAAGACCTACTACAAGAGCTTGTTACGCAGCTAAATGGAAGCGGTTTGTTATTTATTGTAATAATAACAACATCAATCCTCTTGATGCTTCCATACAAAATATCATATGTTATTTGTTACACTTCCAGCGGTCAGAATTAGCTTACACTTCTATCCGTTTACATCTCGCTGCGATAGCTGCGTATCTGCAAAACAGGCAACACTTATCTCTCGAGTACCAGTTATCAAAGCTTTTATGGAAGGACTAAAAACAGTTATACCACCAAGACTTCCACCTGCCCCAGTGTGGAATCTTAACATAGTCCTTACACGATTAATGGGCCCACCCATTGAACCCATGCATAAATGTGAACTGCAATTTCTCTCGTGGAAAATCGCTTTCCTCATTGCAATCACTTTACTGAGGAGAGTGGGTGAGCTACAGGCACTAACCATAGAAGAACCTTTTTACCAGCTTCACAAAGACAAAGTGGTTCTTCGTACTAACCCTAAATTTCTACCTGAAGTAGTTTCTGCCTTTCACATCAATCAATCGGTTGAGCTACCCGTGTTCTTTCCTCAACCAGATTCAGTGGCAGAAAGAGCTCTACACACTTTAGATGTCAGAAGAGCCCTCTTATACTACATAGAAAGAACAAAGTCATTCTGTAAGACTAAACAACTTTTTGTTGCTTTTGCTCCACCTCACAAGCGCAATCCTATTTCCAAATCAGGTATTACCAGGTGGATTGTTAAATGTATTCAAACTTGTTATGCAAAAGCAAAAAGAACTTTAACAATACCCCCCTAGAGCGCATTCCACTCGCAAAATAGGGGCTACTATGGCTTTCTTAGGAAACATTCCCATAGTTGACATTTGTAAGGCTGCAACATGGTCTAAACCACACACATTCACCAAGCACTATTGTGTAGATGTGTTAGCAAGACAAAAAGCTAATGTAGGCCAGGCAGTACTTAGAACACTCTTTTAAACAACTGCAACAGCTACAGGTTAGCCAGCGCTTTGGGAGAATACTGCTGTATAGTCTATGCAAAGCATGTGATCTACAGCTCACATGCCTCGAACGGATAATGTTACTTACCCATTAAGCATCTGTTCTTGGCATGTAGAACTGTAGATTCAGATGCACCCACCCGCCTCCCCGGGTACCTATACATGTTGAAGTTCTCTCTTACTTTATATACATGCGCATGGACATCTCTATTCTACTCTTACTAACTCCATTTTCACCCACTGCGGGAAAACAATCTAACAATGGAGTCGATGCCCATGCGCACTATCACCGAAAGGAGGAGTCACCTACCTCATGACTGGAAAGACTTCTTCGAAGAAAAACAACTTGCAAACATCTGGACCCAACACTAGATGGCAGGAGTATGCAAAGCATGTGAATCTACAGCTCTACATGCCAAGAACAGATGCTTACTGGGTAAGTAACATTATCCTTCTCTCTGCCTCATCCTCCCAAGCCATGGTAAGTCCACCATTTGCGCCACACTTTCTCATACTTATTGGGCATCCTTTTGCGGTGTATACAGTTTCTTCCATCTTGCCACACCAGTCCATGCCTACCATCCAGGCCCTGGGGGACGGGGTAGAGGGAGAGTTCCATTGTTTAGCAATGTCCTCTTTTGCTAGGAGTTTACCAAGGCCCTCTAAGGTCCTGCCCCCCTGGGGGGCGCCCATTTTGTCTAGGATGCCCGGCAGTGCAATCTTGGGGTACAGCTCTATGTGTGTGCCCACTACTTGTAATAGGTTGGACGTGATGGTTTCCCAGTACCTGAAAATGACTGAACAGGACCACACCATATGAAAAAATCACTGTGGGGGTCTTAACATCTGGTGCATGCAGGGGATGCCCGGACCCAGGCCTTCCAAAGGCGGTGAGGTGTAAGGAATGCATGGTGTAAGTATTTGAATTGTATAAGACGCAGCCTCGCCGATATGGCCAGTGTCCGTGGTGCCATGCATACCTCTTGCCAGTCGGCTTTGTCTAGCTCACCCACCTACTCCTCCCATTTCGCCTTAAGAGAGAATCAGTAGGTCTGGTGAATGCGCTAGTAGGGTCTTGTAAATTTGTGAGATCCCTCCCTGCCCCAGGGGACCCATGAGCAACTGCCCCTCCAATGGGCTGTTTTCTGGGACGTCTTCAAGATCCTCCCTATGCATATGAAATGCATGTTGGATTTATAAATACCGAAAGAACTGGGAGGTGGGCATGCGGAATTCTTCGCGGAGGGCCTGAAAGGATTTAACATGGATCCGATCTCATATATCTCCTAGACGCAAGATCCTGATGTTATCCCACCCCTGGAAACCCTCCAATTGCACCACTTAGGCTAACCATCTGCCCTCTCATAGGGGAGTTTCCATTGTCAGTTTATGGTCCTAACATGTCCAACGGAAAGTCGCCCTCCACACCCAGAATACTACTTGGGTCGGTTCAAGAAGAGCATTCGAAATTGGAGTGCCATACAGAATACCCATTATGTTGTTAAAGTCAACGAGAGCCAGCTCACCCTGGAACATCGAGTCTCCCCACCCTCCATTCATCCAGTCATTGATGGTCAGGAGCTGGGTGGCCCAGTAGTAAAAGTGCACATCGGCCATCCCCATCCCTCCATCATATGCTGTGCGTACGCATTTACCCAGGGATACCCATTGGGGTTTCCATGCCCCTATAAACTGTCTGCCTATTGCTGCCAATGATGTGAACCAGGATTGTGGAATGTGAAGTGGATAGTACTGCAGGGCATAGAGGAAACGGGGAAGTACCATCATTTTAAAAAGGGAAATCCTTCCTAGAACGTTTAGAGGGAGTTTGTCCCAGCGGGCCATGTCTGCATGGCTTGCTGCACTAATGTCATAGATTGAGGCTCCATGTCAGGTTTGGTTTCCAGGAGATATGTACTCCCAGGTATAAGAAACTGGATCAGCGTAGGGGGATCCCAGGGTGCCAGCTTTTGTCCCAATGGTCTCCCTTTATTGGGGCCAGGAGAGATTTGTTCCATATTTAGGCATCGCACAGATCCAAACCGCCAGAGGTTCGATGGCCAGAGCAAATAGGAGAGGCAAGAGGGGAAACACTGCCTGGTCCCCTGCCAAATCAGGAACCTGTGAAACAAAATCCCATTCATGCATACCTGGGCCTGTGGTAAGGCAAATAGAACCCGTATGAAGCTTGGAATTGTTCCCCAAACCCCATTTTGCAAAGAGTCTTGTCAAGGAAGACTCAGTGCACCGAGTCAAATGATTTTCAAAGTCAATCAACAACATAGCCATGGATCCCCCGAGAGACTTGATTCGGGCCAGTGCCAGGTGTACCCTCCGAATACTGTTGTGTGCTCTGGCGAGGGATGAACCCACATTGGTTCGGGTGGACCAGCTGGGGTATCACCTATAGCAGGCGGTTGGCAAGGAGTTTAGCATAAAGTTAGCCTCTGTGTTTATGAGGGAGATGTGCCTGTATGAGGCACAGTGGAGCGGTGGTCGCCCTGGCATAGGCAGAACAACCAGAGTCGCCAGGTCTATATCCCACTGGGATTTGGCCCTTTTCAATTGCTTCCATGAATAAGTCAAGAATGAGGAGTAGGTTCTCCTGCCATAATCGCCGGTAGTATTCCACTGGGAATCCATCTGGGCCTGGTGTCTTCCCAGAATTGAGGTCCAAGAGGGCTTCACCAACCTCCTCTAGGGGGGTAAATGTTCCAGGGATGCACTTTCCACCCCGCAACCAACAGTACAGTGTCTTCGCATCACAGGCACACCCATTCAGTGTAGAGCTTTTCATAGTACTGCGTGAAGACTGTGGCAATCCCCTTAGAATTGTCTACTACCTGTTCCATTCCTGTTCAGCACACAGGAAACCATCCTTGACTAGGCCTCCTTGGGGACCAGCTGGTGTAGAATTTACTGGGCTTGTCCCCCCACTTTTACACTCTTTGTGTTAATGCCATCCAGCATTTACAGGCTTCCTCTAGGCATAGTTGCCGTAGGGATGACTGGTCCACCTCAAATTGACGGTGCCCTAGGTCCATACTATTCTTCGGTTCCGTCTTTTCACGCGTCAGAACGAAGGCCTCCAACTCAGTAATTTTGGCCATTTGCTCACGGTCCAGTCCTTTGGCCCAGGAGCGAGCGACCCCCCCCCATCGTTGTAGCCTTACATGCCCCCCACAGTATCCCAGGTGAGTCTTTGGTGCCTTTATTAAGGTCGAGAAACACTTTCAGCTCCTCGACCAAGTGATCAGTGAATTATTTGCCAGTGAGAAGCCATGCGTTAAGCCACCACACCGGGTTGTCCCTCGTCGCCGGTGCCCCGAAATGAAGTGTCACAGGGGTGTGGTCCAAGACCCCGCGGGGAAGGATCTGTGCCCCGTAGTGTGTATGAAATCGGAGGTTGGCAGGAGCAGATAGTCTATGCAGGACAGTGAGCCGTGCACTACGGAGGCGTTTGTGTATTCTCACTTGTCAGGATTCCAGATGCTCTAAGAGTCATTAAGCCCCAGCCCCGTCACCCAGTCCGCCAACCCCCTTCCTCAGAGGGCCACCAGCTGTTTGCACCAGTCCCGGTCATCTAAGATGTTAAAGTTACTGTCACTCCCAGTGGAAGGGCGCTGAATAACTCCCCAAAGGTCTGCAGTGTGGATTGCTTCATGGTTGGGGGAACTTAAACACATGCCAAATTGTAAGGGGTGCCTTCCATAGTTCCTTCTTGGATTACGTATCCACCTTGGGTGTCTCTTCTGACCTTAGTTACTACTAGTGGCAGTGTTTTGCGCAAAAGCTGGCATAACCTGTGTGAAATACTCTGTCGTACCCTCTGCATGCCAGAAATTGGCAGTTCTGACCCTGCAGATGTGTCTACTGGAGCATCAAGACTGGCGGGCAGTGTCGTTGAGCAAATTGAAGCACGGCCTCCTCTTAATCCGGTCCAGGAGCCCATTAACATTCTACATCATAATCAATAGAGACCCCTTTTGTGTGAGTGTGGAAGGTCAAGCTGCATTCCTGATCTTGGGGGGGGGGGGCCCCCGGTCTAAACTTGGGGACTCCAACAAGGGGCTGGTGGGTGTGGCCTCGTGTCATTCAGTGGGTGCATGTATGGACATTTCTGCATGTTTGAGTTTGTCGAGCAACAACAATACGTGAACAACAAAAAAAGGCATAAATGGTAAACCTGACCCTCACCCCCCAACACCCTTCCCTACACTTCCCTCCCCGAAGAAGCATCTGTCTCACAAACCCAACATAAACATAGACTTCACTTGGGAACGTTATGTCCAGACGGGTCAGGCATCCCCCCCCTCAAAGAAGGGAATTAATCTTGTCCCAGATTAACTGTGCCCCCATCCGTCATTCATGTCCCTTCTCACAGGATCGTTCTTGGCCTTCAACGGACCCGGGTCGAGGCCCTTTGCAGCCTACTGGTCCATCGGTCATCCCCTGGGTTCTGCATTCCCCTTCGGATTCTGTGGAGGTGTCTGCATCTGATTGACCTCCACGCCTGCAGCGCAACCGTTTCCTGTGCCACTTTTCGTTGGCCCTGGTCGGTCCGTGGCGGATTGCCACTGTGGGGGACAGTTCACAGTCGGGGGTCGCTGTTCAGTCAGCCAGGACCAGGCCTCCTCAGGTGAGTCAAAGAATACAGTCTTGGAGTTGTGAATGATTCGCAACCTGGCCAGGTAGAGGAGCATATACTGAAGGTTCATGGTGCACAACTTTTGTTTCACCTGGTTGTAGGACTTATGTTGTGTTTGGACCATGCGTGTGTAGTCGGGGAAGATCATTATACTGCAGGATTGAAACATAAGTTGACCCTTTGCTCTGGCACCCTTTGAACAGCATCGCGGTCTCTGTAATTCAAGAAGCAGGCAATCAACAGATGGGGTGGGGCCCCAGGGAAGGAGGGGGTTTCTATGCCTGCGACCTGTGCGCCCGCTGAAGGATGAAACAGGGGGAAAGTGCCCGCATCTATCCACAAACACACTGATTGTTCTAGGAATACTTCTGGTGATGAGCCTTCCATTCCCTCTGGGAACCCGATGAAATAGAAGTTGTTGCACTGGGCCCTGTTTTCGGCATCCTCACCGCATTCTTGTAGCATTTTGGTGTTTCGGGAGAGTTTAATAACCTCCAAGGAGAAGCCACGCATGGTATCTTCCAGTTCGGAAATCTTTGCCTCTGCCTCGGTTGCTCGGTCCACCGTCTAGCGTAGGCCCTGGTGCAAGAGAGCCACATCCATGCCCACCTCTTCTATTTTGGTCCCTAGGGCCGCTTTGGAGTCCTGACTGGCCTGCAATATAATTGTTGTGTTGTCACGAGCAGGTGGAATTTTGGCGTCCTGGTCACCTTTGTGAGGTCCCTTTGCCCCCCGGCCGGTGCCGTGTATTTGTCTATCTTAGCTTGGGCCTGTGGGCCTTTATCGCGGCCCATATCGCTGGCAGCCCCCCCACCCCCAGGCCCAGGGGAGCGTGTGGGTCAGCAGATGCTTCCAACGGACCTTAGATCAGGCAGCCCCCTAGGGCCGTTGCCGGCTTTTGAGGGGGTGGGCGAAAAAAAGAGGGGAGGAGATGGGGATGGGGAAAAGGGAGAGGGGGAAGGGTGGGAGATCCGACCCGCTTGTACCAGGGGATCCCCTTGGGCAACACGAGCAGTTGGTTTCCAGTCTCGGCACGTTACAGCTTCTCCTCTGGTCCCTTTAGGCCACAGTTCCGGTTTGATCCCCGGTGTGTCGATCGGGAGAAACAGTCAGCTCTGCGCACCCCCATCTCGCCCCACCTCAGCCTCTGGCCTCTGCAGTCTGGTCGTCCAGTTGCCACGGTATGTTGCAACGGTATGATTCTGCACAAACACAGAACTATGCGTAGGATTATGGGACCTTAGTGCATAGGGACTGGGTCATCCTACCACCTTAGTATCCATGAGCCCAGGACCGACTAGCTATAGTGTCTCGCTTGCTCTCCTACTCACTCACAGAGAGCCAAATGATTAGACACCCCAGAACACAACACTCCCGACTCTCTCAGGAATCGCGGTTGCAAGACACACCCTTTCGCTTGCACTCGTGTCCACAATAAGATCTGACACGAATAAGTTCAAAATATTTATTTTAACTAACGTGCTCTAAAAAAAATAAATCTAAATCCGTATTTGTAAAGCGCGAACTACTCACCCTTACGGGTCTCAAGGCGCTAATATGCAGTATACGCGCCACAATAAGCAGGAAAATGCATAACACAAATATGGTAAGCATAGCAATTAGTCCGTAAATAATGAAAGGAGCTGTCATTATAAAAAGACAGTGTAGCCTAATCTCCCTCCCCTTGTATAGAAGCAGAATGATTATATATTAGAAGATCTCTGGGCGTTATCTTTAGACACCATACCTCAGTCTATAGATGGTAGATCTACATCATAGGTGCTGTCGTGCTCTGCTCCCTGGAAAGGTCCCTCTCCAAGTGTCTGCTACCTGTTCGTGTATTCCAATAAGACAAAAGTATGTATTTCCAAACAACAGCTGCCTCGGTATGTTGTGTCTAGGTGCTAGGGCCTGACCAGAACAGAATAACAAGGGACATTGCTGATCGACCTTGCTCACAATGTTCAGACTAAATCCCAGGAACCTGCAGAGTGTGAACACAGCGATAGGATCTCATGTGAAAACGGCAAAAGAGGCATTTGCAAAATAAATTTGTGTAGTAAAGTGCGCAAAGCAGCGGACAATCTACAGCGTGCTCATGCTAACTTAGAGAAGATGACAATGTCCCCATGGGCCATTTGTGAGCGGTGCAGATTTGTCCAAGGGGTATGAGGGTCCACCGCGGACGGGGGAGACCCCACTGGCCCCCTCTTCTGGGTCACGCCTCCACACCTGCCTGTCCCTGGGGCCACCTGCGTCTCTGTGCCTGCCCCAAATGATTGGCTGGAGTCCTCTCCTTCTCACTCGGGCCCCTCAGCTGCCCGGAGCCTGTGACTTTGCTTGGGGTGTAGTCTTTGTTTCGGCTTAGGGGTCACCGTGCATAGTTGCGGGTTGTCTCACCTTCAGTGACAGTGGAGGTCCAAGGGCCGACCTCTGTCGCTTGTTGTGCCTCGCCCCTCCTCCTTCCAGCGTTATTTGTAGCTGTTGCCCATTTTAACGTTGCAAAGGAGGCTTGAACAACTCCTTCATATACTGTACATATTTTGTTAGGGAGGCTTGTCCTGCTGCTTCCATTTCTGTACCTGTATTGTGACAGCGACATCCACTGCAGCACCTATTTTGTGTCAGAGCAGTTGTTATGGCTGTTGCCAGTTCAATGCCTTTTCTGTGTGAGGAAAGGTTGCACTGCTGCAGCTGCCCATGGTGTGCTTCTCATGTTTGTGAAGGAAGCTTGTACTGCGCAACTGTGAAGCTTACGCTGCTGCTCTTGTTCTGTGTGAAGGAATCTGTTGCAACCCTTGCTGAGGATGTCCTGTGCGCGGGAACCGTGCACTGCTCCTTCCAGTGGCTAAGGCCCCCGCAGCCCCGTGGTGTGGGGGGCCCAAGCTCCAGGGGCCTCCTCAGCCCAGTACCCTGGCTGGAGAGCTCCTGAGTGTGGTCGGAGGGGGCCCCCTTCATGTACTTTGAGGGGGCCCCCCTCGAGTTTCGTTACGCCACTGGCTCCTTCCCGCGCTTTTGTGAGAGGGGAAGTCTGGCACTCCTGCCAATGCAGTACCTGTGCTGTTATCTTCACATTACCTAATGTGTATGTTAGAGGGGCGCTTAAAGTGCTGCATTCTGCTTCCTAAGAGGGGAAGCTTGGTCTGTTCTTTATTTTTGTTTTCCACAGTACGATGTCTTAAGTGCAACCTGTAAACCGAGACTTGAGTCCTGTGCTCACTATGCCATGGGAATCGAGCTATACCTCATTGATGACGCCTAATAAGGCCAAACCCAGCCTGGGGTTGCTTATGTTCCCATCTGGATGCGACCTGGTCTGGCATTTCAGGCTGGATTGTTCATATTAGCAGGGTCTGGGCTGATTAGCATATGACTGGTGTGAGAAGTTGGCCTGGCATATGCTGTCCACTAATTATAGTGGGCACCTTGCACCAGTCCAAATCGACTCTTATGGTAGATAGGTTAAAGACAACCTTATTGAAAGCTATCCTAGTGGTAGCTATGGAGAGCAGCCTTCAGGCTAAGTCTTGAAGGAATGTAAAGCAGCTTGTTTTACCAGTCTATAATCTCTTGAGTGACCAAATGAAAGAGCACCACACCAGGTATATATTCAAAATATATGTATTTATTACTAAACACACCCCTCTAGTCTCTTTATGAGGCTAGAGTTCGAAGTACATAAGTAATAAGTTATTTAAACACAGTAATAGCACAAATACACGTTTGGGCCCTAGGGGCGTACCAAACCATATACCAATAAAGTGGTATAAGAACCACGACTGAACTAGACACTAGGCCTAGAGCCTCTAGAAGTGCTTGGACCACAAGGAACCACCCAAGGTAGTGACACAGGGGACCCACGGGGGACGCGTGCAGTGTAAATACACAACCGCGATACGCCGTTTACTTCTATGGAGAAAGTCGCGGTCAGGAAATTAAAGGAAAGGGACACTTAGAGGAGGACTAGGAACAAACCCTTTGAGATCTAGGACTTTGAAGAGTCTCTACCCACGGGAGCACCGGAGTACTCGTGTTACCTCACCCAGGGAAGCCGGGTGCATAGGTGCCGTTCGGGGTCGGGTTTCGCTGTCGATTCCTATGAAGATCTGCTGCAAAGTGCTGCTGGCGACCAGGAGGAAAGTGTCCGGGTGGATCCAAGAGTGGATCGAGGATCTGAAGTACCTGAAAGCAGAGGGGACAGAGTCTGGGTCACTAGCCAGTGACCAGGAAGGCGATGAGCAGATGCCCACCGATGTCGGGTGCTTCAGGTGCGTCGTCGGTCGTCTTGACTCCGCAGTCACGAGGTCCAGGAGGCGTTGTCGGCGTCCAGGAGCAGGATTCGGACTGTACCACGACGTCTGCTGCTTGCTGAGGTGTCGGCGACTGGATTGGACCCAACAAGCCTTGGCAACAGCAAATCTCGTGGAAGTGAAGAAAAGTCGATGGCGCAGACCAGCAAGGTCTGGGGAACTCACCCAGCGAGGGTAAGTCAGGGCAGGCCTGGAGCAACCAGGGGAGCCCTTTGGTTTCTTTAGAAAGTCTTCTGGGGACCCCCGAGCCGGCTGGCAAGGGATCGCGAAGACACCTCGGGCGGAATCACTCAACAGGGGCCCACGGTCACTCGGGACGGTGTAGGCCTCTGATCTTCGGAGGGATTCCTGCTGGAGGCCGGGACCACACGTGATCCAAAGCACAAGTTCGTAGAACGTTGAGAAGGGGTTGCACTCGACAATAGTGCACGGTACCCAGGGGTCGCGGTTCCTCGTCACTCGTGGGGTCCACTTGCCTCAGCTTCGCTGGGGACTCACGATGGCCTTGGAGAAGTCAGGAAATCCACTTCTTGGGCTGCAGGGACTTCGGACTCCGGCGGGAGCGGCGTAGTTTGCGACCGTCGTTGTCGTTTTTGGTGCCTGCCAAGCAGGGGAGTCACTCCTTGACTCCAAGGGAGATTCTTCAGTCCTCTAATCGTGATGTAGAGCGTCGAAGGTCCAGGATTCAGTTTCAAAGTTTAGTCCAGGGATATCTAATCTTGCTGTGGCAAGGGTTCCCCATTTTAACTAGTAAAACAGGGAGTGGACTAACTCTATGACCCCACCTATGGGAGGGTCAAGGGAGGGGTGGCTACACCCACTTCCCTTTGTCCAGTTTCGCGCCAGAGCAGGGGCAGGTAGCCCCTGAGCTGGTTTGAACTGGCATATGCACAGAGGAGCCTTTTGCTGCCCCAGTGCAGGACTTCAAAGCACTCTAAGAGTGCACCCACCCAGCCCCAATACACATTATCCTGTCTGGGGAGGTGGTCACACCTCCCTGCAACAGGAAACCTATTGTCCAGGCCTCCCCTGCCGGAGTTTCGTCCAGCAGCAGGAGGCCAGACTTGTGTCTGTGGCAGCAGCATCCATTTTGTGATGCCAGGGCTTCAGAAAGAAGTTACCGGGTAAGCCAGAGTTAACATGTCTTTCCCTCTAGAAGGGTGGAATGCTACCCCCGCCGCCAGGATTGGCGGGGGGTAGTATTCCAAGATGTTTGACACCAAACACGACATGTTTAGGTGCAGCCATTCCAAAGTTAGCATTTTACCGCGAGGATATAATGCGCTTAAGAGTATATGGTCAGGCTGCACTACAAACAGCATCAGAGATGGTCTCCGAACGCTGCAGAGGGGCCCTGCTCATGCAGGGGCACCCTCTCACATAGGAACCATGCACTCTGCCTTTAGGATTGATAAGGCCTGCCTTAGGAGTGACTTATAGGTTTATATGTGTGTATGTATTTAGTGATATAGGTAACCTATATCACAGTAAGGAGTGCATGCACCACCTTACCCAGGCTGCAGTAGCAGACCTGTGGTGTCAGTTTGGATGGCCGTCCAGGGGTGGCACAATACGTGCTGCAGCCCCGGGTAGGCCTCTGAGGTACCTATGCCCTTGGTACATAGTATACCATATACTAGGGACTTATAAGGGCACTCCAGATTCCAATCAGAGATGTGCCTAAGGCACATGGAAACCATTTTACAGAGAAAGCAGATAGACTGGGGCCCTGAATAGCAGGATCCCAGTCCAACTAAGTCATAAACCAGCAAAACACCATAAAAAAGTGGGGGCAACCATATAGTCAGATTCCACCTTCCTACATAACCCCCCCAAACGAAAGGAGATAAGGCTAACCTTGGCCAGTTGAGCCTTCATTGACTAAGTGGTCATATAAGGAAGCACCTGCACTAGCATGGTTGCCCCCTGTCTTATGGTCCACTAAGCAATCCCTCACCCTAAGGGTATGAGAGGGTCTCCACCATGGGGCATCACTACCTGTGGTGTGCTTAGGTAAAGTACAAGGCTGGTGAGGTGGCTGAGTAGGGAAGTGAGGCCCTAGGAATGTTGGCCTCAGCTTCCTCAGATCACTGGTCACCATGTATGCCTGTCTTTCCATGACTGAGTTGCACTTTGCTCTAAGGGTCAACCTTTGGCTGCCTACAGCTGGGGGTTGGGTCCCTTTGGAGGGACTACTGGAGGGACATGGCAGGTTTGGAACCTTCTGGTCCCAGGTTTGCCCTTGCCTACCAGAGTCCTTCTGGGGGAGGTCCCTACATAAAGGTATGGGGGATCCCTCAGTGTGTAGAGGAATTTTCACCTGGCTAGGGCTACTAGACTGGGTGCCCCTAATCTGCTGATGGGGGCTTCCTCTGGACAGGGGGCCCTGGGGGTCCACTGGCCTCCCTGACCTCTGCAGCCCTGGGCTGGCTGAGGCAGGGTAGAGAGGGGCAGGTTACCTGCTCCAGACTGGGTACCACCTTGGAAGGGTCCTCTGCCATCAGGGGTGTGGCCAGGCCAGGCCTGACTACCTCTGGGGCAGTTCCTTCACTAGGGGTGGGGTCAGTTCCCTGAGGAGGCTGACCCTTACCTACTGTCTGGAGGGAAGAAGACTTTTCTTCAACCCTTGTGCTCTCTTTTGGGGGAGAGTGGGCCATTCTTTCAGGCTCCATCTCTCCAAATTCTTGGGCTGGGGCTGTGGCCATCACAGCCCCACTAACCTTGCAGGGACGCCCAACATCCTAAGATGGGTTTGGTGTTCAACTTCAGCCCAGGCTGAAATTTCCAAATCATTGCCCATCAGGCAATCTACAGGTAGGGTTGGGGACACTGCCACTCTTTTTGGGCCTGTGACCCCCTCCCAGCTGAGATTGACTATGGCCATGGGGTGATCTGTTCTGACACCATCAATGTTGGTCACCTGGTATTTAAACTCAGGTAAAAGCTGGTGAGGGGGACTAGTTTCCCTGCCACCATGGTGACACTAGCCCCTGTGTCCCTAAATGCCACAGCTTTCTGACCATTAATTATTGGCTCCAATCTGTACCTGCCCAATGCTATGGGACCCATGGTAAAGGTGGCAAATCCTATACCACCATCAGAGTCAGAGGAGTCTGTTGAGGGGTCCCTGTCTAAACGAGGGCCCACCTCTGTTCCTCTTGCAAAAGCACCCAACTTTTTGGGTGCACTACTCCCAACTGGAGGATTACTACTGGTAGTACCAGGAGGGGTGGTAGTAGTTGTGGGAGGAACATTTTCTTTATTGCCAATCCTGGGGCAACTGGGATCAGTTTTCCAGTGCCCAGGCTTTTTACAGACATGGCAATAGGGTTTCTTTTCAGGAGAGGAAGGAGTTTGGGACCCACCCCCAGAAGAGGAATTTTGGGGCCCTGTAGGGGACTTATCCTTAGATTTATCCCCACCTTTCTCTTGGGACTTAGTAGAATCTTTCTTCTGGTCACCACCCTGATTTCTAGTTTTTACTCTGGTTCTGACCCATTTGTCTGCCTTCTTTCCCAATTCTTGGGGAGAGGTCAGATCAGAGTCCACCAGATACTGGTGCAAAAGCTGGTTTTGACAATTATTAAGGATCTGCTCCCTCATAATCAAATTGTACAATCCTAAAAAGTCATGCACTTTGTTGCCATGTATCCAACCTTCCAGAGCCTTTGTAGCACAATCTACAAAATCAACCCAGTCTTGAGTCTGAGCTTTTGGGTGTCTCTGAACTTCAACCTATACTGTTCAGTGGTTAGGCCAAACCCATCTATCAGAGCACTCTTCAAGACTGTGTAATTGTCAGCATCCTCTTCTCTTACAGTGAGGAGCTTGTCTCTACCTTTGTCTGCAAAGGAGAGCCACAAGATTGCTGCCCACTGCCTCTGGGGGACCTTCTGAACTTTACAGGCCCTCTCCAGTGCAGTTATCCATTTGTGGATGTCATCCCCACTCTGGTAGGGAGGGACAATCTTGTTTAGGTTTCTATGGTCATAAGACCTTTCCCTATCTCTAGGGATATTGCTGCCACCATGGGACTCTAGTCCCAACTTTCTTCTCTCTCTAAGGAGATCTAGGGATTCCCTATCTAAAGCCAATTGCTTTTTTCTGATTTCCAGCTGAGTTTCCTCATACTGGACCAGCCTCTTTCTTCTCTCATGAGAGGATTCCCTCCTATGAGATGAGACAGAGCTCCCTATTGAGGTGCCAGAGTGGTTAGACTCCTGAGAAGGAGACCTAGACCTTCTGGGCACACTCTTAATCCTTCCTGCGGGGACAAAGAGGGCATCATCCTGATTATCCTCATCATCATCCACAGGAGGGATTGGGTTTTCCAGGTCAGGGTCATTGTCACCCTCCTGGCCAGTTTCAGAGGGGGGCTGGGGGTATTGGTACCCCTAGCCTCGTCCTCTTCGTCTGCCCCACCCTCAGCTCCTACCCCTTCAGTCCCTACAGGCTTACTAAGGTCATAAGCCACCAACAACTCCTTGAGGTGTTGGGTGGTGGGGCTTTGGCCTGTCCTTAATTTTCTCAAGTTACATAAAGCTCTCAATTCCAAGAATGGGAGTGTATCATACTTGGAGGGTGGAAGCTCAATGGCTTCCTGCAAGGATTCTTTGGATCCTGCCCTTAAAGACATTACTAGTGTGGTGTGGTGTATGCACTACCTACTCTAGTGTGGCCTACTAAACTCTCTTGAGTTGTAGAAAGGGTTGTGCTATCCCTTAACACACAACTCTAAGTTCAGTAGAACTTACTGTTATTCTAAGCTTAAATTATATGTACCTTAGGTACCTTTAGTGGTTTTCAGTTGATCAATTCAATTGAGATTATCTGGTAAAACAATAGCAAGCTGGAATCCCACACGCTGCACACCAATGTGAGAAGTTGGCCTGGCATATGCTGTCCACTAATTATAGTGGGCACCTTGCACCAGTCCAAATCGACTCTTATGGTAGATAGGTTAAAGACAACCTTATTGAAAGCTATCCTAGTGGTAGCTATGGAGAGCAGCCTTCAGGCTAAGTCTTGAAGGAATGTAAAGCAGCTTGTTTTACCAGTCTATAATCTCTTGAGTGACCAAATGAAAGAGCACCACACCAGGTATATATTCAAAATATATGTATTTATTGCTAAACACACCCTCTAGTCTCTTTATGAGGCTAGAGTTCGAAATACATAAGTAATAAGTTATCTTAAATCACAGTAATAGCACAAATACACGTTTGGGCCCTAGGGGCGTACTCAAACCATATACCAATAAAGTGGTATAAGAACCACGACTGAACTAGACACTAGGCCTAGAGCCTCTAGAAGTGCTTGGACCACAAGGAACCACCCAAGGTAGTGACACAGGGGACCCACGGGAGACGCGTGCAGTGTAAATACACAACCGCGATACGCCGTTTACTTCTATGGAGAAAGTCGCGGTCAGGAAATTAAAGGAAAGGGACACTTAGAGGAGGACTAGGAACAAACCCTTTGAGATCTAGGACTTTGAAGAGTCTCTACCCACGGGAGCACCGGAGTACTCGTGTTACCTCACCCAGGGAAGCCGGGTGCATAGGTGCCGTTCAGGGGCGGGTTTCGCTGTCGATTCCTATGAAGATCTGCTGCAAAGTGCTGCTGGCGACCAGGAGGAAAGTGTCCGGGTGGATCCAAGAGTGGATCGAGGATCTGAAGTACCTGAAAGCAGAGGGGACAGAGTCTGGGTCACTAGCCAGTGACCAGGAAGGCGATGAGCAGATGCCCACCGATGTCGGGTGCTTCAGGTGCGTCGTCGGTCGTCTTGACTCCGCAGTCACGAGGTTCAGGAGGCGTTGTCGGCGTCCAGGAGCAGGATTCGGACTGTACCACGACGTCTGCTGCTTGCTGAGGTGTCGGCGACTGGATTGGACCCAACAAGCCTTGGCAACAGCAAATCTCGTGGAAGTGAAGAAAAGTCGATGGCGCAGACCAGCAAGGTCTGGGGAACTCACCCAGCGAGGGTAAGTCAGGGCAGGCCTGGAGCAACCAGGGGAGCTCTTTGGTTTCTTTTAGAAAGTCTTCTGGGGACCCCCGAGCCGGCTGGCAAGGGATCGCAAAGACACCTCGGGCGGAATCACTCAACAGGGGCCCACGGTCACTCGGGACGGTGTAAGCCTCTGATCTTCGGAGGGATTCCTGCTGAAGGCCGGGACCACACGTGATCCAAAGCACAAGTTCGTAGAACGTTGAGAAGGGTTGCACTCGACAATAGTGCACGGTACCCAGGGGTCGCGGTTCCTCGTCACTCGTGGGGTCCACTTGCCTCAGCTTCGCTGGGGACTCACGATGGCCTTGGAGAAGTCAGGAAATCCACTTCTTGGGCTGCAGGGACTTCGGACTCCGGCGGGAGCGGCGTAGTTTGCGACCGTCGTTGTCGTTTTTGGTGCCAGCCAAGCAGGAGTCACTCCTTGACTCCAAGGGAGATTCTTCAGTCCTCTAATCGTGATGTAGAGCGTCGAAGGTCCAGGATTCAGTTTCAAAGTTTAGTCCAGGGATATCTAAAGTCCTAAGGACTGGGTTCCTACCTTTATTCTAAAAATAGGGGTTGGACTAACTCTGTGGCCCCACCTATGGGTGGGTCAGGGCAGAGGGGTGGCTACACCCCTTTCCCTTTGTCCAGTTCGCGCCAAAGCAGGGGCTTCAAGCCCCTGATCCGGTTTGAACTGGGGTATGCACAGGGACACCAAATGTGCCCCAGTGCAGGACTTCAAAGCACCCGAAAGTGCTCCCGCCCAGCCCCAATACACATTATCCTGTCTGGCGAGGTGGTCACACCTCCCTGGAACAGGAAACCTATTGTCCAGGCCTCCCCTGCCGGAGTTTCGTCCAGCAGCAGGAGGCCAGACTTGTGTCTGTGGCAGCAGCATCCATTTTGTGATGCCAGGGCTTCAGAAAGAAGTTACCGGGTAAGCCAGAGTTAACATGTCTTTCCCTCTAGAAGGGTGGAATGCTACCCCCGCCGCCAGGATTGGCGGGGGTAGTATTCCAAGATGTTTGACACCAAACACGACATGTTTAGGTGCAGCCATTCCAAAGTTAGCATTTTACCGCGAGGATATAATGCGCTTAAGAGTATATGGTCAGGCTGCACTACAAACAGCATCAGAGATGGTCTCCGAACGCTGCAGAGGGGCCCTGCTCATGCAGGGGCACCCTCTCACATAGGAACCATGCACTCTGCCTTTAGGATTGATAAGGCCTGCCTTAGGAGTGACTTATAGGTTTATATGTGTGTATGTATTTAGTGATATAGGTAACCTATATCACAGTAAGGGGTGCATGCACCACCTTACCCAGGCTGCAGTAGCAGACCTGTGGTGTCAGTTTGGATGGCCGTCCAGGGGTGGCACAATACGTGCTGCAGCCCCGGGTAGGCCTCTGAGGTACCTATGCCCTTGGTACATAGTATACCATATACTAGGGACTTATAAGGGCACTCAGATTCCAATCAGAGATGTGCCTAAGGCACATGGAAACCATTTTACAGAGAAAGCAGATAGACTGGGGCCCTGAATAGCAGGATCCCAGTCCAACTAAGTCATAAAGCAGCAAAACACCATAAAAAAAGTGGGGGCAACCATATAGTCAGATTCCACCTTCCTACAACTGGTCTCTGTCTAGAGTGGCATAATGGGCACAAGAACACGGTCTGGAATGCAGCCCTAAGTAATTACCAGTATCTGAGATTCATTCAAGCACTCACCCATAGGGACTTTGTTTTCCTCATCTTTGCTATTGCATTGTCATGCAAGTGTTGAGTGAAGCAGTCTCTAAGCTCTCGACCGTCACTTAAATTTGATTTTAGTACTCAAGCAGAGTGTCTTTAATAACGGGCGAATCTGATTAAGCCACCATGTCTGGGGTTGAAAGGGAGCAAGTAATTCTACATGATAGCAGATAATTACAAAGAAAACGAGGGAGCAGAGGGAAAGCAGAGCACGAGAAAAAGGTAGAACGATAGAGCAATAGACAGGAGGCAGGGCTTTAAGTGTGCCGAGTCCTGCCGGTGCTGAGCACGGCAGTTCTTAAAAGCAGGTGCTGAGACGGGTCCCTATCGAGTTCTCAATGTTTGCCCTCACCCTAAGGGTGCAAAACAAATCTCAACTCCGCAGCAGTACCACCTTTACTGCTGCGGATGTACGGTCACAGCCGCACCCGAGTACTTCATAGGTCTTTCAAAGACCATTTGCTTGTTAACGAGGCTTTGTTGTTCTTTCACCCCTTCTTAGAACCCCTGCATCTTCACTCTGCCAGTTGCTGGAAGAATTATTACCCCCCCCCCGAAATTTGTATTAGCCCCCCCCCCCTAAATTTGACTCTAGTTGCGCCTCTGAACGAAGCCATAGTTGTTGCTTATTTAGCTTATGCAACCCACAACCATTGACAGAGCCAATAGTCCTGGCTTGTTTTAGGTGTAATGTTACTTGTATTATATAACTGGGCGAACTGACAGAAATAGCAAAATACCAGTCGGTCTGCACACAATGCTAAGCACTGATTTTCAGTTTACGTGTTTATAAGCCGCGCCCTTAATTACAATGTTGTATAAACAACAGGAGTATAACCCATAAACCACGTTGAGATCTGGGTAGGTACGTGAAAAAAGGCAACAATATCTCAACTGGTGTCATTAATAAAGTCGGTTAAGCACGTATGTACAATACATTACACGGAAGGAAGACAGGAGACTCTGAGAAGTTTGTAGAAATGTGCACTTAGCATCATATAATTAAGGTCACAGTAAAAGGGTACAGTTGTAGCAGCACTGTAGGCATAGAATGCAATAGCAACCCGAATTGGACTTGGTGCTCAATTGTGTTCGTGAAACATAAAAGTGGCGACGCAAGTGACAATGTGTAATCAGCGGAAACGGCGCAAGGTGAAGAAGTGAAACAATATGTACAGTGAAATTCTGGGGTTCAAGGTAACAATTTGCAATGAATCAAAGAGTAATGACAACAATTTTGATTGACCCACGAAAGAAAATGCGCCATCAGTTGCGCTGAAGGCCCTCACCACTAGATTGATTCTTCCCACTGCTGGCAATTTCAGGCCCCGACGCCAGCCGGTTATACGGTGTCCGTTGCGCGACCTTGATCGAACGTACAACGCCTAGTTCCAACCTCAGGTAGGCACCACCACCTGTATTGCTCCAATCTACGCGCTCTCACCCCACCTTTTCCCTGACCCTTCTCCTTTCCTTCCCTGTACAGCACCGCCTATCTTGCAACCCGGTCCTGAAGATGATCCTGATTAATAGGATCGAAACGTCGTCGACCATTCAGCGCAACTGATGGCGCATTTTCTTTCATGATTCAATCAAAATTGTTGTCATTACTCTTTGATTCATTGCAAATTGTTACCTTGAACCCCAGAATTTCACTGTACATATTGTTTCACTTCTTCACCTTGCGCCGTTTCCGCTGATTACACATTGTCACTTGCGTCGCCACTTTTATGTTTCACGAACACAATTGAGCACCAAGTCCAATTCGGGTTGCTATTGCATTCTATGCCTACAGTGCTGCTACAACTGTACCCTTTTTACTGTGACCTTAATTACAATGGCCACGCCCCCTTGCGAGACTCCCAGTTTTTTCATTCCACCTAAAGACCTGACGGGAGGGAAATGACAGGAAAAAGAATGTGAGGAAAAGAAAAATAATCAAAGCAGCTGTCACAAAGCATTTGTGCATTCCAGTCACAAGAAGGTGGAACGCTCCTTTGCCAACCCTTCCTCTTGGAAGGACTCACAATGTGTGAATTACTAATCACAATCGCAACTGCGATTTGCAGTGCACGCTTGCGCATTGCGACCTGGTCCTTCTCATTCGACACATCAACGGCGTTTGCTTGGCGACTGCAGAGTATTTTTGTTTATCAGTCCGAAGGTCAGCATGTCGGTCGATCTGTTATTTCGGCTTTTAGTACAAAATAAATATCTTTTTAGCACTGAATGTGCTGCTGAGGAATCTATTCTAGGTTTAGCCTCTAGAGTCATGCAAACAAGTGTTATCTATTTGGGAGTACAGCAAATGAGATAGCATGAAAATACCTCCTGCTTCATGCCTCTTCAGTTTCACATATGTTTATAACACTTGTTCCTGGGTGTTAACTGTTTCTTTACTTGATGATGAAGCTAGAGCCTTTCTCACTGCCCAGAAAAACAAGCATTGGCATAGCCAATAGGTCTCGCCTTTGGGTCCTTATAAGTGTTTAGTCATGCAACAGTTGATGTTGTTGCACCAAGGATATTGTGCTGCATATCTAAATACTTATAAGGTTCCAAAAGCGAGACCTATTGGCTAATACTAACCATCGCACTCTTACAAGTGTGACAATGCAGACTATTCCATGGTACCCAAACCTATAAGCATGGTTTGGAATTGTTTAAATTGACATTTTTAATGTATGTTGAATTATTAAACACTGCTGCTGTGCTCATCTCAAAATTAGACAGACAGAGCCACCATGTGGTGGAGTTTCACTAGTGCTGGTGTTAAGAATTAAGTGCTGAGGCCAGCACCGAAAACCACCGGCTCAAATTAAGCACTGGAATTTAGGGTGGGGGCTGTTGTTACCTATGATCTACTAACCATATTTCCCACATATTCTTATAGTTTACCTAAGTTATACATAAGAAGGAAGTGGTTCTACTTAGTCTACAGGTAGATGTGCCTAACTTCAAAAGTTATTATTGTTCTTCTCTCTGGATGGAAACCACACTTATATTGAAGTTGCATACTTTAATCAAGTGCATGTCAGTTGGGAGGTTGCCACAAACGTGACACTGCAAATAAACCGTGCTCTATAATCATTTGCAAAATATCTTCGTTCCAATGTGTACTTTGTATGCTATGTTGTCAGATTATTGAAATGCACGAACTGCAGTATTGCCCCAAAACCTACATCTATTATAAAAGTATGTATTGTGCATTGGCATTACATGTTGCCCATTATGGAGAAAGTCTAGAATAAATGTACAATTCACCTTCCTGGCCGAGCTCCCAGATGCCATCATCAGTAATATCCCTGGTTGAGAGGGCAGAAACTCAGGAGGCAGTCCATATGCAACGAAAACCGCTCCTGCCAACCCCCCTCGCAGCCCTATCAGAGGCCATGGGTATTAACACTTCCGTAATTTGTCCCCAGCTGGCTGGAGGCTGATGCAAATCTCAAACCCCTCACACACAATTGACAAAGCTATCACGTTTGCCCAGATGTAGGGCCAGATGGCTTCGCCTAACAACAGATTTGTCACTCCCCCAAATCCTAGCTGTTAGGGTTCATTTAAATAAACACATCTTTTAAGGTGTTTAGCTCGTTTACTTTTTCCCTAAAAAGTCGACAGAGTTCTAGTGTTTTTCACTTGCTAGATCTTCACCGTTTAGTAAGGCTTAGCATTGCTTTTGAAATGAGTCAATTGCGCTGTCGGTGGGAGGAATGGGATTGCACTGAACCGCGTACATTTGTTTCCAGAACGTGCTCGCGCGTGAATGATGTTCCGTGCACATGCTAAAAAATGCAGTTGTTCCGGGGCAGATGTCAGGTGTGCGCTGCAATGTTTGATGGGAAATTCAACTTTGTTTGGTGTACGCGGAACCGTAGGACTTGCACCCACGTATAGAACACTCATATAGAATTAATATTTTAACTTCCCATTGGGCAACACCTTGGGGAAAAGTGCTGAAATTCTTATCTGGGCTTTTGCTGCGCATCTTTGCATTATATGCACTAAATGTTATTCTAATGTGTTTCGCATTAAAGTCACCAACAGGCAAAATGATGATGAAAAGTGACTAGAACATATATGCGCCAAGATTACGAAGCAAACAACCTCTTTCGTGGGGCATCGCATGCTGTCTGTCGGAAAAAAAAGAACAGTATAAAAAGTATGATTCAGTTTACACTGCCCACTGAAACAAGCAAAAGCGCGCCTCGCGCGGCAGCAGGGGGGCCTGCCGATTGCCTTGCGGGAGCCAGCGGCGATAATTGATACCATATGGCGCTGCCCTCGCTCCCGCAAGGCAATCGCCACACGTGCACGCGTTGCCATTGAAGGCAATGGAACGCGTGCACGTTTTTGGGGAATAAAGGGAACCGACGGCTAAAGGTCTCCTCCTATGCAGCGCATGCACGCTGCGTAGGCGAGACCTAATAACATTTGTTTCTTGTCTTTTTCCATATATATTATGTTATCCACGTCTGCATCACGCCGCCTGCAATTATTTTGTCAGTGTAAAAAGTTCTTGATTTGTGTGCCCTTTTTCATATGCTTCTGGGTTTACCACCGATCGGTTTTGTATGACTAGTTGCGTATGTATGTGTTTTGTCGGAAGAGATTTGTTACCTGTCCAGATTTCTAATTTTGTTAGTTAATGAGAAAGTCAAATTAGTTTTATCCAAACAAAGATGTTTTCCATCTACGCGCCCAGGATCTGGAACAACATCCTCGTATCCATCAGTGCTGCTCCAATTTAGGAAAGAGTTGAAGACTCACCTTTTTAAAGAACACTACATCATCACAATGCATTAACCGTCCATAACTCCGCTACCTCTCCTATTGCTCATCAACTTTATGCTTGCCTTTGATCCTGTACAGCACCTCACTGTCTTTTGGCTAGGTTTGTACTGTAGTAATACCATATGCCTACATACATAGATTTATTTTATTTATAATGTGCACACATCATCCCCAGAAGGATATCCCGGCGCTAGAACCGAACAAGGAGACTCTGCAGATAAATGTCCCTAAAGAGGATACAGCCAGGTTTTCAAATGCGTACAGAACACAAAAAGGTCCTCCATAAGACGCATTTCTAGAGGAAGGAAATTCCTGTGAAGTGCAGCCAGATGGACAAACGAGCAGCCACCCATCCTGGCTTGCCTAATTTGTGTGCTGCAAATCAGGGCTTGATGGAAGGAACTCAGCGCTCTACTGGGCTTATAGAAGGCCACTTTGCCACGCAATGTAGCTGGTCCTGACTGTTAAAGTGACTTGTGCACATAACAGAGTAGTTTAAACCTAGTTCTTTTCCGCACTGGAAGCCAGTGCAACTGATTGAGGCAGGCTGATGCAGAGCTCCTTTTGGGGCTGTTGTAGATCAGTCTGGCTGCTTCATTCTTTATAAGCTGCAGGTGACTGAATAGGTAATCGGCCATCCCTAGGTATAATGCATTGCCATAGTCCAATCTGCTCAGTATAAGAGCCTGAGTGACATAACTCAGAAGGGTTAGAGTTTGTGGCCGACTTTCAAAGGCTAACGGGATCCATCTGAATAACTTCCTCAGCATGAGTGAGAGACCAAAGCACCTCCCACACACCACGTTTTCCTGGTCCTGCATAGAAAGGGAGTTGTCTAATACGACACCCAAATTCTTAACGGCTCTCCTGGGTAGTGGAGCTGCACCAAGAGAAGTGTGCCACCTGGCATTATTCCAAATACCTGGTACATATACATACATACTTGCATAGTATTATGTGTATGTATGATGGTTCAAATAGCTTTACCTTTTTTGTTGAATATGGTGTTCAGTTGTCAATTTCCTGGCCATTGCTTTCTTGAAAAGGATTATTTGCCCTTATGGATCAAAGATGTATTTAGTAATTAGTTGATTGTGTGGAGTAAATTGGGTCTAGAGTAAGTTTGCATCATATCAATATCAACTGTTTACCAAATCAGCACATTGAATGCATGGGAAGTGTTCTGTTAAGGAAGGCCTATTGAGAGTTGAATTTTCCTGTGGAAGAAAAGCAGGCATAGACAACTGTACAGACCAGAGCAGATGCTATACTCCTTATTGCACACTCCTAATTCAGCAAAGCAAACAGTATAAAACAGTATTAAGTAAGTGTAGGTATTAAAAGCAACTGAGCATACTTCGTAATGTAGTTAACTAGTTCGATATTAGATTGGTTACATGAGACAAAACATGTACAAGACATTCTACAGGTTGTTATAAAGAGGTGTGGGGCGTAGCAACTTTTTAACCTGTATTCTCTTTCAGTGACAGCCAGTAACAACCTTTCCCAGTCTTTGGAGTTTTTGCTTATGTGTCCTGAATGTGGAGCTCGAGATGTGCTTTAATCTTGATATGGCAGTGCTGTTGCGGTGATTGACAGATATCTACTACATGGCTCTGATGGTTTGTCATGGGCATGATTGTGCCAAGGGGTATTTATTTATTTTATTTATCGAGTTTTATATAGTGCGAACTAGACCCGAAGGTATCAGAGCGCTTTACAGAGATATCACAGCAGCAATTTTATTTATTTATTTATTTATTTATTTATTTATTTATCATGTATGGTTGGTTTATGGCCCATGTAAAATATATTTGGTTTGAATGAGTGGGTTTTAGGAGGGTTATGCTGCCCTTTGTCCAGGCATTTGGCTAAGCATTTCTGTGAGGTTTTGAGAATGTGGGTGAGATCTTCTGATTTCTCTACCTGCTCGGTATCATCCTATGTGAGCAAGTTACGCAATCTATACAAGGCATGCAGCCAAAGATACATAGATTATGTGTAATTTGTTTTTAGTTAAGATCAAACAGTAAAAATATTGTGTAATTAAATAGTACGTTATTCACCCTTTCACTTGAGGAGAGGGCAGGTGATGCAGGCGGATTGATATCTCATTGCAGCTCCGTCCTCTTTTTCTTTCTTCTTATTTTTTTTTGTTGTATATTTTTATTGAGAAATGCATGTCAGTTTATAAAAAATACATAAAAAAAGAGAATAAACAATAAATCAAATTATGGCCACACAGTAAATTACTATGAAATGTTAACTTCTCAGATTTCTAAACACAAAAAAGATAATACAGATATCAAAATATTCAATATCTGAGATACTCATAAAACCTAGAAAGGAAGGAATGGAAAGGTGGACAAAGGAGGAGATGATGTAGATAGTATACAATATGTAGTAAACCATATATTATAGATAGTTAGAAGACAGTAGGAATATCTCCACTTGACATATTATATTTGTATGATATTATTGCTACTAACTCAACAATTTCCAATAGGTGAATAGTAAGTCCTAATTCAAATAACCCTGTTAATGGCTAAAGCATCAACAGTCCTAATGATAACAGCAACAGCATTAATATAACTAATGATGATAATGATTTAATAAAGGGATGAAAAAGGAAGTGATTCCTTTATTGTGGTTCCTAATTAGAAGGAAAAATCTGAAATATTACCAGAAATATTACCAAAAATAGAATATGAATTAACTAGAAAGGGGTTCCAAATTTGGATGAAAATTTCAATATTGTCCTTCAATCTATAAATGAGTTTTTCATATGATGCCATTTTATACATTTCAATAAGCCATTCTTCATGTGTAAGACATTGTGGTGTTCTCCAATGTCTTAATATACACATTTTTCCTATGGTGAGTGCAGTAGCTATCAATCATCTTGTATGGTTTGTTAGATTCGGGAGATCAGAAACATCATATAATAGAACTAATTTTTCTGTTAAAGGAATGGACACATGTATAGCTCTGTGTAGAGAGGCAGTTATGGAAGACCAATATTCCTTCAAAATTGGACATCGGAATAAAATGTGTAGTATATCGCAGTCCTTCTGTGGGCACCTCCAGCAGGTAGATTGATGTAGTAAACCTGCTGTCTTGAGTTTTTGTGGTGACCAGTACCAGTTATGAAGACGTTTGAAGAGAGTAAATTTCATTTTTTCCTCTCTGATTCCCTTATCCATGTTCATAATAACATCCACCCATTCCTCATTGGAATAAGCTACAGTAATTAACCCTTGCTATTCGACGTGAAGTTGTGCTAGTAATGGTATGAATGTAATTTATGCACTGTGAGATTATAGAATCCAGAGACTGCGCCTTTTAACTTCCCCCCCAATTTTTAAGTATTGTAACACTGGGGAATCCTCAACTATCCACGGATATGGTCCTAGTCTACGAAATAGGGCTTGTTTTAGTTGTAAGTATTTCCACTTTTGGGAGGTAGGGAGTTGAAATTCTATCTGAAGCATTTCAAAGGTTTTCAGCTCACCTTCTAAAGTGAGTAAATGATCCAACATTAAAATACCTGCTCTCTCCCATATATCCCAGGAAATAGTCTGTTTACCTATTCTAATATCAACGCTATACCATATAGGGGCTTTTCCATGTAGCCTCTGGTTACTCTTAAGGAGTTTGTGGGCATGTAGCCAAATCGTAAGCATAGAGTAAATAATAGGGTTGGAAGTCTGTAAAGCAGGTGATTTATGAGTGTAAAACCTTTGCAAACCTGAAGTTGCCTGTACAGTTTGTCTTTCAATGAGAACCCATAGTGGGGGATCATCCTGTCTGGGCTTAAGATAAACCAATTGAGATAAATGGAGGGCTGTATAGTAATGCTCAATGCACAGTAAACTAAGGCCCCTATATCGCCTGTGAGCAATCAATTCTGTCCTCTTTTTCATCTGAGTCTGCAATGGTTTGGTCATGCCATACTTTCACAGGCTGAATTATTCGCTATGATCCAGACTTAAACCAGGAACAAGTCTATGCCACCTCCTATCAGAAGAGTTCTCCTCTTTGCAGAGCACCATCCACCACCCCACAGAAGTTTGTTTTTAAGCTGAATACTGTAGAGTCCCTCCGCACGATTAACCTCATGTGCAGGGCAGAGCGATTGTTAGGGAAGCCAGGGTATTGCATTTTCACAATCAATTTAACCTGGAAATCTTTTCACTGACTCTCAGCTCTCCCCCAACATGTTCATGAAGGGTCTGAAGAAAGCTGATAAGAATGGGCAGGCTAAGAAGGCCGTTATTTGTTCACTGACATTTGATTCAGTAATTTTTAAACTGTGTCTTTATGGCACAGAGTAGGAGGAACATTAAGAATCAGATTACTACTTTTTTGTAGCAAATACTTTTGGTTGAATTCATTTGATATATTGTTGGGATGAAATGCTACAGGTATGTGGAAGGAATAAAAGATTGAGGTCAGTCCTAAGAACTGACTCATAATATGTGCAAATCAGTAATGTTTAAATGTACATTGACTAGTGTGTTGAGATAGACGCTGTAGTTCTCTAGATATGGGAAGTCTGTTGTCTGTGTTCATGTGACTATTTATAGTAAGATAACATGGTGATGGAGCAAGGCCTTGTGGAAAAGAGACTTGCTCGAAAGCAATCCACTTGTTTAAATCATTAACAAAGTTATTAATAAGTCTCGTGAAAACTAATATGCACTACATGAACACGCGGATTAGTGAAGCATGCGTATGTGTTTACTAACGTGGATAACAATGAAGAAGGACTAAAACCGTTTTAAAATGGGGAAACTGTTGTGCGCATGTGTCAACTGCATCTACGTAAAATGACGAACTAATGCTTGGAGGGAAATTTTGGCGCATGAGCAGAAGGTACTAAAATGGAGTCTTGAAGACTCGCGTGCATGGCATCTGCTTATATGAACTGAATCGAGCTATTTAACTAATGCTAAAGCGGGAAAAGATATTAATAAATAAACTGGGATAGAGTAGAGGTGGGTGGTATACAGTGCAAGCACTTTATTTTAGAAAGTAACATTTGTCTTCTGACTTTTATCATTAATACGTATTTGGGCCTCTCGTGCATAGCCGAATTGAATGGAGTGACGCGAAGTCTGCGCATGCCTACTGAAGTGAACCATGAACAATGACTGTGCAGTTGAAAGAGAGCCAAAGGACAAATGCTACATCCTGGGAACAGGATGGTGAAGAGTTCAACGGAGAAGAGACACATTCATGAAAGTTTTAAAATGTTTCTATGTCGATACTCTTAGTATATGGGAATAAAATGTATGAATAAAGAATAAGGGGGTGGGTTTATGAACAATAGTTGAATTGATTTTAGTGACATGTAAGCATGGTGTGATGAAGAACGCCCCTTGCCTGACCAATAAGATTTCGTATTTTACGATATTGAAACTTTAGTGGGTGGAACATGGAGAAACGAAAGGTATAATTAAGATAGCTTTAGTTAGTTAGTGAGAAGAATTTTTGAGAGATTTTTGTTAGAAGAATTGCTGGGAGAGATGCTGAAGCTGGAAGCTGTGCTGAGGAAGATGCTGTGAGATGCTGGAGTTGCTGATGAAGAGCTGACTGCAGAATCTGAAGAAGAACTTCTATTATTATTTAATTGAGTTAGATTTGAAGATCGCGGAAGAATCTCGAGGAGGAAGAGAGTGTCAGAGAGGGGTGCGGCGCATTCGTCGGTATTTTAGAGAGGTCAACTATCCTATCCTGATTCCTGTCCTGAAGTCTTTGTCTCCTGACCTATCCCATGGGACCCTTACCAGCCCTTTGGCCAGGGGGTTGGTCTTCCACACCATCCTTGGTAACTATAAATTCCGTATTTACTAAATGATCTTTTCTCTTTGTCCTCTTTTCTCTCTCTCACTCTGTGTATTGATTATTGCACGAGTCCGAGACATATGTATGGTGATTATGAATTGAATTTTCTCTCCAAATGAATGAAGGTGATTGCTATGTACTGAATTGTTCACATGCATTTAATTTAGATAAAGGTTTTAAACATTCCTGAGTCTGTGGTTATTTAATCCAAAATAAATGAAAGCTTAAAGTTATGTTAATTATCACCATCAACTAGTTCAACTAATGGTCCATCGACCAGAGGAAAGAACTTGTTGATCTGTGAAGGGTTAGTTAAAATGAGAAAGGGTATCAAATGAACTAATCCTAAATTTAAACAGAAACCCCCTTAACCGACCAGCGGTTTTAACCACCGTGAGTTTTATGGGCCCAGGTGAGTATATAGTAATAAAGTATCTGTTGTTGGTGAACCGCTGGATCTGTGGCACCCGGGGTGAACGCCAACTCAGGATATTTATTGAGATAAACTGACATGATACTAATTAGTGCATTAAAGAATGGTTATCATTTTATAAATAAACTTATCTTATGTGCCAATTAGGGATATTTTTATGCATAATCAGCAACATGGCTGTTTGAATAGTGTGTCAAGATGGCCGTTATAGTTGACAGGAGTTGAGATGTCTGTGTTTATTCATCTATTTATAGTGGGGCAATAGGGCACCCGGGGCGAACGCCAAAGTGCAATACTCTTTTTGTGCTTGGCATACTCTCCGCTCGGTAAGTAATGACGCTTTACTGCACTTGTTGTTGCCACTACTAGAGGATTCCCTGCAAAGAAACATCCTGGTGCGACTCGGAGTCCCAGGGTGCAACGCTCCAAATCAGACACAGCTGCCTAGGGGGGAGGCGTGACCAGCACGCTTTAAAGCGCAGCCTCAACCCCTGCGGCGCGGTAGCTTTACTGCACTTGTTGTTGCCACTACTAGAGGATTCCCTGCAAAGAAACATCCTGGTGGGACTCGGAGTCCCAGGGTGCAACTCTCCAAATCAGACACAGCTGCCGAGGGGGGAGGCGTGACCAGCACGCTTTAAAGCGCAGCCTCGACCCCCGCGGCACGGGACACACCCGGGCGAAGCCCGGGCCAAGGGCGGGCCCGTCCTGCGCCCGTCGGTGACAGGAGAAGGTGGGGCGGGGCCACCCCCCTTGAGTGTGAAAATCGGGCCAGCCTGAGGATGCGAGTTTGGGGCAGAAGCGAAACTGCGGAAAACCGAGTGGGCTAAGGCGTACGAAACCAGTTTTGACATGGACTTGTTGCCACGCTAGGAGCTGTTTGCCTCGTTTGAAGTAGACTGCTTTTACCGGGATCAGGTCCGGAAGGAGTATTTTATTGATAACAGACTTGAACAGACACGCTCTCGATTATACAAAACAAGGTACTGGCCAGAGTTTTTAGTCAAGTTTTTACTTCTTTTTATCTCCCTCCACTTGAGGTTTACTGTTTCCATGTTATCCTGGATATTTTAAAGTGAGGGTTTTTCTGCTGTAGTTACCATCCCTTTTGGAATACAGGACTGTGGACTCCGAAGCTTCTGTCAATCGTGTTACGGTTATTGATCAATATCTTCTGGTCTTCCTTTTTCTTTGATTTCTTAACCCATTGGGAGGGGAGAGTGGTAATTGGAATTTTACCCCATGGGATGGCTCTCATACTTGGTAACACCTGGTAATTGCTAGCAGACATTAAGAGCCACGAAGTGTTAACCTGAGACCTGATTTGAGTCACACGCTTTTGCACTTTTGCACTTTTATTGAATTTGCCTTTTCCTCATTCCATAGACCATCTACTAGACATGGGCAAGAGGAAGCACCCTACCACTGCTGGCAAGAATCGTACCCCAGATAAGTCCCAAATCACTCTTTTAAAGTATATTACAGGAGTCATGGGGGCCATTGAAAAACAAATATCAACGGTTGAGGAGTCACTGCTTATGAATAACGATTGCGTATCTCCTTCGACATCTAAACCTCATGTGTCCCAAGCCCCTAATCATAGTTCAGAGAATCCCACTAGTCTTCCTGTATGTATCAGTGAAGACTTGGGGTCTAGAAGGGAGCACAATAAAAGTGGGAACAGCAGGGTAAATGGCTGCATTCAACACCTTCCCGAAACCATTTCTCCATCTAAATCTAACTCCCCAGCCACAAAACGGGTTAGAAAGCCACGGATTTACTCCTCTGGGACTTGTCCAATTAGAGAAACAGTGCGAATCAAACAATCAATCAGTCAAACTCAGGTCACAGAACAATCAGTTACCATTCCGGTTCAGAGAATCATAGACTCTAACATGATAATAATTAGAAAACTAGATACTCTAGCAGAGTCTCTTAAAGCAGTCGATCATCACATGAATAACATTCTAGGGTCCATACAAACCCGCTTAACGAAGGTAGAGACAATAACTAATTCATGCCTGGAGCTCTTGAATATCGTTGCAACCGCCTACACACCAAAAGCGCGAGATAGTATGATATGTCCATCTACACCCAAGGTTCCAACCAAGACTGCAGCAAGCAACTCATTGTTAGCAGGATCAGGTACACATCCCCCCAATCATGTAGGCACACAAAGCGACAGAGCGATGGGCGAGGTGCCCCCAAAAGCGTGCACATCTCGATTTGATGAAAGAGGAGGAAGAAACAGTGGTACTGGTGCAATAACCCGAGCCATAGATGGTCATTATAGTGATCATATAGTGCATATAACTGACCGTTTGGATCTGCCACTGGCGGCTACCACTTATGTGGTAGTCCTAACGAATGTCCCACCACTACCTAGAGATAGCAGGGCGAACTGGATCTCACTAAGAAATAAGTCGTTAAATTGGCTGGGTGCTAGAACAGGGCTAACTGAACATCTCTTTAATGAATTCAAGATGGTAAGGAGAGTCAAATGGGTGGGGAATGGGGAAAAAACACTGAGTGGTGATTGTGTCGTACTATCTTTTAAAACACCACAGCTAGTTGAAACAGTATTGAATAGAACCAGAATCAGTAATATCTCTGCAGATGCGATTGCTCCTGTCCTTTTGGGCTATTTCTATCAACCCAAACTTCACACTAATGATATTAGACCAAAGCCAACTTTTGCCAAGAGATTGAGGATGGACCACAGGTACCTGGTTCCAACTTCAAACCGCTTCCACTGTTTATCTACTTTAGATGGTTTAGATTGACTTAATGACTGTCCATCTATAGGTAGTAAAGATCATACCTCAAGAACTCATCCTATAGAAAAGATTAATGATGGTAAATGTCCACAATTAATGACCAAGGATATTACATTGATAACAGATAGTACGCCTCAAATGGGTGGCAGTAATAAATTAGTCCCCTTGACAGACAACAATAAACTGAAACCTATATACGATAATTGTGAACTATTAGGATATTTGATTTGGAATGTGGCTGGCTTGAAAAGCAAGAGACATAACTCGGAATGGTTAGAGTTTGTGGCCGACTTTAAAATTATCTCCCTGCAAAAGACATGGCTCACGGAGCCCACTCATATTATTGGGCATAGGACATATTTTACATTTTTCAATCAAGCCATGGTCGGGCAAAGGGGGGATTGTGCATCTTTGTGTCCAATAGCATACAATTTACTAGAATTAATATGGTTACACATAATCCATATTATCAACTATTACTATGCGAGTCGCAAGGTGCGGCAAGGCTGGCATTAATTAATTTTTATAATAATACAACGACTAGGGAAATTATAGACACTGCATAAATTGAACGCTGAACTGGAGCACATTATTTCAGATAGTGGAAACAAAACTATAATCCTTTGGTGGGGTGACTTCAATCTGCAACAATGTAACATTCAGATGGATAACATTTGTGGTATGGTAGACTCAGAGGATGGAGATCAGCCCCATTTCAGCCATGGCTTTTATGGGGATAAGATTAATGACTTAGTAGCCAAATTTGACCTGGTATTTGCAAATGAAATCTCTTCCCCTCACGCGATTCGTAAAACAACTTTTAATAGAAGAAATAGTCATAGTATCATCGACCACATTTTACTCTCAGACAAGTGTGCTGGCTATCTTTGTAACTTTCTTACTCACTTGATCTCAATCAGTGACCACTTTCCCCTGAGTATGCAATTAAATATGGTATTATTTTTTAAACAGAGACGTGGCAAAATTTATAGATAAGCGACAGACATTGAACTAGCAAGGAGTAATGGTTATTCTTTACGCGGGACACAGATCACCCCAGAAGGCTTCCTCAAAAAATTGATCAATAAAAAGAGGGGAGCCTTCGAGCGTTGCCTAGACGATACCACACCAAACAATGAAATTATCACAGCCTTCTTGTCAACAGAGGGTATAAAGGAGGGTCTTTTTGTCGCCAGTGAGAAGGCAAAACAGAAGGAGAAGGGGTGGTTTGACTCGTTGTGCTCTAAAGCCCTTAAAAGATTAAAGGAGGAATTACACAAATCGCAAAGAAGTACTACAGAAGTTTGAAAATGTAGAGTCGAATATAAGTGTGAGAAGTTGGCCTGGTTTATGCTGTCCACTATTTAAAGTGGGCACCCTGTACCAGTCCAACCAACCCTTATGGTGATTTAAGAGGTAAAAGAGAACTTTGGAAAGCTATCCAAGTGGTAGCTGTGGAGAGAAGCCTTCAGGCTTAGTCTTGAAGAAATGTTAAGCAGCTTGTTTTACCAGAATGCAACCTTATTGTATTGGTTAAATGAAAGGAGAACCACACAGTAGTTATAAAAATATATATTTATTATTATAACACACTCTAAATACCTCACAGTATCTGCTACACGCAGATAAACACGAAGTACACAATACTGTAGCACAGAAACAATCGTAAGTAGCACTAATAAACAGTGGGCTTCAGGGGGAGACCAAACCATATACTAAAATAGTGGTATAAGAACCACGACTCGAGTCAAGACAGTGTCTCGAGGATGTAGAATCGCTGGGACCCCAAGGAACCACCCGAGGTGAGTTCGTAGGGACCCCACGGAGGACGGGTGCAGTGTTGGAACACGACCGCGTGCGCCGTACAATTCTATGGGAGAGTCGCAGTTGTTGTTTTAAAGTTTAAGGACCCTTCCCAGTGGATTACGAGGAAGTCCTTTGAATCATAGGAGCTTGGAGAGCCACCCCACCCGTGGATACCGTAGTACCAGAGTTACCTATCCCAGGGAAGCCGGGTGCATAGGGCTGAAGTGGTGTCGGAAACTGCCGTCGGTCTCAATGGATGGCTTCAAGGAAATGCCACTGCAGGAAAGAAGAAAAGTGTCTGCTGGAATCCAAAGGTGAATTCTTGGTGAAGAGTACCTGAAAGCAGAGGGGACAGAGTCTGGGTCACTCAGGAGTGACCAGGGGCTCGGTAGACGAATGCCTACCGATGTCGGGTGCTTCAGGTGCGTTGAGGGGGTTCTTGACTCTGCAGTCACCGGACCAGGAGACGTCGAGGACAACCAGGAGCCGGATACGAGCTGTCCCACGAAGGATGTCGAGTGCTGAGGGGTCTGTGTCCGGCTGGAGCACCAACAAGCCTTGGCAGTGGCAACCCACGAAGATGGTCAAGAAAGGTTACGGTTCGGACCAGCAAGGTCCAGGAGACTCAACACAGCAAGGGGAGTCAGGGCAGGCCTGGAGCAACCAAGGGAGCCCAAGAAAAGCAGTGTTGACCCGCAAGAGGACCCACAGGCCAGAGGCACAGGAGTCGCGAGGGGACCTTGAGCAGATTTACAAAGCAACAGCCCACGGAGCACTCGGTGCGAGGAGGCCAAAGTTCTGTGGTGGAAATGATGCCAGTGGTCGGGGATACTCGGAGCCCAGTGCACTTGTTTTGGGAACGCCAACAAGCATATGCACTTGCAAAAGTACACGGTGCACAGGGGTTCGGGTTATGCAGTCCCCACGAGGGATACTGGCCTCAGACTTGGTGAGAGGGCAGCTCGACCTCAAGGAACGCAGGAACCCACCGCCTGTGTTGTTGGAGCCTTCGGAGTCCGCAGGAGCTCAGGATCAGCAGACCGGTCAGATGCATGACGGTGCCTGCGAATGCAATGGAGTGACTCCTTCACCCCAAGGGAGATATCTTCGGTTGTCCTTGATGCTCCACAGGTCCTGCACGGAGCCTGTATGGTCCACGGGCACAGACGATGCTTCAGACTGAGAGGGAGACGAACTCGGGCCCAAACGAAGTCCAGCGAAGCACAGAGTGTCCAGACGGTCGAAGTTCAGTGGTTTCTTGATCAGAATCTTGTCCACATCGAATCTAGGGTCCTACAGTCAGGTAAGCCCTTTTGTACCCACAGGAGAGGGTTGGACAGATTCAGGGGACCCTCCCAGGGGAGGGTCTGGACAGTGGGGAGGTTACTGCCATGTCCTTTGTCCAGTTTCGCGCCAGAGCAGGAGCCAACGGCTCCCAGGAGTGGTTTGAACTGGACTATGCACAGGGACACCAAATGTGCCCCTCATGCAGACTTTCGGTCGCTGGCAAGCACACCCACCCAGGCCTAATACACTAAATCCTGTCTGGGAGGTGGTCACACCTCCCTGTGACAGGATGCCTATTGTTCTGCCTTCCCCTGCTCGAGCTTGACTCAGCAGCAGGAGGGCAGAAATGTGTCTCTGATCTGCAGCAACCCTAGACTAGAAGGCTGGTACCGGAAACACCAGGGACCTCACAAAGCTAGTTTCTGAGGGGTGGAATCATACCTCCCACACCGGTTACTGGTGTGGGGGTATGATTCCACAATGTTTGATACCAAACAAGATAGGGTTACTTTCAGCCGTTTTAGAGTTGGTCATCATGCGGTCGCATAATGCCACTCTATATGTCGTAAATGGCTGCAGCACTAACAACCCGGGAGAATGGACTCCGTAGGCTGCAAGGGTGTCCTGCTCATGCAGTGGCACCCTCTCACTTAGAACCAAGTACCCTGCCTTCAGGATTGTCAAGGCCTGCTATAGGGGTGACTTATAGGTTTTAAGTGTAGTGACCCTTAGATATAGTAAACCTATATCTTAAGTAAGTGGTGCATGCACTTACAACGGCTGCAATGGCAGGCCTGTAGATATATTTTGCATGGCCTCTCATGGGTGGCATAATACATGCTTCAGCCCATGGGAGGCCTCTGGGGTACCTCTGCCCTGGGTACATGGGTACCATATACTAGGGACTAACCAGGGAACCCCAGTATCCAATCTGGAGTGTGCCTAAGTACATTACATAACATTTTAGGGAGAAAGCAGATAGACTGGGGTCCTGATTAGCAGGATCCCAGTCAGACTAGTCAAAAACAGTGTAACATGAAGCAAAAAGTGGAGGTAACAATAAGAAGCAGATCCTACTTTCCTACAATAAGCAAGCAGTAAACCTGAGAAAATCATGTCTAAGAGAGAGGGCCTGAGAGCGTTTACAGGCAGCAAGCTCCAGTAATGATAATAGAGCCTACTGGCGGGTAATTAATTCTACACCTTTGGCAACCGATGAGGCCCACTGGGTGGAGCTCGCAATTCTGGAGCTAGAATGGATTAGGCATTTTTCTAACATCTATGCTCTGCCTGACGCAACACTAGTATCTGAGTCTGATCACAGTGATATTGACACTACCATTTTATCTCTAACTTCCGCCACTACCCCCTTTACACTGGAGAAATTTAATAATGCAATCCTAGAAAGAAAGAGTAGTAAAGCGCCGGGACCAGACTCAATACCGGTTGATTTATACAAGGATAACATCGCTCTTTGGGGGCCTGTGTTAACTCTAGTACTGAGGGCTTGTTGCACAGCAGGGTTGTTGCCAACCTGGGGCGAGTCTATCATCGTACCAATCTTTAAAAAAGGAGACCGCCTCGTTAAGGTAGCAGGGCGCATTATTTTAAAAAGGCTACAGGACTGGGCGGAATCACAAAACATCTTGTCAGACTTACAATACGGCTTCCGCCCAGGGATTTTGGGACGATAGAGCAGAGCCTCAATCTAAATATGCTAATTGGAAAGTATGACCATATTAAAAAGGGGAACCTATATTTAGCATTTGTTGATTTATCATCTGCTTTTGATTGCGTTATACACGCCAAGCTCTGGAAAAAAATTAAAGATATGGGGGTGGAGGCATCGATTATCAGCTTACTGAGGGATCTGTACTCTGGATGCAAAACCAGGGTCAGATACGGCAGCAGGGGAGAATGCACTGAGGCATTTAGCGTGGAGAGAGGGGTGAGACAGGGATGCGTCATGGCCCACTTCCTGTTCTCATTATACTTTAACAGTGTAGGAGAGGCACTTGCGGCATCTACTAAAGATCTACCACAAATAGGAACGCGCCCTGTCCCGGCCCTCCTTTACGCTGACGATGCCGTCCTCATGGCCCGTACACCCTTAGCCCTTCAGTCCCTGCTGTCGAATTTTGCAGAATATATGAAGGATTGGTCTCCTAGTCAACTTAGGGAAAACATTCATCATGAAATGTGGTAGGACAAGCAAGAAGTGCAGAGACATAAGAATAGATGACACAACCATTGGCTTTCCTTACACCTTTTGTTATTTGGGGATTTTATACGACAGAGATGGCCTATGGAACAAAGCCACCGTTAATAGGAAGCTACAATTTAGCAAATCCTGCATGGCCCTCAGGAGCTTTGCGAAACGTTTGGGCACAAACCCACCTGAGGTGATGATGAAAATCTACATAGCCATGTGTCTTAGTATAGCCACATATGGGGCAGGATTGTGGGGACACAGACATTCAAACTGTGGAAAATGAATTTTTAAGATACTTACTCGCCATTCCTAAAAGCACATCAGTTTACATTTGTCATGCTGAACTGGGGGCACAACACATTACAGACTTAATAAAACTACAACCAATTCTCCTTTGGCATAAAATTTAGACCTCGGAATACACAGTGCTTAATCGAGCAATTACCGGGGACAGTCTTAAATTAAGTTTGCATTTAAGAATCTCATGGTTAGCCTATGTTCAACGTTTTTTTTGTGACATGGGCTACCCTGAGTATTTTGAAAGACCAGAAACAATAAACACTATTAGCAGAAAGACTCTGAAAGAGAAAGGGATGATGCACCTAGATAACCTTTGATGGCTACTTGAAGCCCCCAAACCAAGTGTATCAAAAAATCAATTAATTTTAACTACTTTTAACATGCAACCTTATCTCAAATCAGTATTGAATGGTAGGCATAGGTTTGTTATGACTCGCCTAAGACTAGACATATTTCATCAACTAGTCCGCTTCCCAAAAATGAATGACTGGTCTGCAATTTAAAAAAAATGTTTTATTAGATTTTCAGTAATACAGTTAAGAACATAACTGAGTCGTGCAACATTACAGAGTCTATTACATTGCCTTTTTTTCTACATATAGCTTATTATACCTTGCCTCTTACTTCCACGGCGAGCTCTGTTTCCGGATTGTCCCTTCGTGTTATAGATTTAGCGTTCAATATGTCTTGGTGTTCCAATAAGTACGTTGTTAGGGGTTCCCAGTAGTCTTTCGGACGTGATCTGGCAGGTAGTTCTTCTTCGTACGTCTTTAGGGTATCTCTACAATACACCATGTCCTTTACCCAATTCTGAATTGTGGGCCTGATTTTACTGTCCCAATGCATTGAGACCCTGCGCTTCGCCATTAACAATGCTACCGCCAACAGTTTCCTCTGGGCCGGTGGTGCCTTATCTAAGAGTCCTAGTAGACACGTCTGTACCGAACATTCTATTACACATTGTGTGACCCCTCGTAAAAGTTTCACCACTAGTTCCCAGTATTCCCTAACTTTGGGGCAGTTCCATGCTAAGTGTGCAAAATCTGCATCCTGCGACCCACATCTACGACAATTCGAGTCTGCCATTAGCCCATATCGACATAATTTTAGAGGTGTGTGGTAAATTTGGTGCAGGTACTTGTAGTGGATGATTCTCAAATGACCATTTGGGGTCAGCATTTCCGTAAGTTTACCACAAAATTTCCACTCATCATTATTCAGGGGTGTGTCGAGTAACTGATTCCATCTCTCTAATGCCCTCGTGCTGCTTTGCGCTAGTTCTATTTGCATTGTCCTATATAATTTGGCCACTAGTCTTTTTTTGGTGGCATCAGGAATCACCATTTGTAGTGGGGTCAGTGTTGGTGGTTCTACCGGGAAATTCGGGTATAGGGCTTTTATGGCTGCTCTTAGTCTGTGATATGTGAATTGGAATAATAATGTTTGGTTACTAATGTAGCGCAGATCTGTTGCCTCAATAAACCTCCTGTCTATGTATAGATCCCCTAAGGTGCTTATACCCATCTGTCGTAGCATGGTGATACTACCAGTGTCTTGTGTCACTGACATTGCAGGGTGGTTGGCTAGCGGCATGGCTGGCGCGTACAGTGGGAGCTTGCCTGCCATGTTACCTAATTTGCGCCATGCCTCCGCAGTGGCTTGCACTGTGTTTATTTCCTTACGGGTTACTTCCCTTTTCTTATGGGGCAAAATATTGTTTAGTGGTATGGGATGGGCGTCGCCTTCCTCTGCAGCCAGATGCGGCAGGTATTTCACCGGGTGATACCAATAATGTGCATATTGCGCTTGGGCGCATAAATAGTAAAGTGTAAAGTTTGGAGCTGCGAAGCCTCCCTGCTCGTAGGGTAGTGACAACGTTTCCCATCCTATTCTTGCAGGTTTCCCTGCCCAGACCAGTTTGACTACATGCGTTTGTATCGTTTTAAAAATGTGATTAGAAATAGTGATTGGTATATTATTAAATAAGTATAAAAATTTAGGCAGTATGACCATCTTTACTATGGCTATCCTGTCCGCTAGTGTTAAGGGGAGTTTAATCCATTTGTCAACCTGGGTTTCCAGCTTAGCTATTGCACTCCCATAATTTGTTCTTATTACTTCTGCACATTACTTCTGCTCGGTCTCTGTGTATCCATATTCCCAGGTATTTAACTGGGTCTGTTTGCCACTCTAATGAGAAGTCCAGTGGGCAGGGTTTTGTTATCGTCAGCGGGATCACTGTGGATTTACTCCAATTAATTTGTAGTCCGGAGTATCCACCGAATCTAATATATTCCCTCAGGAGTCTCGAAAGATTGTTTTGGGGATCTCTCACATAGAGCAGCATATCGTCTGCATATAGCGATATGCCGATCGGGCGCTGGTGAAATTTGAGTGCAGTGTCCGCATGTTTCTGTCGTACTTTGCAGGCTAAAGGTTCCAGCGCTATAGTGAATAATAGTGGGGACAGCGGGCAGCCTTGCCTCGTACCCCTCCGTATACGCACCTGTTCCGACACTCTCCCATTTACTCTGATCCTGGCAATTGGTTCTGTATAGAGTAGTTTTATCCAATTTATGAGCACCCCACGCAGTCCCATTCTCTGCAGTATTGCAAAGAGATAGCCCCATTCCACTGTATCGAAGGCTTTGGCTGCATCTAGTAGCACAGCTGCTGCCTCTAGCTCCGGGTTCAGTAAGTGTTGGAGTGCAAAAATGGTGCCTATATTGTGGGAGGTTGATCTGTCCGGTATGAAGCCCAATTGATCCGGTAGGATAATGTTTTGCATTAGAGGCGTTAGTCTGATGGCTATTAATTTAGCCAGAATTTTGGCATCTGTATTTATTAAGGACAATGGGCAATATGTGTTGCATCTATCCTGTTCTTTGTCAGGTTTAAGTAGCGTTATTATTAGAGCTTCTCTAAGTGTGGGGGGCAGAATTTGCTTCTCATATGCATCTGCTTACATAGCTACTAAGTGTGGGCTTATCAGATCGTTATATTCTTTGTAGAACTCATTAGTGAGTCCGTCTGGGCCTGGCGCTTTCCCATTAGGCAGTGATTTCATGGCCTCCTGGACCTCTGGTACCGTTATCGGCTGCGCTAGATATTCTCGCTGTCCATCTGATAGCCAAGCCAGGGCGATATCCCCCAAGTACTTCGTAAGTTCTTCCCTGTCGGTTGCCCCTACTGAGGCGTACATTTTACTATATGCCGCCATAAATGTTTGAAATATCCAGACATTGTCAAAGTGTGTTACCCCGTTATCATCTATTATTTGCGTTATCATGTGTTGCTTGCCTCTGGCTTGTATTTTTTGAGCTAATATGTGGCCTGATCTACCACCCTCTCCATATGCTCTCGCAGTTTGCCGCTTTGTTATATACTTAATTTCATCGCCTGCAAACTCATTATACAACGTGATTTGCTCTCTAATACGCCCCAGTGTTGCTGCACTGCGTGTTTGATCGTATTCTACCTCAAGCTTTTTTATTGAGTTTTCTATACTGTGCAGTTTCGCGTGTATGTCATTTAGTATTCCCGCCCTTGTACCTATGCATTTCCCTCTGATGGTAGCCTTGAAGGCCTAACAAACAACAATACAATGGATTGAGGGTCCAAGGGAACGTTTTAAGACCAGTGCATGGATATATTCCCCAAACAAACTATAGAAAACAATAGAATATCCATGGGTCTATAAGCTTAGGAGAAAACTCCTAGCATGGCTGGCACAAGAAAAGACCTACTGGTGTGATCAGTGAAAATCCTTTTAAAAGGACGGAATCCCATCACTCACCGTAGTGACATGCTTCATCATCTGGGATCTCCTCTTGGTTGCAACCTGGTGCAACCAAGGGCTACAACCCCCTCTCTGAGAGGGAGGAGCTCAGGGATGTTTTCAAATGAGATAGATATAGCTAGGATTTACTACAATCCAACAGATGTGAAGAACAGAAATTTCTGTGAGTGGTGGGCGCAGTGCAAGAAATGTGAAGAGTAATGTGCTAATTTAAAATTGGTTGTCAATAGAGAAAAACTTTATTCGTAGTCTATTGGTCACCAAATCTAAAAACAGTGCAGATGCAGTTTAGAAATAATGACTGCATAAGTCCAGAATCAAGGTCTACATGTTTCAGCCAATAGGATTGTATGTAATCTTGGCCTTCCTCAGGACCTATAGAAATATGCTACTGTGTATGTGAAACGTGAAAAGAAAGGAATAGGTTGAACCAATTGCAACCTACCGTCCTGACGTCTAAGTCCTCAGTGAATTATGGTGCAATGATGACACCTGGATAAAAGAGAAAAATTACAACAACAGAAAATCAATGCTTGTACCAACTACTACATATCTACGAGGGTTGAAATGACCCCTCGTTGCTATATCCTGAGTGGTGTCCTCATGATAGTGTATGTAATCTCTTGCTTACCTATAATGCACGAGAAGAATGCCTCGTCTCCCCTGGCAACAGCTCAGGAAATGAGGCCCCGCTCTAAGGAACAAAAAGAAGAAAAACTAGGAAATGACAGAGCATAGGACCAGCCACAAAGTCTCTATGGCCTGTGCTGCCTGTATATATATATTTTTTAAAAACCAGAAAAATCAGAGGCTATGGCAGTGCTTGATGTGACAGTACTGTAATGCGGAAATATAGGGTATGATCTTAGACTCAAAAAAAGCGTTATGTTCTGTACACTCATGGTGAAATAGATCAATAAACCTGCTTTGTGTCTCGCCCCTATCTAGCTCAGAAGACATTGCGAACTTCAGTTATGTGTTAATTACATAAAGAATGCCCCCATCTATTCTGCTAAAAAACAGAGAACGCGCTGTTATCATAGCGCATAGCTGGAAAAAGTCCTTCAAGGTAGTTTGCCATGTAGGCGATAGGCGGAAAGAGCCATCCGTCTATCTTGCATGAAACTGCGCGCTACGCATATATACAGAATTAAATACTAGTCAATTTTTTGAAACAGGAGCGATCGGTCACATTTTCCTTAGAGTGCGACCCCATCCCCTGTTCATATTTATATTAATATATCGATGCGCGCCTAGGAAAGAGAGCTATGCTACCTATGAATGCGCATCATGTAGCAAAAATAGAGGTTGCAAATCTAGGGTTCTTACCTCTCCGTCGGTGCCTCGGGCCACAGCTGAGCCGTTCTATTTGGAGGTACCCGACTATCAGGAGAGCCGCTCTATTTATATGTACAAAATGCAATGGTGTGGCTAATTACCTGACGTTTAGTCACTAGTTGATGACGTCATTGCGTACAGAAGTACTACAAAAAACATAAAGTATCATGGGAGTAGTGGTTTATAATATGCCTGCAACAGCCCGTGTTTAAATTAAAGCTGCTTTGATCGTAGTAGGCTCTTCAAGGGTGTCAAAAACAGAGATAAATAATATTATCTAAAGTTATTCGTCACCAAGAACCCTGAGGAGGTTAAATGTTAAAACTCCATCGGTGTTATTCATTTACTAACAATGGTCTCTTATTGATGATGTCAGTGCGCGACAGGAATAAAGCAAACTACAAAAAAAACGTGAAGCAACACGGGAGTAGTAGTTTATAGTGTGCATGCACTGTAAGTCCAAGAGACTAGACAATAGTTCACACATAAGGATGTATTAGACTAGCCTAATGATGCCGCATTTATGTTGTCAATACGGAGACTGTTACAGTGGGTGGCGGTTTAGCTACATTGTCCCATATTTAAAAAGCTCTCAAAAAAGGACCTCCCTAGATTGAATACAGAGTTTTACTGGGGTGTCCATGTGTATGCAGACCGGGCAATTTGGTTTGAATATTATTTAAGTCATGACTAGGAAAGAAGTATAGTTTTAGTCATGACTAAGAAAAGAAGCATACAGAGGCAATCGAATAACTGGACCAGCTATAATAGGGCCCAAGGAATTTCATCATTCAGACCAATTTTGTCGCTTTGGAGCTTAAACACCCATTTTTGCTCCTTACGAAAAAGAAATTTAGACACATCTGTAATATGTGTTGGGATGAAAGGTTGTTCTAGTACTGTCCATTTAAGTTCGTCAGCACTGTGCTTCAGATCTAAGAAGTGCTGAGTAAGCCTAGTAGCCTGTTTTTTGCACCTTATCGTGCTCTTATGTTCCATGATCCTTAATTTCACTTTGCGTGTGGTCATACCGATGTACCGGTACTGACATGGACAAGTGATCAAGTAAATTAGTTTGTCACTGTTACAGTTAGTATGTTTGCACAGCACCTATGGTCTTGATGTTCCAATATCTATAGTGGTGGTATGCTCTGTTTGTGGGCATGCAGCGCATGATCCACATGGAAAGTGTCCATGGACTGCTGGTAGGTTCCAAAGAGTCTCTTGGATCTGAATTTGTTTACTTTTGGGTCTCGTATGTACCAGATTATCTCGTAAATTGGAGCTCCGTTTGAAGGAAAAAAGGGGTGGAGGTAAGTCATTGTTGCCAATGTTAAGTATCCGCCAATTTTTGCGCCCACTTTTTTGGATCCCGTTAGATAGTGTATTGAACGTATTCACAAACGTCAATCTTGTCATTGGCGGTTTCTGAATAGGAGGAGCCAACAAGGCATCTCGGTTGTTATTTGATGCCCTTTTTAAAGATCGTCGTATCAATCTTTTCGGATATTTTCTGTCTTGAAGTTGTTTTGAGAGTGATGTAGCATGAGCCTCATACTTGTCTTTAGTGGAACAATTTCTCCGTAGACGGAGGAATTGCCCATAAGGCAGATTGTCACGTAATGATTTCGGATGGTAGGAGTCATAACACAGGAGAGAGTTCCTTGCCATCGGCTTTCTGTATAATTCACTCTCCAGGCCAGTTGGTGTTGCAAAGATCAGTAGGTCCAGAAAGGGCAATTTGTACTTATCAAATTCGACCGTAAATCTAAGATAGTCGTTTCTAGAGTTCAACCATGTTTGAAAAACAGTGATGGTGTCTAGATCCCCGCGCCATATGACAAAAATGTCGTCAATATAGCGTTTCCACATCCGGATGGAACCGTGGAAGGGATTAGTATCTTTAAGTACATGTTCTTGCTCAAATAAATGAACATACAAATTTGCCAAGCTAGGCGCAAAAACACTCCCCATGCTGGTCCCCGAGATTTGGAGATAGATGGTGTCTTCAAACCTGAAGACATTTTCTTTCATGGCTAGCTTGGCACAGTCCATGATAAAATGTACGGGAGTGATAGTATCTAGCTCTCTCTCATCCAGAAGCCATCTGATTGCATCCAGTGTCTCCTCTTGGGGGATGCGTATAAGGACTCCACATCAAATGAAACTAAAAAATCTGAGTGTATATCGAAATCCAACTCGGGTAACAATCTTAAAATATCCTTTGTATCTTGTAGATACGTGGGTATCTCCTGAACCATCGGTCTCAAAAAATGGTCAACAAAAGTTGACAAAGGTTCGAGGAGAGAACCCAAACCAGATATAATCGGGCGTCCTGGTGGCGGTCGTTGTGGTTTATGCACTTTAGGGAGTTCATAAAAATAAGGCATCACTGGATGTGAGATTGTCAAGTACGCAGCCTCTTTGGTAGTGATCCACCCTTCACTTGAAGCTTCTTCCACAAGAAAGGTGATCTCTCGTCGTAGTCTGTCGGTGGGGTCTGTTTTGAGAGGACGATAAAATCTCCTGTCATTGAGTTGTCGGAGGCATTCAGCGCGATAGTTACTGGTGTCCAAGATGACAATGGCACCCCCTTTATCCGCCGGTTTGATAGTTATGTTGTCATCTGTAGTCAACATCCGTAAAGCATGTTTCTCATGTTGGGTAGATTTTGAAAATGTCCATGTTCTTTGGCGCAAAAGGAAGTCACTTCTTTGGTCACAGCCTTCTCGAAGGTCAAAACATGGGCGGGGACAGTGTGAGCAGGTGGATTAAATTCAGAGCGTTTTTTGAGGCCTGTATTTGTGAAATCTTCTTCACTGTCGGTATTCTCACGATCTTTATCTTTAAAGAAAAAATGTAGCCGTATCTTACGGAAGAATCTGGCCAGTTCGCATTGTATCTGAAAAGGATCACCTTTAAATGTGGGTACGAACCCCAAACCTCTGTTAAGTACCTCTTGTTCATCCGATGATAGAATACGATTGCTCAGATTGATCACTAGGTCATTTCTGTGCTGGTCCCTGGTTGCGGCGGAACCTTCTTGTTGCTGTGTAAGCTCCTCAGTGAGGGCGGGGGGCTCCAATGAACTTGGGCCTGCTAATTCCTTCTTCTCCCTCTTGAGCGTCCGCGGCCAGACCCTAAAAAAGGCTGGTTGTTAAAAAATTGGGGAAGATGTTGAAAATGTGGAGGATGTTGATAATGTGGTTGAAAAGGTCCCATCTGGGGAGGGAAAGATGGATTCGAATAACCCCATGGGGTGGGGGGCCACCAGTGAGGATGTTGTGAAATTGGTGTGCCATGCCTCCAATTAGATCTATTGTATCTCCCTCGTCCTCTGTGTGGTTGCACACCAGGTGTAGAGGAATCAGAATCGCTAGACCATTCTTCACTGCCTGAGGACGAGTAGTTGGAGCCATATCTTCGTCCTTTCTGGTTGAATTCAGGCAGGGTGTACTTGTCGCTCGTATAAGGGTATACTCTTTCATGTGTGAAACGTGCTAAATCCTTCTTGAATTTTTCAATTTTGGTCAACAGAATGGAATCTTTAAATTCTTTATTGGTCTTATTAGATTCCTCTGTATTCTTCTTGAACAAAGTAGTAGTGATGGTACTTTTAATCTGAGATTCAAGGTCTTGTATTTCTACAAGGATCGTGTCAGCTACGTGTTTGGCCCTGCTGATAATCAATATTAACCAATCGCGCGTGCACCACCACGCGATTAGTGACCAGTCCTTCAAAAATGCCTTGTCTTGAAGAAATAATCTAGGGGCATTCGTGACAATTAGCCCCATAGGGGCACAATTGCCACGAAGATATTCAGTCATAATCGCCCCATGGATCACAGTTCGTGAATGTGATTTTTTTCAGTCCCAATAGCGTGGCCCACTCATCACCATTAACGACCCTTGGGTTTGAAACAGTGTCAAGAATACTTGGAGTGGTAAGTATAGCCTGTAGTGTTGAATCGTCATATGCTAAGCCTGTGAGTTCGGCCATCAGGAGAATTGTACTGTCACTATCCTACACAGACAGTCTCTGGTATAGAAAAGAATTAGATCTGAAGCACAGTGCTGACGAACTTAAATGGACAGTACTAGAACAACCTTTCATCCCGACACATATTACAGATGTGTCTAAATTTCTTTTCCGTAAGGAGCAAAAATGGGTGTTTAAGCTCCAAAGCGACAAAATTGGTCTGAATGATGAAATTCCTTGGGCCCTATTATAGCTGGTCCAGTTATTCGATTGCCTCTGTATGTTTCTTTTCTTAGTCATGACCAAAACTATACTTCTTTTCTCAGTCATGACTTAAATAATATTCAAACCAAATTGGCCCGCTCTGCATACACATGGACACCCCAGTAAAACTCTGTATTAAATCTAGGGAGGTCCTTTTTTGAGAGCTTTTTAAATATGGGACAATGTAGCTAAACCGCCACCCACTGTAACAGTCTCCGTATTGACAACATAAATGCGGCATCATTAGGCTAGTCTAATACATCCTTATGTGTGAACTATTGTCTAGTCTCTTGGACTTACAGTGCATGCACACTATAAACTACTACTCCCGTGTTGCTTCACGTTTTTTTTGTAGTTTGTTTTATTCCTGTCGCGCACTGACATCATCAATAAGAGACCATTGTTAGTAAATGAATAACACCGATGGAGTTTTAACATTTAACCTCCTCAGGGTTCTTGGTGACGAATAACTTTAGATCATATTATTTATCTCTGTTTTTGACACCCTTGAAGAGCCTACTACGATCAAAGGAGCTTTAATTTAAACACGGGCTGTTGCAGGCATATTATAAACCACTACTCCCATGATACTATGTTTTTTGTAGTACTTCTGTACGCAATGACCTCATCAACTAGTGACTAAACGTCAGGTAATTAGCCACACCGTTGCATTTTGTACATATAAATAGAGCGGCTCTCCTGATAGTCGGGTACCTCCAAATAGAGCGGCTCAGCTGTGGCCCGAGGCACCGACGGAGAGCTAAGAACCCTAGATTTGCAGCCTCTATTTTTGCTACATGATGCGCATTCATAGGTAGCGTAGCTCTCTTTCCTAGGCGCGCATCGATATATTATTATAAATATGAACAGGGGATGGGGTCGCACTCTAAGGAAAATGTGACCGATCGCTCCTGTTTCAAAAAATCGACTAGTATTTAATTCTGTATATATGCGTAGCGCGCAGTTTCATGCAAGATAGACGGATGGCTCTTTCCGTCTATCGCCTACATGGCAAACTACCTTGAAGGACTTTTTCCAGCTATGCGCTATGATAACAGCGTGTTCTCCGTTTTTTAGCAGAATAGACGGGGCATTCTTTATGTAATTAGCACATAACTGAAGTTCGCAATGTCTTCTAAGCTAGATAGGGGCGAGACACAAAGCAGTTTTATTGATCTATTTCACCATGAGTGTACAGAAACATAACGTTTTTTTTTTAGTCTAAGATCATACCCTACATTTCCGCATTACAATACTGTCACATCAAGCACTGTCATAGCCTCTGATTTTTCTGGTTTAAAAAAATATATATATATACAGGCAGCACAGGCCATAGAGACTTTGTGGCTGGTCCTATGCTCTGTCATTTCCTAGTTTTTCTTCTTCTTCTTTTTGTTCCTTAGAGTGGGGCCTCATTTCCTGAGCTGTTGCCAGGGGAGACGAGGCATTCGTCTTGTGCATTATAGGTATGGAAGAGATTACATACACTATCATGAGGACACAACTCAGGTGCAACGAGGGGTCATTTCAACCCTCATAGATATGTAGTAGTTGGTACAAGCATTGATTTTCTGTTGTTGTAATTTTTCTCTTTTATCCAGGTGTCATCATTGCACCATAATTCACTGAGAACTTAGACGTCAGGTCGGTAGGTTGCAATTGGTTCAACCTATTCCTTTCTTTTCACGTTTCACATACGCAGTAGCATATTTCTATAGGTCCTGAGGAAGGCCAAGATTACATACAATCCTATTGGCTGAAACATGTAGACCTTGATTCTGGACTTATGCATTCATTATTTCTAAACTGCATCTGCACTGTTTTTAGATTTGGTGACCAATAGACTACGAATAAAGTTTTTCTCTATTGACAACCAATTTTAAATTAGCACATTTCTTGCACTGCGCCCACCACTCAGAGAAATTTCTGTTCTTCACATCTGTTGGATTGTGGTAAATCCTAGCTATATCTATCTCATTTGAAAACATCCCTGAGCTCCTCCCTCTCAGAGAGGGGGTTGTAGCCCTTGGTTGCACCAGGTTGCAACCAAGAGGAGATCCCAGATGATGAAGCATGTCACTACGGTGAGTGATGGGATTCCGTCCTTTTAAAAGGATTTTCACTGATCACACCAGTAGGTCTTTTCTTGTGCCAGCCACGGTAGGAGTTTTCTCCTAAGCTTATAAGCCTTGAAGGCCTCCCATACTATGCTTGGGTCATCTACCGATCCCACATTTAACTGAAAGTATTCCTCCACTGCCTCCCGTATAGTTTCGCTGTACACAGGGTCTAACAGTGACTTTGCGTTGAATCTCCATATGTATTGAGGCGGCGTGTAGGTAGGTATGTCCATCACCATCAGTACCGGCTTGTGGTCAGAGTGTGTCTTTGGGAGGTGCCTGATGTCTGTGACCCAGCCATTGGCCCTTTTCGTAGTTAGCCAGTAGTCAATCCTGGACCAGCTCATGTGCGCGGTTGATGCATATGTTCCCTCCCTAGTGTTTAGGTTTCGTAGACGCCAAGTGTCCACCAGATCAAATTCCTCCATGCCGTCTATTAGTGCCTTTGTAGCTTGCTTGTGATGTTCTATCGCATTCGGCGATCTATCCTGCGTCTCATTTAAGGTCACATTTAAATCTCCACCCCATATAAAATCCATGTGTGGCAACTCTCTTAGTTTATTAAAAATGGCGCTGTAAAACCCTGGGTTATCTGTATTGGGCCCATATGTGTTTATCAACCCTACTCGGGTCCCTTGTAGTGTGCCGGTAAGGATTACATATCTGCCTAGGTCGTCCTTGATATCCCTATCCATTTGGAATTGTACCCCTTTCCTGATCATTATTAGAACTCCCCGGGAATATGAGGAATAGGAGGACGCAGCAGTAACCTCCGCCCATCTCCTCCCTATTGCCTTGTCAGTATGTACGGTGAGATGCGTCTCCTGTAACATTGCTATCTCTATGTGGTGTCTGTCGAGATATGCCATCACTTGTCTAATTTTCCTGGGGTTATTCAAACCTTTACGTTCCATGTTATACATTTTAGCAATTTACATCGAGTTTGTTCTGTCATGTCTCACCCAACTTCGGAATACATATGCATCATTAGTATATCTAACATGTCTACACATTTGTTGCATGACTCGTAAACATAACAACTTTGTCGTACAAAGTGAACAGTGCCCCCCCCCACCCACTCCCGCATCCCAATTATGCAGGAGAATTTCCCTTGTGACTTAAAATAATATGCTTGCATATTAACTTCGGTTACATACTCAGTATTTCTAGTGAACTGATATACAACTGTTTGGGGTTTACCCATTGCTGGGGCACGCCAGAGTCCCATCTTCCTCCCCAGTTGGTTAGGGGGTGGGCCGTGAGCGTTGCTTCACAGTTATTGCCAGTTAGTTACTAAACAGTTAGCTTGCGGTACCTTAGGTTTTCGGTTGCCAGGACATCTTGAACTTCAGTTTGCGGGTTACTCATCTTCCCTTTAGTCTTTTCTTTTATTGCAGCTTCCTGCCGAGGCCAGTCTTATTCCTCTTGTTGTCTTGCGTGTTTGTTGCCTTTCAATATAGTATCTGCGTATTCCATGGTGGCTTTTGGCGTGTTGAAGATCTTGTCTTTACCTTTGTGGGTTATCTTCAATCGGGCTGGGTACAGCATTGCATACTTGATTCCTGCTTTCTGTAGCCGGTTCTTCACCTGCTGGTATTCACGTCCAGCTGTCTGCACCGTAAATGGTGAAGTCCGGAAAGAATAGTAGCGTGTTCCCTTGGTAGTTGATGTCTCTTTTTTCTCTTGCCAGCCGTAAGATCGTATCGCGGTCTCTATAGTTTAACAGTCTAGCCACAATTGGGCGCGGCTGCGCCCCGGGTGGTGGTCGGGGAGCCAGAGACCAGTGCGCTCTCTCTACTATCAGCAGAGGTGACAGTTCTTCCTGGCCAAAAATGTCTTTCAGTAGTGTTTCTACGTACTGTTCCATTCGCCCGGTATTTGTCGCTTCCAGTATACCTATTTTACAGACATTATTGCGCCTAGATCGCACCTCTAACTCTTCGTTCTTGGCCTGTATTAAGGCCATCACTTTCTCCATGTTTAGGCTTTTACTCTTTAAATCTTGCGTTGTGTCTTCTGTAGTCGAGATTCTATTTTCCATTTCAGTGATTCTGTTCGCTTGCTGGCCTAGTTTCGCCGTCTTGTGGTCCATACGAAGGTTTAGGTGGTCGATTTTTCCATCTATCGACAGTAGGCTTTGTTGCACGGCGACTAGTGTGGCTGCTAGGGTGTCTATGCTCGTGCCTTGCTCCTCCATAGCTGTTGCGGTGTCCCCTGTGGCGCATGTGTTTTTTTTTGGTTCAAATGACAGCTTTGGTTGCGCTTTGTCTGCCTTCCCCATTTGATCTTAGCTCCGCGTCTTGCCAGCACACTGCCTCCGCCTTCGGCTCTTGCACACTTGTCTATGTCTGTGTTAGTTATATTTGCCCTGGGTGTATGTATCTTAGTTGGTATGGCCCCCGGTGTTTCGTGCTGATTTGCCCCGGTTTAGTCTCCCTGAGTCGCGTTCCTTAGGCCCAGATCGTGCTACTGACTTTGTGCAGGGGACCGATGTTTTTGATAAGTTCTGTGCCCTTATAGGATGAGGTTTCGTCTGCTTCTAGCTTCAGGAAATCGGTGTCCCTGCCCTTGTTAGCCGTGTACGAAACTTCGGCCCTCAGCCAACACTAAGCGCGTTTGCAGTTACTGGTGGTGTCCACCCCCAGCCGAGACGGCCCGCGCAATGTCTGTGATGCAGACACTTCGCCACGTACTGTTCAGTTGGATTCAGCCCAGGCGGTGGACTGTGTTTGCAGCCAGTCTCCATCAACAGTGCCTGGCCTGCGTGATCGCCTTTGTGCCGTCACGTTTTATCTCCGTGCGTGTTAGTCCCGTGTTAGGCCTCGCCCGTCGGCTACCTTCACTCGCTACTAGGCCACTCTTACTGGACCTCTGCAGCATGGCTTATCACCACACTTGGGCCGGACGCAGGGTTTGCGTCTGTTGTCGTGCCTTTTCCACCCGCAACACTGGTGTGTACTTCCCCCGCTCATTAGTCGTGTCTACAGGCACTTTGCAGCGCGTCCTGCCACCACGCTTTGGCCAGGCTTGGAGGCTTGCCCGATGCCGTTTTCTTTCCTCTCTCAGTGTGCGCACGTTAGTCACTCGCTGCTAGGCCACGCCATTGCCTGCTGCCGCACAACAGTTTTCCACGTTGTGGCCTGGTATGAAGGCCTCCCTGATGCTGTTGCCTTGCCTCCCGCTAGGCGTGTGTATTATTCCGCTGTCAGTTGAAGCTGTCACAAGCCCATGGGATCGTTGCAGCTGGGCCGCCCAGGGTTTCACCCACGCCCAGCTCAGGTATATGGTGTGCAGCACTTACTTATTTAGGCGCATACCGCTGTGTTAGTTCCGGGCCGTTTTTCCGGTGGCGTTTCCCGATCACTGCCCCCCGGCCCACCGCTCTTCCAGGCACAGCAGTGGGAAAGTAACTCTCGCTTTCCCCGGCGCCGGCTGCTTGATTTCTCGCCCGTGGAGCCGTTATCGCCACCATGTTGCCTGACCTTGCCTGGCGCTGCGATCCCTGCGTCATCTTTTTGCACTCCGCCGCAGCAATACTCGCACTGCACTAGTGCCCTTGGTATTCCGGCACCGATATCGCTGCTTATGGCAGGATTATGATGCATAGTTCGCTCACGGCCGGCCGAGCTGCACTATAGTGCGGCCATCTTGCCGTGGGCTCTCTAGCGCCCCCCCTGATCTGCAAACTTGATTAACTTTCCCTGTGACAACAGAGTGCCCCAGGATACAATGCATGTGGTCTTTTTTGACAAGTTTTATAGCCATCAACGGAAAAGATATATTTTACCGACAATGAAAACTATATTGTTTTACACAATGTCACCCGGCATACTTATACTTGCAATCATTGCCTACCTTGGAGATTTGCTGTAGAATGTCGTCATTTTTATGGTCGGCATTTTATATTAGAAAGAACATGGTATTAACCTTATGATTAGATTAGGTCACATACTGTAACCCCTTTATAGATCTAGGAACCTTGAAATAAGCGACTGGTGGAAACTAGGTCCTGATTCAGACTGTGCAATATATTGCATTTACATATTTTTATTTTGACTGGACTTCTGCAATATTTTGTATCCTTGTATTTTAACCTGATCAGATTAGTGTATGTGTGGATTATATTAGCCAGAGGGTCGGGTGGACCAGGCCCTATGATATTTTGTTCCACCATTTATATGGGTCGCGTCCAATCATATGTCCAAATTACAGGTCTACGGTATGAGGGTTAACTTTAATTTATTGATCTTTTATTCCTCCCAGTATATGATGAATTGGGCAGATTAACTAATATTAATATGTATGCACTTTATACATTGTCTCCGGGAATGTTTGCCATTGAAGGTGTCCCTGTACAGCGGGCCATCTTTTACATTCAATTAGGATGTGCATATAAGTATAATATCCGCTGACAAATTACCCTTTTAAGATTTAATAATGCTTGTGTGTATTTTAACTAATAATTGATGCTCTCTATTTTAGGATAAGTACTGTATAACGATGTTTGATCTGTGTGATGCTTTTATGGATGTTTTTTATACCTCCGAATAAAGATATTAACTAACTAACTAAAAAGTAATGAGGGTTATATTAATTCTTGTAGTCTGCAGCGTATTTGATTATTTTTATTTTTGGCCCAACACTTGTTAAACAACCCTATTAAGCAGTGAGGTGGGAGTCTGGTACTTTGTTTTACTCTAGATTGTGTTGCATGTATAGTGTACTGTTACTAATTTAGATTAGTACTGGTTTGAATAGATGTGGGGCGGGCTGTACCTTATAGGACATGTACTTGTTTGGAACCGGTAAGGTATATTTCTGATTAAGGCTAGATATATGTTTGTAGCAGGAGTGAAACTGATTTTGCAATTTATGTCTCTAGTGAAACGTTTTCACGACTAATATTTTTTCTGTGGATATAACTTGGAGAGTGTGTATACCTTGTATATTTCCTCTCTTATATTTCTGAAAATTGTATTTGAGTACTTATTGTGTAGACCTGTGTGTAATCTAATTCTAATTGCTTTAGGATTTATGTGGAGATGTTATATATTTATGAGCTATGTTCTGATGTATTTTATGCCTTTAGATTTGCACGTTATAAGGTCTTTACGTGGGGGGGTTACATGTTTATGTTTATATTTTTTTTAGCTAGTGATGGAGAGGCTATTTGTAATATGTCACAAATAGACGTTTATTAAATTTTCCGATGTAATTTGTAGACACTATATTATTGTCAATGTACTTTGTAATGCGAAGCTGATGTATGGTGATGGACTTTCTCACAATTCATTATGGGGTTCTACCTGGAGGAAATGTTTCATTAATTAGTATTTAAGAATAACTTGATGGAGGTTTACATATACATTTTGGAATGCACTTATTGCATCAAACGTGATTATTAAAAAAAATATATTTTTTTTTGTTTACCTTTAGCCCTGATAAAGTTGGAGGCATAACACCACTCTGCCGAAACACGTGTTGGCTAGAGGATTGAAGCTTATGTAAAATAACTTTGTTCTCATGTAAATCACTCCAATGCCCTTGGGCAATGTTCACATATCTTGAGAGAGAGCTCATAATGCACCACTGTTGCTCATTTTAACAAAAATGGATGTGAGGCATTAACCCTTACTCTGCTGCAAAAGGGGGTTTTCATATTTGCTAAAATCACTGGTATCAACAGCAAGATGTTTCAGAAACCTTGTGCTTTCAGTAAACAGATGCCACAGGCCAGCACCCTACTCTGAAAAGTGTGCCAGCTCCAGTGAAGTTCACCATCTTTATGGTCAGATCATTATCTTGGCTACAGTCCAATAACGGCATATCGAAAAGGTATGGTCAAGGTTGCGACTTTTACAAACAATTGCTATGAGATTGGAATGCAAAAAAAATTAATGTGTTTTTTATTTTGGTAAGTCACTGAAGTTTAAAAGCATGTCTACTATTGCGTTCTAAAAAATGGGTCATGTTCTAGAAAAGTTTAGGAAGCAGTGTGATATTTTGTTTATCATTGTCTTGGCTTTGCTGTGTCCACAGTTAAAGGTTACTTATCAGCCCTTTCGCCCCTTATATGTTTACCGGATCAGCCATCCATCTTCAGATCACCAGTTGAGATGCATTTTGTGAAGGGACTGAACCATATGTTACCCCCTACTCCTTTTATAATACTGCCATGGAATCTACATCTTGCTTTGACATACCTGATGTGTTTGCCTTTTGAGCCTATGCACAGTTGCCCTTTGTGCCTACTTACACTTAAAACTGTATTCCTGAACTGAACTTGTCCTATATGCTGCTATACCCCGCCAGAATGAAGGTAATCTTTAACTCCAAAACGCTCTTTTTTGACTCTCCCGAGGAAGTATTCACCTGGACCGATGAAAGGGCGCATTTCAAACCACACACGCCGCTACCACCAGATTCTGACTCCTTGCAGGGCTCACACAGGAGTCGACAGAACAGGGGCACGTCGGGACTGCGGCACAGATCCCGCTCCAACTGGAGAGCCCACAATCAGGCCGAGACAACCGAGTGATCCTAGCTCAGTCAGGCACATAGTCCAACAATATGGCCGCTGGCCTTTCCAGCGGGGATTTGAAATACAATAACTGGGGTCCCACATGCAGGCTCTAGGCGAAGAACGGACAGTCCACGCCCCTGGACATCTCGTGGTATGTTGTATAATGTTGGGATGGGTGGGTCCTTTTGGTGGGACTGCTTGGGACTTCACGTTTGGGGCCCGAGTGACGTCTTCGCCGCGACAGGTACTCCTTGTTTCTGGATGTATTGGGGGGGGGTTGTTGGTTTTTTATTGTTAACACAGTTTTTGGCACCGAACACACTGATACATCTCATGCCGACCATATCGTGATTACAGACATGGACTGTGACACGGGTTGATGACACAACAAACAGGTAATTCTCCGTTGGGAGAACTGAACATTATATCGTGGAATGTACGTGGCCTGCTGAATAAAATCAAGCGAGGGGCGGTACTCTGTTTAGCAAACCGATACGACGCAGACATTCTTCTGTTGCAGGAGACACATCTCTTGGGCAATAAAACTCCATGCCTTGGTAGATTTGGTTTTGCCACGGTATACTATTCCGGGTTTACGCGGGGTGCACGGGGCACGGCGATCCTAATACATCGCCGCGTGCCGATCCTCATTTCCAAACATTGGTTAGATCCTGGTGGGCGATTCACCATAGTCTCCGGCACGGTTGCGGAGGAACAGATAACGATTGGGAGCGTTTATGCCCCCCCCCCCCGCTGGGACAAACATTTGTGGATAAAATTACACAGCTTTGCGGTGACCTTCCTGACGGTCTGACGATTCTGGGTGGTGGCTGGAATGACGTGATGGCTCCCCAAGATAGGTGGCTCGCAGTGCGACAAACCCCCCTCCATCATCCAAGCTGAATATCCTGGCGCACACATTGGGATGGTGAGACACATGTCGCGCGTTTCACCCTACGACGCCGGGGTTTTCATATACATCGGCCGTGCACCCCACACTATCGCGGTTGGACTACATATTTCTTCCGCACAGCTTTGTGCACAGACTAGCGCATACCTCCATCCTACCTAGGGGTCTCTCCGACCATTCGCCCGTTCAAATTAAGCTGCGCCTGCAGGTTCAACGGGCCCTGTGCAGGTGGCGTATGTCCCCTTGGCTCCTCCGGGACGCTCACTATCAGGAGACTTTACGACTCGCCATTGCGGAATATCTTCAGTTTAATATGGACTCATCCCCATCGCGTATAATACTGTGGGAGGCCCTTAAGCCAACGATTAGGGGGGCAGATATAAGCTTCCGCACAGGCGAGAAATGCAGACGCCTGACTCAGGTACTTGAACTGGAGGAGCGTCAAAGCCAGTTAGAGACGCAAATATTAGAAGGGTCGGACCCAAGCACTCGGTGTAATCTCCTACTTATCCAACAACAAATCCATCAGCTCCTTACTGACGAGGCCAAAGAAGCGTGGTTGGCGACCCAGCATAGGATCTTCCAATGGGGCGAAAAGTCCAGCAAAATGCTTCATCGGCTATGTCAGGCTAGGTCAGCCCCTGTACAGGTACCCCTCCTGAGGGACCTGGATGGTGTGCTCTGCACTTCCCCTCAAACGGTGGTCCAAGCTTTTGCATCCTTTTATTCCAATCTCTATCGACAGCGGGAGCTAATATCGGAGTCCCTTATAGATGAATTTATATCGGATATTCCTCCCCGTAAGCACTCCGCTCAAGGGGAGAGGATGTAGCCTTACGGCTAGAGCGGTCGACCTCGAAGCTGGGGAACCGGGTTCGAGTCTCGGCAACGACGCTCAACATCCTGTGATTCTGGGCAAATCACTTAATCTCCCCGTGCCTAACAAAAATGAATGTGTCCTTCTGTAACGAAACTGGTGCTCATGTAAAGCGCTCTGATACCCGATTCGGGTCTAGTTCGCGCTATATAAAACTCTATAATAAATAAATAAGTACGGGACTTGCTAGATAGCCCTATAACGATAGACGAACTAAAGGCGGCATTAGCGAGCATTCATCCCGGCAAGGCCCTGGGTCCGAATGGCTTTCCAAGCGATTTCCTGCATCCACATATGACGACCTTGGGTCCACATCTGCTCGAGGCACTGCATGAGGCTCTAGAACAGCGTATCCTGCCCACGGACTGGCGGCATGCTGAGATCGTGGTGTTCCTCAAGCCTGGCCGTCCTCCTGATGACCCAGCTTCGTATAATCCTATCTCATTGCTCAATTTCGAGCCCAAGCCCCTGGGGAAGGTCCTGGCGGACCGCCTCCATTCATGCATCCAAGATCTCATTCACCCTGACCAGTCTGGCTTCATGCCACAGCGCTCCACCAGACATAATATTAGGCGAGTTCACAACGCCATTGCAGGAGCCCATAGACTTGGTCGCCCAGCGGCCGTTCTGCTGGCCGACATAGATAAAGCATTTGACTCCCTGAGCTGGACCTACCTCTTCAAACTCCTTCATGTCATAAACCTGGGACCTCGGTTCATAGCTTATACCCGGCTGTTATATACTGATCTCTCCGCATCTGTCCGTGTGGCAGGATTTCGGTCAGCCCCCTTTTCCATCCATCGGGGCACGAGGCAGGGATGCCCCCTGTCCCCCCTCCTGTTCGCCCTAGCCATAGAGCCCCTAGCGGTGTGGGTACGTCAGAACCCACTGATCCGGGGGATAGACTGGACACAGGAATATTCCGACAGAATCGCGCTCTACGCTGATGATGGTCTTTTCTTTATGACGGACCCGTGGTTCTCGGGGCCCCGTGTCCTCCAGATTCTTCGAATTTTTAGCGAAACTACTGGGTTGAGCACCAACCCATCTAAATCCACACTCTTCCCTATATGCGGGGAGCAGAGGAGTCAGGCGTGGGCTTCCGAATTATCCATTGCTACCACGGGCTTTAAGTACCTAGGGGTCTTTATATCGCCTTGCCCTACGATCTCATGAGCGCACAATATCGCCCCACTACTCCCGGCTGCCCGCAATGAAACGACGGTTTGGTCCCAGCTGCCTTTATTTTTATATGGACGATCCGCTATCTTTAAGATGGTGTCCCTGCCGCGTCTGCTATATCGACTTCAGAATTTTCCATATACTATTCCTCCTACATGATTTACGCAACTCAATGCGATCCTGAATAGATTCCTATGGCGGGGGTGCGATCCGGGTTGCACTTCGTACATGCGCACAATCTATTTATTGCGGCGGCATTGCAGCAGCCGACGTCCATGCCTATTATTCCGCCTCTCACCTTTTGGTGATTAATGAATGGTGGTATGGGTCCCGGTCAGATCCGGCCTACACATTCGAACGGGCGGCCATGGCTGGCACCCCCTTGCTGCACCTCCTGTACAGCAACGCGTCCCTAGAAACACTCCCTCCAGCATGCCGGACAGTTATACAAATCTGGAGACGCACAGTTAGATCCATGGGGTGGTCGGGCAGATTAACTGGCTCCACTCCCCTCTGGCAGGGCACGTATCTACGGCCCGTTTCCGCTCTGAGCGGGTTCCATAAATGGGACCTTATTGGGATCTCTACGCTTGGGGATATCATGCAGGGCACTACCCTTAAGCCCTTTCAGCGGTTGCAATCCGACTACGATTTACATAAATCTCAGTTTCATCGCTATTTGCAACTTCGGCACGCATTAGACCCCCAGATTCGTCATTTGGAGGCTCTACCAGAATTCCACCAGCTAGAAGGCCGCTTGCTGATGGGGGACATAGGGGCTCACAAAATCAGACAAATCTATCAGACGCTCAACACTCACACTAGGACCACCATACACAAAACTAGAGTGGCATGGGAGGCCGATCTGCCGACCCTCACGGACGATGACTGGACGGAAGCCCTGGCTAGTCCCCGGTATGCGGCGGTGTCATCCCGCTACCGACTCATTCAGTTTAAATACCTCCACCGGGTATATTACACTCGTTGTAGGCTGTGGAAAATGGGTGTTATCCAGTCTCCTCTGTGTCTCCGCTGCAGCAGTGATGACAGTTCCTTTCTCCATACTGTGTGGAGCTGTACGGGGATTCAGCCATTCTGGACTCGAGTGACGTCCTGCCTGGGTCAGGTTTTGGCATGGACCATCCCGCTTGACCCCAGATTGTTGCTCCTACATAGCACGGATGACATTGGGGGGAATCGCTACAAGCAGCACCTCTTATTCTTAGGTCTTACCCTAGCCAAGAGGGATATCGCACAGCATTGGAAGGCTTCGTCCCCACCTAGCGTTGCTGGATGGAAAAAGGCAATGGACAGGTGTATGACTGCGGAAATTGTGGTCTTTCAGGCAAGAGGGTGCCCACAGAAACACAGGAAGATTTGGGCCCGCTGGGCCACATACAGAGGTATTGATTTGCCCCCACTACTGCAGTCCGACTCCCACGATCCCATTGAACAATTGGTGGTCAGAAACTCACCTGTTTAGTCCGATGACTTTGACTTTCTGTGGTCGGGTATCTGTTCATAATGTGCATGTAACACTCTCTGGGTATGTTCGGTGTCGTATGTTGTATTTCCGTTCTGCTGTTCAGCAGGTCATATGGTTTTTGTATGATGTAACTAGGTACTGTATGCCACGCACACTATTTGTACTATCTCTGCTGGGCTTCGCCCATTCGGTACCTTGGAAAATAAATAAAAATTTGTTGTTAAAAAAAAAAAAAACTGTATTCCTCATCTCCATAACATCTGCCAAAGGGGTGAGTAAACTTTAGGCCTTATCGTCTCTTCCTCCATTTGTTTCCCTTTTTTCTGGACAAATTAGTCTTTTGAACAAAGACAGCATTCCTACCCAAGGTAGGCACACCCTTTTTTGTCAGTCAATCGAGCACCTTAATAATATTTTATGCACCGCCTCATCCATCAAAAGAGGAGTAACAGCTGCATCATCTTGATCCTAAAAGGTTCCTTCGTTTATCCTTCGACAGGATTACCAACTGTTTGTCAGGTTTTCTGAAATTAAGAAGAGCAAGGCTGTACAGAAAAGAACCATCTCTGGATGGATTGTCTTGTGTGTTAAGATCTGTTATGGACTAGCTAAAAACGCAACCACCATGAGGTTTGAGTGCTTACTCATGGTGTTAGCACACAGCGTGCCAATCTCGGATATTTGCAAGGCTGCTACATGGACGTCCCACCACACGTTCCCAAAGCACTACTGTCTGGTTAACCAGGTCCGGCGAGATAGACCTTTCACTCAATCTGTCCTGTAGGATTTCCCAGTGTGAGTCATTCCACAGTCCCACAACCTGGTATCTATTCAAAAAGTGAGGACTCTGCGGCTAGAAGTTTGTATCAGAACAAGTTACTTAGCTTCGGTAACACCTTTCCTGGTAGAGAGTTTCCATAACCACAGATTCATCACCTGCCCTCTCTCCTCCCTATTCTGTGGAATGCTCTCATTCAGTCCAGTCATAATAAGATTTCATCTCAAAAGATTCTGCACACTGTTTTGACACTCATTTTTATGGGCTCCATGTTTGTTGGCTAGAACGGAGTTCAGAAAGAAACTGATGCCAGCGTGTGCAGGTGGTGCATATATGCTGGTCGTGATGGCACATTACTGCGGAACGGAATGCCACCAGGTATCATGACGTTGCAGGATGCCACCTGTCCGCGCTAGAGGGGGGAATTGCTATGAAAAAGTTTTGGATCCAGTCTCATGCCTGGGGATATTCAAAAGGTGAGGAATCTGTTAGATACAGTCTCTACCAGAACAAGCATTGGCATAGCCAATAGGTCTCGCTTTTGGGACCTTATAAGTATTTAGTTATGCAGCACAATATCCTTGGTGCAACAACATCAACTGTTGCATGGCTACACACTTATATGGTCCCAAAAGCGAGACCTATTGGCTAGGCCAATGCTTGTTTACATAGTGACTGTTGAGTATCAGCTACGTCCTACTCCCAAATAGACAGCTAGCATGTCAACCGACCAGATAGAGAGATTCACACACACACACAGAGAGAGAGAGAGAGAGAGAGAGAGAGATTCACAGAGAGAGAGAGAGAGAGAGATTCACACACACAGAGAGAGAGAGAGAGATTCACACAGAGAGAGAGAGAGAGAGAGAGAGAGAGATTCACACACACAGAGAGAGAGAGAGATTCACACACACAGAGAGAGAGAGAGAGAGAGAGAGATTCACAGAGAGAGAGAGAGAGAGATTCACACACAGAGAGAGATTCACACACAGAGAGAGATTCACACACAGAGAGAGATTCACACACACAGAGAGAGAGAGAGAGAGAGAGAGAGAGAGAGAGAGAGAGAGAGAGAGACCTTGTGCCACTGACAGTGGCTGGTGTAAAAAAGTACTTTGTGGTGTACTAGTGTGCACAATGAGGGCAGGGGGCAGAAAGTGGCTGTAAGCAGGGCAGGTGAGAGGGGCCGTTTGTAAGCAGGGCAGGGGGCAGAATGTGGTTGTAAGCAGGGCAGTGGAGAGGGGCCGTTTTTAAGCAGGGCAGGCGAGAGAAGGTGGTTATAAGCAGGGCAGAGGAAAGGAGCCGATTGTTGTAAGCAGGGGAGAGGAGCCGATTGTTGTAAGCAGGGCAGGAGAGTCAATTGTTGTAAGCAGGGCAGGAGAGAGGAGCCGATTGTTGTAAGCAGGGCAGGAGAGAGGAGGTGGTTATAAGCAGGGCAGGTGAAAGGGTAAACATGTAAGCGGGGCAGGTGAGAGGGGTAGATAACTAAGCAGGGCAGGCGAGATGGGCGGGTTGGAGGAGGAACAGGTGATATAAAACGGTGGTGAGCAGGGCAGGTGAGAAAGGAGGGTTATAAGCAGGGCGTGTGAGAGGGCGGGTTGTAATCGGGGCAGGTGAGAGGAGCCGTTGGTGGAGGGCAGGTGAGAGGAGCCGGTGGTGGTGGTGAGCAGGGCAGCTGAGGGGAGCCGGTGGTGGTGGTGAGCAGGGCAGCTGAGGGGAGCTGGTGGTGAGCAGGGCAGGTAAGAGGGCGGATTGTAATCAGGGCAGGTGAGAAGGGAGTTGTAAGCAGGGCATGTGAGAGGAGCCGGTTGTAAGCAGGGCAGTGGGCCCGTTGGTGTCAGAGGCAGGTGACCCGCTGGGTGGCAGAATAGGTGAACATAAGTGCTGGTGGCGGAGCAAATGTCCCCTCTCCCCCCTGGCAGGACCCCTTCCCTCCCTCGCCCAACCACCCCTGTGAGACACGACAGCGCTGCACCTCACCCAGAACAGGAGGCTGAAGGTCTTAAGCAGGCAGAGGCAGCCGCCCCCCGGCCGGTCCGCCATGGCTGGAACCCCTGCTCCGGCCGGTCCCCGCTGTCCGAGCCCCGGAGATGCTTCGATGGACCCTCCCTGAACCCTCCGGTGTCGCTTCCCGCCCCGCGCACTCCCTGCTCCCTCCCTGTCCTGCTCGCACTGCTTTCGGTTTCAGGAACCGCTCCCAGGTCAGGCCCGGCCCGCCCCGCCCTTTAAAGAGGCAGCCGGAGGCCTGTGGCGTCGAAGCGGCTGCAGGTGGGTTTAATCCATAGAGGGGTGCAGCCTCCGTCGGTGCAGCGGGTGCAGTGGCACCGGGGCCCAGAGGCCTGGTTATTACTGCATTTCACAGATCAATCGACGGCCGTGGGTACTACAGGTCCCTTCTTTCACCATGGCCAGTGACGCACTGGCTAAGCCACTGACTGTGCATTATCCTAAAATGTATAGGATCCAGAGGGGGAGGGAACGTGTGGGGAGAGGAGACTGCTTCTTTCTAGGCCTAGGAACCAGGTTCTTCAAGCTACAGGTGCCTTCCTCACAAGCATGATAGCCGGGGAAAAAGAAACTCACCATGGCTATAAAAAACAAGCATTTGAAGGCACGCGCGGGGAGGAGGGGGGGCGACGCGAGTGGTGCGCGCGCCTCGCGCTGAAAGTTAAATTTAAAAAAAATAAAAATGAAGCTGATAGCCGCGCGGCCGTGAAAGTGACACGGCCGCGCGGCGCGAAAGTGAAAGGAAAATGAAGCTGACGAGGAGGGGGGAGGGTATTCACGCGCTGTAGTGCACGTCGCGCGCGCTTGTGCGCTTGCGAGCAGCAGGCGTGACCACACGCTCGTGCACCATGGCCTTTTGCTTGCGCGTAACCGCCCGAAAAAGGCCACGACGCACGAGCGTGTGGTCAGCTTCTGAAACCCCCTTACATAAAGTCTCGCCAGAGCAGCGCTTGCGCGCTACTCGAGGCTCGACCTAAAAAGCATTACCGAAGGTAAGTACCTTAAGACAGATTGTGTTCCATGTAAAAGTGCATGAGTGCAGTATATTCAAGTCCCATATTTTATTAGGTTTGTTTTGTTAGAGGCCACATTGTATGTGTTAGATAGGTACAGTCTGTGGAAACTCACCACAAAATTATTAGGAAGATAATATCTTACAAACATATATGGTCTTTTGGAACATAAACTCTTCTAAATGATCTCTTAAAGGTTGTCCTAAGCTAATGGTTGCAGTTTCTTGGCCCACGGTTTTGAATGGTGATTAAAACAAATGAGAAAATTCTTCCATCTTGGAAAGATAATTAGACCCAATCGTAAGAAAGAGGATCAGACTGTTCCTTCAATGTATAGTCTGATTGCTTGACGGAGTATCCAAAGTAGTAGTTGAGCTTGTTATTGGTGAATTGGAAATCAGTCTGTGTTGAATAATTAATGATAAACCTCTCAAGAAGGCCGATTTCCAGTTAGGCATGGGGAATATATATATATATATATCTATATGAATATATATATATAAATATATGAGTGTATTGTGCACCACAAAATTATTAGGAAGATAATATCTTACAAACATATATGATCTTTTGGAACATAAACTCTTCTAAATGATCTCTTAAAGGTTGTCCTAAGCTAGTGGTTGCAGTTTCTTGGCCCATGGTTTCGAATGGTGATTAAAACAAATGAGAAAATTCTTCCATCTTTGAAAGATAATTAGACCCAATCGTAAGAAAGGAGGATCAGACTGTTCCTTCAATGTATAGTCTGATTGCTTGACGGAGTAGCCAAAGTAGTAGTTGAGCTTGTTATTGGTGAATTGGAAATCAGTCTGTGTTGAATAATTAATGATAAACCTCTCAAGAAGGCCGATTTCCAGTTAGGCATGGGGAATATATATATTATCTACTGGCGGTCGCCAGTAGATAGTTATAGTTACAACCTATTATCCATAGGAAATCCGCGACATTCTATTTGAAATAACTCTCTTGCCGGTTGACGTATCTTCGCAAAATTTTCAAACTTTGTGGCCCGCTCCGGTCCGCTCCTACCCTGAAAGTCTCGGGGGATTCGTCAAGCGGGGGCCGAGAAAAAGGGGGTCCCAAAACGCGTTTTCCCCATGCATTTTTCCATAGGAAACTTTAGACACGGCTACAGCCCGAACTGCTGAACGGAATTACACCAAATTTGGCAAAGAGGTAGTTCTTGGTTCAGAAAGAACCCTTTTGTTAAATGGTGTAAATCCGTTCAGTAGTTGCTGAGAAAATGAAAAGTAAAAAAGATAGTGATATCTAGGGCCGCGGATCCTCCCGAGCACGAGCTTTATGTTAATTGGCTGTCAACACTCCAAACCAGGAAGTGTTGGCAGCCATTTTGTCCCTCGGTAGAACCGAGGGACAGAAACAAGTGCGCAAAGCGCACAAAGGGGGCAGGGTAGAAACACCCTGACCCCCTAGGTCTGCTCAGGGGGTCCCACAAGGATCCCCTGGGAATTTTTTTTTTTTTAAAAGATCGGCAGGATGCGCTCAGGGAGCGCGAACCCTGCCGAAAAAAAAATCGAAGCGCGGTCTTCCGCGCTCGATGGTACTGGCCCTCGGGTGGGCCAAGTCCCGGGGCATGCTGGGGGGTTAATTTATGTGTGGGGGCCTCTAAGGGCCCCAAGCCCGGGGACCACCACCCCTCGGGGCCTTATGTATAATGGTGCGGGAGGGCTCTGAGCCCTCCCGCAGCCTCGAGGACCACCACCTCCCCGGGGCACTAAGAAAAATTAAAATGGGGGTCCGTTTTGGACCCCCAAGCCCCGGGGACCACCACCTCCCCGGGCTTTCAAAATGTAGGGAGGGGGGCCGCGCGGCCCCCTCCTGGAGCCCTTGATGGCCCTGGGGACCACCACCCCCAGGGCTGGCTCCTGCAGTGTCCCGGGGTGCCTACCCCGGGACACTGCTGTTTGCAATGACAGGACGGGAGCCTCGCGGCTCCCGTCCTGTCATTGCAACTGCTTTGGATATTGGAAGAGAAGCAGGAAACCTGCTCTCTCTTCCAATATCCAAAGCCGATGCCTTTCCACATGGGGAGCAGCATGTTAGCTGCTCCCCATGTGCTAAGCAATGCCGGCTCCCGTAGGACACGGGGAGCCGGCGGGACTGTGGGGGCTTGGGGACCCCCACAGTCCCCAACGAGAGGGCCAGCCCCGGGGGATGGGGTCCTCGGGGCCATAAGTGGCCCGGGAGGGGGGCCACGCAGCCCCCCTCCCCAAAGTAAATTTTTTTTTTTAAAGTGCAAGGCCGGCCCGGGGATGGGGTCCCGGGGCCTCAAATGGCCTGAGGAGGGGGCCACGCAGCCCCCTCCAAATAAAAAAAAGAGGCCATGCCCCGGGGATGGGGTCCCCGGGGCCAATACAGGCCCAGGGAAGGGGGCCACGCGGCCCCTTCCCGTTTTTTTTTTTTATTTTAATAAAAAAAAAAGGGGTAAGGCCCTGGGGGATGGGGTCCCCAGGGCCCAAAAATAGGAAAAGGAAGGGGCACTGACCATGTCATGAGTGATGTAATATATGACGTCATCAGCAGTGCATTGCGGGGGCGTGAGTTATAGTTAGCTGGACTAACTATAACGGGGGAATTTCACGGGTTTTGTACGAGTGCAATGTCCAACTAACTATAACTGTCCCTAAAACCTATGGTTTTTTCAGTGAATTTCAAAGGTTTTTTAAATGCTAATTTGTAACTATAACGTCCCTGAAACCTATGGTTTTTTCAGTGAATATATATATATATATATATATATATCTATATGAGTGTATTGTGCAACTGAATCTATTCCAGAGGCCCTATAATGTCCCATGGGAATCTCTCTATACTTCTTTTGTGGATTTCTGGGCATTATTTTGTCAGGAGATATGCTTTCTTTGTGGCAGACATGAAGGGCTCTTGGGAGTAGGAAGGTTGTTCAGAACTCAGTCACCACTTGCATGTAGGCAATTGGACTCGGGAGCTCTGAGTTGAGAATAGATTATGCTGTAGAATCGTCTGATCAACGGATTAAAGCAAAGGTGTATACTAACTCCATTCCTCCTCAGTCTTTATGACTGATCTGCTGGGTACTTTGAGTGAAGTAAGGGCTTTCCCACCTATGCTAGAAGGGAGTCTATTCAAAACTCTGCTTTATGCTAATTATCTAATCATTGTGGACTAAATGTCAAAAACAAATAATAATGGTCTTGTCATGACTATAGATAAAAGCTGCTCGTAACTTATTGGTGAAAAATCCAGTTTGTTAAAGAATATTTTTACCTAAGGATTATTTTACTTGATCTTTAAACTGAAATGCGCATGATAAAATATCAAGTTAGAGAACCAAAGCTTGGAAGACTGGCCTGAGCTATTTAAATGCAGTTCACGGAGGTGTGTCACTTGCCTCACAGAGGAGGGCATACCTGGCCAAATTTGTTGCTTCAATGTTATATATCAATTGTGGTTTTCGATTTGCTAAAGAATGTAATCCTGGATTAAGGTACATTGTGGAAAAAGGGAGTGGTGTTAAACTCAGGAGTTATGTATATTTAAAAGCTTCTGTTGGGGTTAACTTCTGTAAATATACTTGCTGTGATTTCATGAATAAAATATTTAGTGCAACTTGTTAAAGCATAGAGTTTGTCAGTAGTAAGTAGGTGCTAAAATTGCTTTATGCTGGAAATTTCAGTGGGTCACTGAAATTTAAGAATATTTGCACTGGCTTAGAAGCATTAAGTAAGTAGTGCTCTATCATGCTTGATGTTTCTCTTCTTTATTGTGCACCTATCATACTATCTCCAACCGATTACAGCACAACCTACTGGCAACCAAATACCTTCTATGTATATTAGTTTAACAGTCCTTGTTGAAGTTAGACATGAAATTGGTTTGACATTTATATAATACACATCTTTTGTTTGTAGGGAACTGGATCAACGTTATATGATTGGGGATTGCAAGGGTATATTGCTGTAGAATCCCTCTGGAAAGATGGTGGCAAAAAAAAGAAATCTCTGAAAAAGGGTGGTGAAAAGGTAAGGATTCCAGAAAAGAGCATGTTAGTCGCATTCAGCAATTCTTCTTTAGGAAAATTTATAATTCTGTTTAGTTTAAATAATTATGATGCATTATGCCATCTTTGTTCCCCCCCCAAAATGTGATCTTGGGCAGGTACAGACTGTTTGCAACTTGTAATGAAGAAATAGACTCTATTGCCCAAAATATGAGATCATATCACTGGAGGATTTTTGTTGAAGATGGATGGAAGTGCTTGCTGCATGGCTTGATAGCCGTACTGAAATGTAATGATTTGGGTTATCCTTTTGCCTTCTCAAGGCAGCAATACTGAAGGCAATTAAATGTTGAAAATGCAATTTTTGTGCAGGAAGAGATTCTCAACTTTTGTTTAACAGTGGACTCTCATTATGGGATTGCTTTGGTGATGTCTGTCTTTAAACACTTTATCTACCCCAATTTGCACTTTCATGACAGCCAGGACTCCAAGGAGTCACAACAGTTCCCCGTACTGTTGAAAGATGAAGAGAACTTTATGAGCAATAGACTAAAATCTTGTCTCCTTTGAGGTAATCTTCAATAGTAGAATAGAGATATTTGTACAAGAAAACTACTTACTAATCTGTCCAGCTTGTTTTCTGGCATATTACACAAAATGAACTGGAAAATGATGTACCTGGATGAAATGTGAAAATGGCCCAAGGTGAGCTGCAGAAGTCTTTGTCTCCCACACTCTCTTCTGTCTCGTCAAGGGAATACCCTAAAAATCCAGAAACTATAGTTGGAGAATAGAGCCAGATTTGTACTCTTAAGAAATAGTTCAAAGCAATGTCCAAACTGATTCCACCAGCAGAAAATCATAAGGTTTCCAAACCCTAAATGCCCTTACTAACACTAACTTAAACTTCCTAAATCAAGTGGGAAAACCGTACAGTCAGAAGAAACTACTTCAGACATTAAATACTTTCTCAGGAGCAATTAGAAATCCTTCACTCAGCATTAGAATCAGAAAATTCCCAGAATGTGTCAGAAGTTTCACTGAGCCAGATTGGCCAGCAAGGATCAGGTGGCACAATGATCCTTTTAACTGCTGATGCTTGTTTTTCCCAGAATGTTCTGTAGTCTTGTGGAATTTTCTGGCATAATGCTGGAAGACTCGGGATACTGGGACTTGTAGTTCCAAAATCTACCAAGGTGTAATTTATCACCAGAGAATATACCCTGATGGGTACTATAGTTCTGAGAATTACAAACATTGCAAGAACATCTGCAGCTGCCAATAGCAACCAAAGCACCACTTTTCTGCCAAAGACCACCAAGGACTACTCAATGTCCCATGTGTTGAATTAGATACCTGACAAGACATTGTCCAGAGCTTTAGTGAAGCAACAGTCTCCACATTTATTTTGTCATAGAAAATGGTGATTTTCCGCAACTTGGTGAGAAGAAAATCTGGATTTTATTGAAAACACGAAGGACAATATTACGCAGATCTCCTTTATTTGCCCCACTTAGAGCTGCAACAAAAAAGTAATGTGGAGCTTCATCAACATTCTAAGATGCAATAAAACCAGTGAGCAGCAGCCACCTTCCTTTTTAGGTCGAGCCTAGTGCAGCACGCATGCTCTACTCTAGGAGATGACCTTTTGGAATCGGTCTGCACTTTTCACAAACTTGTGCATGCCGCGGCATCCACCTTGCGGGAGCGAGCAGCGGCGCGCAGGGGCCATCCGTTAGTAATTAGCGTGGCCGCGCTTGTTGCTTTTGCTGGGTAAACTCTCCATTTGTCATATCAGTTGTGTGCAGCAGGTGGCGCCGTTGTAGTGCTTGATACTAAAATAGCACATTCCTACAGGCTTGTTGTCTATATTAGACTGGAACGTTTTTAGGTTTGGCTTAAAGAGTGTTGTGTGTGCCATTCATCCATGACAAACGTTGCGGAGATACAAATAATAGATGTTGAGGTGCGGCAAGTGGAATTACCATTTTTCCATTAATTTAGAAAAAGGTGTGCAAAAATCAAGCTTTAGGAAACCAGTTTAGCTCTTATTCTTTTATTGATGTTATGCGTCTTTTACTACAGACATTTTCCATTTTTGTACTCACTATTTTCACAAGCTAATCTTCATGCGAATGTGGCATATGCTGTTTAATTGGTGCGAATTGCACTGTTAGAAATGGAGATCTGTCTTTACGCAACTACTTGTAAAGTGGGCATTTACTTTGATTGAAGCCTATTTGCATATATGCATATCACTGCGCTTTTATTGATGGTAACTCGCCATCAGTTTCAAGAAGATAATTTTTTACATTCCTTGTCGCATTAAAAGGATGTATTGCTTATGACCCAAAGCCTGCAAAGAAATGTAAACATTTGTTTATGAAAAGGTTTGATAAACCAGCAGAGTAACATAATTACAAAGAATGTGGTAGTGTTTGCTTTTTACTTTATCTACTATAGTTGTTTAGTTACGAAACTGTTTAATAGCTTTGGAGGCAGATAAAAAAAACGTAAGTGAAACACCAAGTGCTTGTATTATTTAGTAGTGAAGGAAACCCGGTAAACGTAATTTTGATATACTGCATAGTAGTTGGTTTGCTAGATTTCTCTCTGTATGCTGGCATCATATTTTGACCCCGCGCTTTCACTTTTTACATCAATGCATTCTGGGAATTGTAGTATCCTGACACTAATGGTTTGTGAAGTGAAAGATCAGGAATAGCTGTATATGGGGTTATTACACACTGCTGCTAAAATCGTATGCCAAATCTCGGCTGTGCAGTTGTTATTTGTGCTGTGTAGACATGATATTAGTGCATCTGATTTACACAGTAGCTAAAACAAATGGGGTAAATCGTAGGCAAATCATTTTGCAGATATTTTGAGCGTGTTATTACTGAATGCTTGCTGTTTTGTGCTCACCAGCCAAAGTAGTTGGCAGTAAGAGTGAGTGTAAAGTATGAGTGAACGCTATTTTCTCTCATTTCTAAATCTGTACAATTGCTAAGAGGTGTGAACATTTCATTTGCATCCTTTTTACTTCTCGCACCAGTCTCTACTTGAGGCACGGTGTTCCACATAAATTTAATGATGTGGAAAACCTAAGTATGTCGTATGCTATTACTAGAAAGATAAAGGTGCTACATTCAAACGCTACATATATATCATTATTCCAGAGTGCCCAGGGCTGGACATCGTCTGCAGAGAACACTGTATTGCTACTTACAGGCTATCATTTAACAAGCATTGGCATAGCCAATAGGTTCTGCTTTGGGACCTTATAAGTGTTTAGTTATCCAGCACAATATCCTTGGTGCAACAACATCAACTGTTGCATGGCTAAACACTTATAAGGTCCCAAAAGCAAGACCTATTGGCTATGCCAATGCTTGTTTAATTTGCTGTGAACATCTGGAACTTTCAAAAGAACTTTGCATTGCAAATTGCTGTTACCGGAAAAATCGTCTCCAGCTCAGTCACATCCACTCCCCTGCAACCATTTCCCACATTGCTTTTCAGACTAAGAGAAAACACATTAGACCAGGGAGCGCATTCCAAGGGCGGGATGATATTGCCTTCCATGTCTTTTATTAAAATCCAGATTTTCTTCTCAGCGAGCTGTGGAAAATCTACATTTTATTGCAAGCTAAAGTGACCAACATAAAGAAAGTTTAAAGCTCTGCTACCAAACAACCTGTAGCACTCATTAGAGGTTTAAAGTTGAAACTTCGAAACATTGAATCACTAGACCAATCTGCTCTATATAGAATATCCAGCCTCCCCCGCCCTCAATCATGAAGTCTTTAGATGCTTGAATGGACACCAAACACACCACCTTCCACTCAAGCCAGATGCATCACCTTCTTCGCCCACCTTGCTAAAATTGGGGGGAAGAGACTGGGTTTAAGAGGTGGTTTAGAAGAAATCTGTAGCTGTGAAACCCCTTCGGGTCGAATCATCACTGCGTGCCTCTCATACATTTTAACATTTCTGACCACACACAATTTCTCATTGTCACGGAACATGGAGTAAAAATAAATTGCCACAGATAATGTCATAATGATTCCAGCCAAGGAAAAGCAAACACTTTCAGTAATGAATATCCTGCTTGAAATATCAAGAACCCTCCAAAAGAGCTAGAACATTAGTTACATGCCAAAGGCAATTATATCTGCTAACTTTGCGGGTTTGGAAAGCCTGCACAATCTGGCCATTAACCAAATGATGTCCTGCTGCAGTTGCTGGCCTGTAAACATTAACAGTTCTGTATGGTAAGCTATTCTCAAACAATTCATACATATCATCTATCTAAATTGGCATCTAATTCTATCACAATATCTGGGATTTCCCCAAAAATCGCTTTGCCATTCAACACCTGAACATTCCTTACCCACCAAGTCAACTTCGCTTTCAGAGTGAAACCAGTCCTCTGAGTGAAATCTAGACCTAATTGCAAATGCATGGCTTTCAGCCTCTGCAGAGCCTGATATTTTAATGGACCAGAAAATAGCCTGCATAGTGGAAGAAAGCAGACCTAAAACTCAAGCTAACATTCTCAGAGAAATCCGATCTAGTGTGAAAATCTTTTGTATTTCTCTCTGAATTTTCTTCAGTTTCTCCCTGTGCAACTTCAAAATACCTCCCAACGTTCTCACCATAAATGCCAAATACGGAGTCTCCTGCCTTGAAAATAAACTTCAACCTGTTCAGTATAAAATCCAGATTATTCAGTAACCTCACCTTCAGATCCTTTTAGTGTTCAGCAAGCTCCTGTCTTGTCATTATCAGAATATCCAAACACGATCGGTAAACAGCCAGGGATTAGACAGCTGTACTACCTGGAATTGTCACTTATATAGTATATTGTGATTGCACGTTGCCCACCTCAATGGTCAGCTACTTATTGACCAAGCTTCAACATTGAATATATACAAATAGAGAGGCAAACACAAACAATTCATGAATGTAATGAATTCAAGAAGCAAGTGAATAAAAGTTGCAGGTCCTGGTTGTTGTGTTGGTTACTTTTCTTTATTCTCGTATTTCTTTTTCTATCAGATCTAGCGCAACCAACGCGTTTAACCTTAAAGAAGGCTTCATCGGGCATAAAATTGTATAAGCCACTCGAGAAGAAACAAGATTTCTCTTTAGCAGATAGTCAGGCTTATTTGAACTCTTTCACAATTGCTACAGGTTGTATTACCACAGTTTTTCAATGTTTCCAAAATTCAAGGATATAGGCAGAGTAAAGCCCATGCACGTGTCCTCACTTCCCCATGGAAGTCAAACAAAAACGGGTTGCTGTCGTGTTAGAACGCGTAATGGTCAGGATATTCTTCTACACATGGTGGCGTCTATAGGGCTTGGGTAGGTCGTATATCTTGGAGGAGCGCTAACTGCGGCTTCATTTCTCGCCACTGCGCGAATGCCCGGATTGACACGATGGGGCCAGTAGTTCCCCCACCTCTAGGTGTATCCTGAAGGTATCTTGTTTGTAATTTGCACTGGGCTACATCACGGGTCCAGTTCTCAGGGTATGGCACTTCACTCACACAACCACATATACTATCTGTCCCTGTCAGAGTAGACGAGGATCCCTTGGTCCTGACAAAATGCCGAGATCCCTTGGACTTTAAACGGGCATGAAACATGTTGACCCCATTCACTACATACATTCCAATTTGAGCTCGAGAGGTTATATAATTTCTCCGTCTCCAGCCACGACTTTCTAGTCCTTGTTTTTAACGTAGCATAGAAACCCAGTGAATAAAGGATTCCTTGTGGGTTTCCTATAGCTATTTTTAATTCACTCTTGCATTTTCCGGTCTCTACTCACACCAGTTTTTTTGCCCCCACAGCCAGCAGACTTCACATCGGCAAAAAGAGAAGTCGTCCGGCAAAGAGCCCCCCTGCGGGGCCAGTTGGGCATTTTCAGCACCGGCCCAACGAGGAGCTGCCCGATGATGAAGCATGACATCCTTCGGGTGTGTGAGGGCCCTTGCTCCTAAAAGTAGCTTTCCCCCCAGCCATGCTTCCTACTTCCTGGCACCTGGGATATAACCCCTCCCTCTCAACGCCTTCCTTAGGAACCGCATACTCCTTTCTCTTGCCATATATTATCAGAATATCATTTAAATGAATTATGAGTCAGGCTCACTTTGCTCTTAGTGAGGCCACTACCGGACATAACCTTGTAAAGCACCAAGGGGAGAAAGATGACCCGAAAGGAAGGCTGCAAACCTCTGCATCTTTCCAGCCCATTTCAAATGTGTCTGATTCGGTCTCCAAATAGAAAGTCAAAAATACATCCTACAAATATAGACGTGTTAGCCCATCTCCCTCTTGAAGAATGTCCCTGAGTAAGTGAGTCCCTTCCATTTTGAAGTGATGATACACCACCCATTCATTCAATACCCCCAAATTCAGGATTGGATGCAGTTCTTTCTCTTTCTTTTTTACAAGGAAAATGTTGCTAACAAAACCAGCTAAACTCCAATCCGCTCTTACAATTGTATTTTTTATCCACAGCTGTCTGCTCTACCATCCGTCTCTTCTCTGGAACGAACCATATTTTTTTATATTCTCTCTCCTGCACTGGCTCTGCCACAGACTCTATTCTGAATACCATTGCAGCTTCCAAAACCCATGGGTCCAGGCTTACTTTCTCCCATTTCCTGTAAAAGTGGGCGTGTCTTTCACCCTGCATTAAGGGGGATATATGAAAGGTATGTTCTTGTTTGCTGCTCTCCTCATGTACTCTCCTCCTTGAAATTGTGGATTTTGGGAGAAGGTGAAAAAGTAGTTGTTGATATTCCTTGCCCTTAGTCAGGGAACCAACCATTGTTCTCCAGGCCACTTCAAAAACATAGACCCTTCATGTCCCTTTGATACTTCTGCATAAAGAAAAAAATGTCCCTACCAAAACGTAGATATTTATTTTATGAATGTTTCCCAAAACGTATACCCTGTGCTGCTGAACCCCCTTCATGTGAAGCCAGCACCACAAATTTCTGATCTCTTTTGAGACATATGCTTTTTCTTTGCTCTAACCACTGTGCTACATTTGCATTACCCTACAATCGCACGGTTTGCTGCACCCATTGAAGTAGTTATTTTACATTCAGTCTTTTCTTGTCTGTATAGGCGTCTTCTGCCATGTCAAGAACAACCTTTTTGGAGGACCAACCACATCTTATAAGTTGTCTTTTCCACTCTTAAGACTCTTATCATGCCCGTTGCTTGGATCCCTGACACCCTTTCCTATGAAAGCTAAAATTGTTGGATCTAGATCTGGGGTTGCTGTGATTTTTATTAGCCAAAGTGGTGGCATCCTGACCACAGTCTGAGAAAGACTTCTTAGGGATTGACCTCCTAAGCCAATAATATACTCTGCCACGTACTGGGCTGGCGCCCATTCTGGCAGTAGAGAGTGCTCTACATAAATGTATCGAAGATGTCTTCCTCAAATGATCGGAACTGACTTTATTCACAGTCTGTTTATCCTCCCCATCTCTGTCTGATTCTAAATCAAAGGAAGAGCTCACCTCCACCTCTGCACTTCAGATGTATCATCGGAAAGCACCGATGTGTGTTTCTTAAACCTTTTCTCCATTGACTTTTTTTCTTTTCTGAGCCCTTTTCTTGCCCTTCCTGGATGCCTTCGGCATCATTCTTGTCTATCCACAAACCGATATTATGGTCTGTCATTGCAGTTTTCCTTCACTTAATGGTATTCCATTTAAGTAAATGCTTTCTTTCGTGAGTTGCCTTTTTGGACAAACCAACACTTGAAGTTATAAGCTCCACTGAAGACCAATCCCTTTCCTCCTCAGATATCTGAGAAATGGATTGACCTTCTATCATAATACTTTCTTATCTTTTTTCTACATGTTCACTTATTTCAGATAATCTTTTCCAACGTTCTACTGAGTCTCCTCAAAGCTATCACCTAAATGGACTTCCTCTTTTATATCTTTCACCCTGTATTCTTTTTCCTTTAATTTGTCAGTAAGTATTTTAGTATTCAAAAAGAAATAAATGCCCCAGAGTTGGAACAACACTCGTGCTGAAAAGCCCCTGATAAAAAAAACTTGCTTACTATCAGTACAATCCCACCCAAACTGTGAAAATAGCAGACACACTGACTTAACTAACAATTGGCAAATTCCTCAAAATGGTTGCTCTTCGCCATGATGCACGTTGTTGTTTGCGGCACGTCTAAGTAAACAAAGAATGAGAGGCGGCCGAGTGCGAGCTCTACAACACAATACCCACACGCTGATGGGTGACTCAGTCTCTTCACGCATCAGATGACCCAACACTATAGTGTTTAGCTCCTGAACTCATGCATCATTCTACAGCATGCTCAATAACTGTAAACCGCCTTAACTAAGCTGACAATTATACCCCAAATAGAAGTATCTCCCATTTAGGAACTATGACCAGGATTCAAACCACAGTATTAATTTCCCAAAAGGGTGCTAATGTAAAACATTATTTTGGAATGCTGGTCTTGTTTTTTATTCGCATCCTAAATAATCCATTGGGTTACATACAGACTCTTAAGAAACATCCTAATTAAATGTAACCTAAATGAAACCTTTCGGTTACAATGATAATGACACCATATACGCTCCAACATAAATCCCACAATTCTGGTAACCCTAACAGAAATTACACATAAAACTTGTCTGTTGTGAACAGCAGCAAAAATGAAGGAAGTTAGATGCTGGTTCACTTATTTTACTGCCTCTTAGAAAGTTAAGGTTCCGCAGACCTTTTTTGTTGCTGCTTTGAGTGGAGCAAATAAAGGAGAGCCGCATAATGTTGGCCTTGTGTCTTGCCGTAAAACTGAATACATTGTTCTGTATCATCCTGACCCTGTATGATTGAACATACAAACGTTTACCAAATTCTATTAGAGAATGGACAGAACGATTGGCTTGTGAAAAGGTCACCTTATTATGGAAGCAGGATAAAGCTCACACTAAAACAACTGGGCCCAACTCTGTACATATCAATAATGCCGTTTTATCAAACTTGCATTGAATCAACATTAAGTCCTCCTACCCACTAATATATTAATCAATCCCTTTTGCCTCTAATGCCCCCTTCATTTCAAACTGTTAATGTTCACAGACATATTGGTGCTGTACAGGCTTACCAGCTCCCTTTCAAACAATACAGTCCTATATCTACCATTCAGCCTACCCACATCTTGACCAGGAGTACCAAACCCTTGAGGTCTCTCCCTTTGTTACCTTCTTTTGCAAACGTAATTAGCCTATCTTATGCAGACTTCAATTTTCCATAGGCTTTCTTTTGCCTCCTTCCTGCGACAGCTACTTAGTCAGTTTTTCCCCACTCAGTCATGCCTCCGCAACTTGTACCATTCTAAAGCACATTTTCCAAGGCCATCCTTATCGCGTAAATGAATGAAAATGTAGTCTGCGTATGCGAGATGGAGGCGAGTCCTATTCATTATGATCACACCGCTTATGTCCATTCAGTCAACCATCCAGTCTTTGTGGTTGGGGAGTGGGCTTCTCTTCCCTCTGCCCTGGGCCTTCTCTAGCAAAGCAAAGTAAACCTGGGCTTGGTTTCTGTTTGTGAAAATGTTGGTTTATTATGGAACCAAGATGAAGCTCACACTAAAGCATCCTAGGCCAACAGCCATACACCATTCCTCAAACTAAAATTGAATCATCTTTAACACCCCTCCCACCCACCCTCTAACCAATCACCTGACTCCATTGGGCTCTATCATCCAATTCATCTTTTCCACAATCTCATTCTAAAACTGTTATTTAACATTTGAGGCATTTTACAAATGTCATGCCTACTTTAGTTCTCCAGAGCCTATCTTCCACCACCATAAAATCCTTCCCCCGAGGTATTTTTCTGCCCTCCTCCACCCTTGTATGTCTATTTCATCAAAAGCCAGCTCTAAACTATCTACATCAATATAATCAGAAACATTTTGTTAGCCAGAGCTACAGCTCTGTCCTGTCTGAATAAAACTGGCTAACAGCATATAATGTCCCAGTTTGACCCATTTAATGCCATGTGTCTTGCAAAACCCGCAAATGTTTCTATTTCTCTCTATTCTTCCACATCACACCACAGGAGAGCAAATAAGTTAGGTGACCCAGGACACTGGCAGAAAGGCACCTTTGGCTTAGGCTGGAAAATTACAACTTTCTAAAAGTGGCATTTTCTAAATAGAAATCTAAAATCCAACTTGACCATTAGGTTGGATTTTGAATTACTATTAACTTGAGTCCTTGAATGATTTTGCTAGCTTGTCCCCAACTGAAGTTATGCATTATAAGGAGTTATAATGTAACTCAGTGCTTTTATATGAGAGAGCTGGCTTTGCTACAGTGAAAACGAATTTGGAGGTTTTTCACTGCCAGGGCATGTAAAGCCTTAAATATACATGTCTTACTTTTTAAATACCATGCACCCGTACCTCTGGGTGTTTAGGGCCTACCTTAAGGGTAACATATTCATAAAAAGGAAGGGTTGGGCCTTGCGAAAGGTTTGTTTTGCCTGGTCGAAATGGCAATTTAAAACTGCACGCACAGGCTGCAAGGGCAGGCATGTAGACATGTTTACAGTGCTATATTAGTGGGTGGCACAATGAGTGCTGCAGCCCACTTGAAGCATTTAATTCACAGGCCTTAGGTACACATAGTCCCTGTAGTAGGGACTAAAAAATAAATTAAGTGTAGGCCTATTTTACTATGTTTAAAAGGGAGTGCACAAGCACTTTACCACTGGTTACCAGGGGTAAAGTGCACAGTCTTCTAGCCAACAAAAAACGGGTTCTGTAACACAATGCAAAAATCATGTGACTGTAGAAAGAGCAAATATCCAACGAGCCCTCTCTTTAAATCAACAGTTGTGATGTATTTTATCCAAGGTGCGGCTCACATGTTTCTCCCAAAGCTGTTCTCATGCCCCAAAGGGGCTTGAACTTGGTTAACATTTTTTATGTGCACGCCTTTTCAGTCAATACACTTCTACTAACTAGGACTATTGGCACTCAAAATGGTTTTCCTGATTGCAATCACCTCTGTGTGTCATGCTAGTCAACTGGAGGTGCTCTTGATGCAACCACCGTACACCACTTCTTGGTATTCAGAACCCAGGCAGTCTTCTTGCCCAAAGTTGGGACACCTTTTTATGTTGGCCAGCCTTTCACTCTGCCAGCGTTTTTTTTACCAGCTCACCCATTGAATGAGTTGCAGAGGCTCCATCAGCCCTACCCTAAAAGGGATTTGAACTTTTACATTGACAGCACAAAAGAGCATTGTATGGTTCATTAACTCTTTGTGGGATTCTCTAGAGCAAAGAAGGGTAAGACAGTGCAGAACAAGACCCTGCCAAGATGGATAGTCTTTGTGTTCAAATCTGCTATGTGCACGCTAAAAATAAAACCCAGAAGGCCTGCAGGCTCATACCACCAGGTCCAATGCCACAACAATGGCATTGGTAAGGGGAATGTCGATTGTAGATATCTACCAGGCTGTGACTTGGATGTCGGTGCACATGTTCACAAAACACTACTGCCTTGACAGCGAAGTCTGACGAGAGGGCCATTTTGCCCTCTCAGTCCTGCAAGACTTCCTCATCTTAGTCCACTCCTTAGACTTTCCTCATTTTGGCGGTAGTGTTGTGGTATCTAATCTGAAGGTGAGGAATCTGTGGTTAGAAGTGTCTATCAGAAGATCAAGTTACTTACCTTCGGTAATGTCCTTTTTGGTGGATACTCTATACTCTATGTAACTGCAAACTCTTTAATGCCTTCCCCGCCTCCATGTTCTGTGGAGTGGACTCCTGAACATCATAATGAGGTTCAAAGTTAGATTTTGTCACACTGTTGCCTGTAATTGTTCGAAGTGCTCCTCGTCTGATGGCATGGAAGGAAATAGATGGGGAACCTGGTGTCAGTGCGCAGGGGTGGTATATGCAGCTTTGCTCCATCAGTTCTGGGGCAGTATGAAGTCACCTTGGAGCCACCTGGCACCACCTATCAGTGCACTGAGCATTGCTGAAGAATTTTCCGGATCCAGTCTGATGCCTGGGAATATTCTGAAAGTTAGGCATCGGCGACTAGATAAAGTATCCACCAGAAAGAGCGTTACCAAAGATAAGTAACTTGTTATTCTATTACTTCAAGCAGATCTGAGTCCATGCTGGTCCCTCCGGGTGAGTGTGGAAGCCTGAAGTGGATCACTTGCCCTCAGGGGCCTGTGGCCACTAGAGAACGCTCTGCTCATCTTTTGGAGTTCTTAGCTATCTTTTATGAAGCCTGTTCTTGTTGTTTTCAATGAAAATGTCATGCTGATCCATGTGTGCACCACCACCATATTTTATGTATGGTGGCAAAATAGAATATTTTCCATGATAGGACCTCAATTAGTATTCACCTTCAGGTGGTCTTCAGGGTCCACATAGACTAATTGTGTTGCCTACTGAGGGGATTTCAACCGTTTAACCGCTTCAACGCGGCCGGAATTTTCCCGCTGTGCGGGCGAATTAATCAGTGGGCGGGATTCGGACGGCCCCCGGCCGTCCTCCGCACACCCCCACCGTGACGTCGGACGGCCGGGGGCCGTCCGCAGCATGGAAGGGGTTAACCATCTCGTTATCAAATGGATTTTCAACTTGTGGAGCTGATTCCATCTTAATCGGCATGCAGGTGCACAAGGTTAGTTCCTGAATAAGTAGGGATTAGACATCCATAGAAGATACCTTTATGGTGAACGGATTGTGGATATTGATGTATGTCTTGCCTCTCTTTCACTATTAGCCAGAATTTTTCAGAGATTCAGGCGTGTACCTACTTGCTTCAGGAGCTTTCTATTCCTAATATGGTATTTCCAAATTTGCTGTCTGGAGTTTCTTGTGCTCTTGAACAGTGTCCTCTTGATACTTCCTCAAAGGCCCAATCCTTCTGTCTCTGAGAGAAGTAATGGTGCGTCATCTTTTTTTTTCTTCATCCCTGAACTTGAGCCTATTTTCTGACAAGCCAATATTTCGCCCATCTAAACCCATCACGTACAATGCAGGTTGTCATGTCGATGGCCAGGGAGTATGCTACAGGATGCTAGACAAATAAAAATGGGCTCTAGTCAGTGCTAAAAGTGAAAAACATTTAATTCAGGGCTCCGACATGTGTGAGCCTAGGGGTTGGTAAAATGAGGTGGAGTCATGAAGGGCATCATCATGAGGACCAAAGTGAATGGTAGTCAGCTTATACATGCATTTTGTTTACAAACTATGCCCCCAAGGAAATTGGGAACAAGGAAAAATGTGAGAGTAAAGCTGTTTTGGCTGACTCAATTGGTCACAGTAGGACTGAATGTCAAGCTTATTTAGGGGATTTAGTCTTCTGTTGCAGAGATCTGAGTATCTAGTACCTGCCAGGATATAATATAGCCCGTTGCCGAGGTATAGATCAGTTGTTAAAGGCCCTAAACCTGACTTATAGGACCGATCTGCAGGCAAGGACTTATAACAAGGGAGAGGGACTTTAACAACTGGTATATCCCGAGGCAGAAGGGATATAAGGCTATTAGAATAACTGCACATTCTTCAATGCCTTCCCACCTCCATGTCAGATGTTGGAGCCGAAAGCTTATACCAACCATTTGTAGCCTTGAGACACTTCACTGTCTTCGATGAAGTTCCCAGCATTGCAATATTCTAATACAGATAACTCCAGTTAATAATAGGTTTGCTGGAGCAATCTGGGTACACTTTCAGGACACACATTTGAATCATCATTAAATAGTTCAGACGGTTAAATGTCCAGCTCTGGGGTATAGTGTATAAGTGTAAGCCACAGACTGATATTTTATGGAAGATAGCTCACTAGTTTAATGTTTTGGTGCACTGATCCTTGTGTTAATTGCAGGTAACAAGTTGCAATCCTTGTAAAATAGCTCAGTTATGTGCCCGCTTCGAACAGCTCATTGTACATTTGAAATTGTGCATATTTTGACTCGGTCTTAGTATGAGAACATAATTTGTGTTGGGTAATACAACACATGTATTACTAAGATTTCAGTTTGTATTCTTTGTCATATAAACGCTTTTTATTAGAGGACACATACAAACATTGAAAGACATGTCCGGTATTTCTACAGAACATGCTTAGACTACTATCTCTTGTATAGACCCACAATCTGATATAGTGTAAAGCAAATTTTAAAATCTCAGTTACTTTTTATAAGGGTTTCTTTATTTAACTAGAAGGACTACTGGGGCTAGTGTTTTTTTATTGGCATTTTGCATGTTACAACATCAGCAGCAAATTTCACATCTGGTCATAAAAAGAACAAAAACATCTCGCGCCAACAAGATACATTAGTAAATACATTCCTAGACAGGGCAGACGAATATTGCAGTGCAACAGCATGTACATGGTGGCCATGCGTGGTACACATACACATCGGGGTTAGATGACGTGTCGCCTTCTTTAGATCTTAGATATAACAGTAGCGGTTCCCAGATATCCTTGGGCTTGGAGGTGGCGGAGAGCTCTTCTGCATACAATGTTAAAGTGACACGGCAGTATGTCATATCTGTTAACCATTGTGCAGTGGTGGGGCTAGCCTTGCTCTCCCAGGTCATGGCGACTCGCCGTTTAGCCAGTAATAGTGCTATTCTCACTAATTTACCCATGCTGCCCTTCAGGGACGGTACCAGGGTCAAGAAACATACCTGAGGGGAGCATGCCAAGACATTATGGGTCATTTCTTGTATGATTTCGATGACAGCTGTCCAGTATGCTGCTATCCCTCCACATTCCCATGCTAGGTGGCAGAAGTCTGCGCCCGGTGTACCACATCTTTTACATCTGTCGTTGTCTCTTACCCCATATTTACATAGCTTATAAGGTCTGTGATACACTTGGTGCAAGTATTTAAAATGAATAATGCGCAGATTTCCATTGGGTGTGAGTGCGCTAGTGATCTGACAACAGTGCTCCCAGTCCTTGTGTGTAATCTGCGGATCTAATTTCTTATTCCATCGCTCCATACTGTTATTATGAGGTAGCGGTGTTTCTTCTCTAGCTGCCCCATATAATTTAGTTACCAGTTTGCTTCTCGTGGGGCTAGTGAGCAAGGTGTGAAGAGTCTGCAGCGTCGGCGGCTCGAGGGGGAATGAGGGAAAATAGGCCTGGAGTGCTTTCTTCAGCCTATGCATAGTGAACGTGAATAATGGTGTTTGATTGTGTATATAGCTTAGATCTGTGGGTGTTAAGATTGTGCCATTGGGAAAGACGTCCTGCAGTCGGTCAATCCCTGCCATCGCAAGGGCACGCATGGTTCCCGTTTCGTGCGTTAAGGACGCACCCGCGTGACATGCCAGGGGCATCAATGGGGAATATACAGGCAGCTTCGCCGCTCTGCGTCCAAGCGCTTGCCAGGCCGTGACAATGGTGTCAATGGGGTTAATTTCGGACCTGGGCGTGCCCCTGTTCGTGTGAGTCAATATGGATCTCAGTGGAATGGGGTGTGCATCGCCGTCTTCCACTGCGACGTGTGGGATAAAGTTATGAGTGGTATACCAGTAGTGAGCATATTGAGCTTGAGCACAGAGATAATACAAGTGCATATCAGGCACACTGAAGCCCCCCTTACGATAGTCTAATGTGAGAGTCACCAGCCCCACCCGTGCTTGCTTGCCGCCCCAGATAAGCCGAAGTAATAGTGATCGTAGCGTTTTAAAGAAGACTGCCGGTAGCTGTATAGGAATGTTACTAAAAAAATAAAGGAACTTGGGCAGCACAACCATTTTTATGAGCGCCATGCGGTCGGCCAGTGAGAGTGGCAGTCGTATCCATCTATCTACCTGCTGTTCTAGCTGCGTGTGTGCTCTGCCATAGTTTTCACGGATAACTGTCTCAGGATCGCGGTGCACCCACACCCCCAGGTACTTAACAGGCTCAGTCGCCCATATCAAGGGAAATTCAAGATCGTGAGGAGTAGGTGTCTCAGTTAGTGGTACTACCACTGACTTGGACCAATTTATTGTGAGGCCTGAGAAGCGTCCGAATCGTATGTATTCTCTCAGAATTGGCGCCATGAAAGTGTGTGGTTCTCTGATGAAGAGCAGCATGTCGTCCGCATATAATGAAATACTGATGGGGCGATGCACAAAGCATAGCGCTGCTTGTCTATGACGCTGCCTGATAACACATGCCAGCGGCTCCAGCATTACCGCAAAGAGAAGCAGGGATAGGGGGCAGCCCTGCCTAGTCCCCCTGGTTATCTGTATAGCGTCCGTGGTGGTGCCTTCGACCCGCACTCGAGCAGTGGGGTTGGTGTATAGTAACCTTATCCAGGTGACGAAGAGCGGCGGAAATCCCATGCGTTGGAGAGTGTAAAAAAGATAACCCCATTCAATGGAATCGAAGGCTTTGGCCGTGTCGAGCATCACAGCCGCCGCCTTTAAGTCCGGGTCAAGTATATGATACATGGCAAAGAGTGTTCTTAAATTATGTGAGGTAGACCTATCAGGTATAAATCCCGATTGGTCCGGCAGGACCAAGTTAGGCATTAGGGGTTTAAGTCTGGCAGCCAGGATGGTCGCCAGGATCTTCGCGTCCGTGTTTATAAGCGATAGCGGGCGGTATGAGTCACAGCTATGTGGTGGCTTGTCTTTTTAAGCAAGGTGATAATTAGAGCCTCCCGAAGCGTTGGTGGGAGCGTGCCCGTCTCATGCGCTTCCGCGAACATTTCAAGCAGGTGAGGAGCCAACTCCTCAGCGAATGATTTATAGAACTCGCAGTGAGTCTGTCCGGGCCTGGCGCCTTTTTATTATGTAGGGTCTTGATCGCCGTACGGATATCTTCTACAGTTATCGGTTGGCAGAGGTATTTTCATTGGCCGTCGGAGAGCCACGCGAGAGCAATGTCCGACAGATAGTTGTCCATGTCTGCAATAGGTGCACTGGTCCGCGACATGTATGTCTTTGTAGGTTTGTTTAAACTGCGAGGCAATATCTCGTGTGGTGAAGTGGTCTACGCCGGATGAATCTGTGATTTTGGTGATGGTATGCCTGTCTTCCCTGGCTTTTATCCTGCTCGCCAGGTGGTGGCCTGGCCTACCACCCTCCCCGTATGCCCGAGCAATGTGCCTTCGTGACAGATATCGGATTTTGTCGTTTGCAAGGTCATTATATTTCAGTATTGATTCTTTGATCTGTGCAAGGAGTAGAGTGTTAGGAGAGCTCGCAAATTCCTTTTCTAATCGGATGAAGGTATTTTCAGTCATGGTCAGCTGACCGTGACTGTCCCTCAGGATGCCCGCGGTTGTGCTAATGCAAACGCCGCGGATCGTGGCCTTGAAGGCCTCCCAAAGGGTTGCTGCGCTATCCACCGACCCTTTGTTCTGCTCAAAGTATTGGACTATGGCTTCATGAATGGTGTGCGTATAGAGCGGGTCTAGCAGCGCCTCTGACCTAAACCGCCACGTGTACTGCCGACTAACCGTTTGAGGAATGTGGAGTGTGAGCATGACCGGGTTGTGGTCAGGCAGTGTCCTCTGCAGCCCCCCCACATCAGAGACCCACGTTGTCGCCGACTCGCTCATTATCCAGTAGTCTAGTCGCGACCAGCTACCATATGTTGCAGAAACATGTGTCCCCTCCAACGTGTCCGCGTGTCGCAGGCGCCACACATCTGTCAGACACAGCTCCTCCATCCCGTCGTTAATGACCCTGGCCGCTTTAGGTGATTGCCCGCCCATGCCACTTGACTTATCCTTGCCGGGGTCCAGGTGAGTGTTGAGGTCTCCCCCCCATATTATTGTGGCTGTTGGGTTATAGTGTGGCTGTTGGGTTATAGTGTCCCTCAATATGGACACTATCTTTACGTACAGCTCAGGGGTGTCTGTGTTGGGGCCATAGACATTTACCAGGGTGACGAGCTCCCCCACCATCTTACCGTGAGTTATGGCATAGTGGCCTTCATCGTCTGTGCAGCTTTTAATCACAGTGAATGGCAGGGTTTTTTTAACAAGCGTGAGGACCCCCCTAGTATATGAGGAGTATGATGAGGCTAGTCGATACCCAGCCCATTTTGATCCAATGTGCGCCTCGTTCTGGTGTGTCAGATGTGTTTCTTGGATGAGGGCAATTTTTACCTCATGGCGATCCAAGTATGCAAGCACCTGGCGTATTTTCTTGGGTGAATTAAGCCCCTGCACGTTCCATGTCAAGCAAACTATCTTTTCGCTATCTGTGTGTGGCATGTGAGAAGGTCAAGGTATGCATAAGGCACCAATGCTTCAATGCGGCTCTGCTCTGACTGTAGTTGGTTAAGTAAGTAACTTGCTGCCACTTGAACAATCCCCGCAGTTTCCCCACACCCCCCCACCCACTTCAGCAGCCCCAACATGCCAAAGCCATCCCAAACCACCCCGAACAAAACCCAGAAGTGAAGTTGAGCTGGACCCTGTTGTGGGGAACACCCGTCGGGGAGCGCTGGAGTGCAGGTATCCTCCCAGGTGAAGAGGGACGTGGACGGAGAAACAATAGTGAAAGCAGAGTCATCCCCCGCTTTTCAGCAACAGTGAGAAAGTAGATAAATCATGACATGCATAGTATAATAACAGGAGTCTTATCTGCGTGGCCAGGGTTCAGGTCTTCATGGCAGATGGCAAGGACCGGGGGACATGAGTGAGATATAGTCTGTGCCCGGTTTGCATAGCAGGAGACAGTCAGACTCCAGCACCCGGCGTCTGTGGTAGGTCCGATAGGGACAGTTTCTCATTCCGTAGCAGCATGCGAGGAGCCGTCACTGTCATCATCCGCAGGGCTGGTAGATGTACGATTTTTCCGCTTGAGAGTCTTTGCATAATCCATCGCAGACTTTGGAGTGGTGAAAATCTTCGACTTGCCATTTAGGTCAATGCGGAGTCGCGCTGGATACAGCATCGCGTAGGGGACCTTTTCCGCCATGAGGATCCGTTTCGCTGGTTGATACTCTTCTTGCGGCTTGCACTGCTGCAGTGAAGTCTGGATAAAAAGCCAGAGAGTTCCCTTCATGGATTACGTTTCCTTGTTCTCTGGCTAAACGTAAGACAGTGTCACGGTCTCTATAATTGAGAAGCCGCGCGATTATGGGGCGTGGCGGAGCTCCCGGTGGAGGGCGGGTCGCCAGGGAGCGGTGTGCGCGCTCCACTACGAGCATGGGCGACAATTGGTCGGCCCCAAAAATTGTCCGAAGCAGATTCTCGATGTATGGTTCAAGACGGCCGGTGTTGGTGGACTCTGGAAGGCCCGTGATCCGTAGGTTATTCCGTCTTGATCTGGCCTCCAAGTCTTCATTTTTGGCCTGTATTACGGCCAGTACCTTCTCCATCGCCAGTGTCTTGGTGGTCATTTGTTGCAGGCCATCCTCAGCATCCGATATGCCTGTTTCCGCTTCCCCCAGGCGGAGTGCGTGCTTGTCCAGTTTGATGGACATGTGATCCATTCTTAAGTTCAAGCTATCTATCTTGCCGTCAATGGTTTGTAAACTGGACTGCACCGCCATCAGTGTTTTTTCAATTGCGGATAAACTGTCCGTGGGGGCGTCCATTTCAGAGTCAGAAGTGGCCCGCTGTTGTGATTTGGTGGACCTGCGGGGCTCGAATGTGAGACGAGGCTGGCCGCGTTCAGTTTTGCCCATTTTGTGTCTTGCCATCGCACTGAGTATAAGTAGGTGATGGGAGCGCGTGTCCAGGTCAATTAGATATCTGCGTGTGTCTAAGCGTGCCACGCACCGCGCCACCAGGGAGAACCGTTGGTTGAGTGAACAGGTATTAGGTCGCCTCGGGTGTGCACTGAAACGGCTCCAGGGATCTAAGGTCTCCCCACGGCCCGGCGGGGCAGGAGTGCAGTTGGACCCCGCTTTAAGTAGAAAGTTCTTGTGCACCGGTCAGTTGAGCTGATCAGCGGATTTCAGCCAGGGGAGAGGCGGGATGCAGCTGCCTCGCTTGCTGGGTGCGCGCCACTCCGATGCAGGGGCTGTACTGTGGCGAGGAGGTTTACGCGCACCCACCACCGCTATAGGGCCTGTCCAGTGTGGGCCTGATGCTGCGGGGGAGCGGGGGAGGGCAGCACGTCTCTTCAGCCTGCCACCGCAGCTCGCACCACTCCCGCCGATCACGTTGCAATTGTGGTAATGGCCGCGATGAGGGGGCTCGCCCTCTGCGGTGTGTCGGCCTGTCCTGTGGCCCGCGGGGCAAGGGTTAGTGTTCAGCGTGGGGGTCCTGTGGTCCAAGTGCAGGCGCCGGCAGTGAGAGTGGACTGCAACGGTCCCCCCAGCACACAGATGTGCCGCTGGTGTGCCACACCGCACCCCGGTTGTCTATGGGGCAGTGGGCCCTCCGCGGGCACATCCCGGTGTTCCTGGACAGATCAATCTTAGCGCAGCAATCCTCCGATGTGGGCCGCCCCAGTCCGGGGGCGTCGGGGCCGCGTCGGGAGGGCAGCGGCGACCACCTCTGTTGCCCCTTGTTCTTTCAGCCACCGGTCGTCAGACCGCTCGGGTGGGCACCGGATGACGTTACAAGCCCTCACGATCCACCGCCAGTGTCAGCAGCAGCGTCTCCCAGGGATCGGCACTCAGCTGGATCGGCAGGCCGCCATTTTGCGATCTCGGGCCTAGGTCGCGGCTCCGCCGATTTTCACAGCAATCAGAGATGCTGTCCGCAGCTGCACAAGCCGTCAACAGCCTCGAAGGTTACACGCACCCGTCCCGCCGTTTATACTTGTTTTTTTTAGGTGCGGGGGATGCAGGATTGTTGACGGATAGGTTTCCGTCCGGCGGAGCTGCACTAAAGCGCAGCCATATCGATGTGCGCCCTCTAGCGCCCCCACTGGGGCTATGTTCAGATCTTATGTTCAGTTTTGCTGCGTTTGACCTCCACTTTAAGAATTGCATTGTCCATATAGTGAGAGGCGGTATTAGCAGCGGCAGTGCTAGAAAGCAAAATAAGAACTCTCTTGATTGACCTGCAGGCGGCGATCCTACCAGGAAGTATGCCAAATGTGTGCGCGCTGCATGTGTTCCGATGTTGCACATGCACCAGGGACTCAAATGAGACGATTCACTGGGACAGACCCAGATCTTGTTCCTTTTCACAAAAAGTGGCCAAACCAGGAATCCGAGCGGTGCCTAATCTATTCCTAAACTAGCTGCTGTTTTTCACATTATTCATTTACAATCTCATGTCATTTACTAGTTTTTTTATTTTTTATTCTGTTTATTAGCATTTTGCAAAGTATACAACAACAACATAAAGTGCAGTACATAGCTTTCCTCCAAGTGCCTCGTTTTCCATACAAGATTTCAACATCTCTTCTTCGCAGGAAACCCCCCAGAATGTCCGTCTATACCATCTGTAAAGAATCATAAGCAATTGTCGAGTCAAACATTACCCCACGGCATTAGTTACATTCATCAGTTCTGTAGGCAACCTTCTCCCACAACTGGTGTACATTCCCAGATACTTCACAGATCCGTGGCCTCTACCGACTGTAGCCAACTGACAAAGGGCTTCCATATGTCTCTGGGGCGCGATCTTGATGGTAACATTTCCCAATATATTGCTAGTTGTGTCTGACAGTATGTCACACTCGCTGCCCATGCCTTTGTCCTGGGAGGTGCGGCGGCCTCCCAGTGTATGGCCACCTGCCTTTTTGCCATTAAAAAGAGTATTACTGGCAATTTATGGATTTTCGGTTGCACCATATCAATTATACCCAATAGCACTATCCCGGGCTCTTGTGGGAGATTCAGACCTGTGATTGTATTTATATGGGTGAATATCTGTATCCAGTAGTTCGCTATTGGTCTGCACTGCCATGCCAAATGGAGGAAGGTGGCCTTAGAGGCCCCACATCTCCAACATCTGTCATCCCCACAGAGGCCCATCCTGTGTAGCTGTATGGGTGTGCGATAGAGGCGATGTATGTATTTGAAATGAATTAGCCGAATGCGGTAATTCGGCGTCAGTCTTTCCATTTGTCTACAACTAAGTTCCCACTGCTTGTCCATGAGACCCATTCCTAAGTCTTCCTCCCACGCTTTGTGAGAATTCGGGACTATGATTGGATGTGTGTTCTGAATGCCTCTGTAGATGCGAGAGACTAGTTTCCGGCCCGAAGCTACTGTTAATACGTTTTCAAGTGCTTGCAGTGTTGTCGGGGGCGCGGGAAATGCTGTGAAGTGTTTTTTACATGAGGCCCTAATCGTGTAGTAGGTTAACATGTCCAATGCCGAGGGTGGGGCAGGATTGCACATTTGTTGCATTGTGAGAAAGTTGTTTGCTGGAAAGAGGTCGCCTCCCTGGCGTATGTTGTGCGTGGACAGGCATTGGTGTGTAGAAGTTTCCAGAAGCAGGGGGAGAAGTGGGTTGTTGGGGAGTGGCATGGACAGTGCATATAACATTGGCAACTGAGCCCTCCTTCGGAGGCCCTCCCACGCCCATCTTAGAGCTTGTACGGTATCAATTTCATCACGGGGACGTTTATATGTGTGGAATAGTGCCGTAGACAACGGGAGGGGTGCGACTCTGTCGACTTCTATGGCAACATGTGGCTGGAATGGGGTGGGGTGTGCCCAGAAATGCAGGTATTGTGCCTGTGCGCTTAGCGCATATAGAGCAAAGTCCGGTGCCGCCATGCCCCCCTGCGATTGCGGGAGCGTGAGTACCTCCCAGGAGATTCTGGGTTGTTTGCCCGCCCACACCAGCTCGATCATAAGTGATCTAAGTCTATTAAAAAACTGTGTCGTGAGTGGTAGGGGGATATTCGCAAATAGGTATAGAAGTTTAGGTAATATGATCATCTTAGATACCGCGATGCGGCCTGCCAGGGAAAGGGGGAGTGTCTTCCATCTTTTTATCCTTTCCTCAATCCAATCCACCACCCTGCCGTCATTTTCGGTCCATATTTCTTGCAAGTTATTACTAAACCAAATGCCCAGATAACGGACCGGTTGCCCAGACCAGTGGATACTCAGGAACGAAGGTGCGGGTGCCTGATGTGAGTGGCAGAATCACCGACTTTCCCCAATTTATGTGTACTCCAGATAGGCCGCCGTACCTCACAATTTCCTGTGTCATTGTGGATAGGTTTTCTTCGGGGTTGACCATGTGTAGGATTATGTCGTCCGCATACATCGACTCAGTGAGTGTCCTGGTTGTGAAACCGATCCCCCTGTTTGCGCGGTGTTGCCGCAGGCGGGCTGCCAACGGCTTAGTTGCGATCGCAAATAGTAGTGGCGACAACGGACCACCTTGTCTGGTGCCGTGTGTGATGTCTATGGGCTCCGAGATCAGCCCATTTACTTTGATTCGTGCTGTCGGCTTGGTATACAGACGTTGGATCTATCGGATGAAGAGGGGGCTCATGCCCAGTCGGCCGAGCAGCGGGAACAAGAATCCCCATTCCAGGGAGTCAAACGCCTTTGTGGCGTCGAGGAGAGCCGCTATCGCAGGGACATGAGGAGCAAGATAGTGTAACAGACCGAATAGAGTTCTCAGATTATGGGAAGTGGACCTGCCCGGCACGAATCCTGCTTGGTCCGGCCTCACTATTAGTGGTAATAAGGGTTGGAGTCGATTGGCCAGTAGCTTGGCGAAGATTTTGGCATCCAAATTTATTAAAGAAAGGGGTCACAGTGTTGGGGGTCCTTATCCGGTTTTACAAGGGTGATAATAATGGCCTCTCGCATCGAAGCCGGGAGGGTGCCGTCCTGTAGTGCCTCCTGGTATACTGCTAGGAGGTAGGGGGCTAGCAATTCTGAATATTCTTTATAGAATTTGGCCGTAAGGCCGTCTGCTCCTGGCGCTTTGTCTGCCGGTAATGACCCGATCACCTGTCGTATGTCTTCAACCGTGAAGGGGAAATCAAGGTATTCCCGATGCATTCTACCGAACCATAGCAACTCTATGGTGTCAAAATATTCGGTTAGGACTGAGTCCGTGGGGGTCGACTGTGAAGCATACAGTTGGACATAGAAGTTACGCATAGTGTCTAAAATGTCTGTCGGGGAGTGTACTAGTTCGTCTTCCGGTGTATGCAGAGCTGTAATGAATGTGGAGCTTCTAGGCCGACGCAGGAGGTTCGCGAGTGTTTTGCCGGGTCTGTCACCCTCCCCGTATCTCCGTGCAGTCGCGTGTTTGTGTAGAAATTTAACCTTCCTGTTTGCTTCTTCTTCCTATTCAGTAAGTTTGCTACGGTTTTGACCCATGATTGTGGCGGTGGGTGTTTGGAAGTATTGTGTTTCTAAGTTGTGTAGCTCCGTCTCTAGCTTGCGTAGGCAGCCTCGGATGTCCCTAAGTATGCCTGATTGCCCCGCGATGCAATGTCCACGGATGACCACTTTGAATGCCTCCCACAGCACCCCGAGGAAGTCTACGGTGCCTTCGTTGAGATCGAAGTAGTCCTTGATCTTCGTGCGTAGCTCCTCCCTGAATGCTGCATCTAGCAGCGCATTTGGTGGGAATCGCCACATGAAGGGCTGTATGTAGGGTTTGGGCACTGTCCGTGTCAGTGTTACCGGCGAATGATCCGACAAGGTGCGAGCGTGATGTTCCGCGTCCATAACCCATGAGTGGAGGTCATGTGTGGTGAGCAAAAAGTCTAGTCGTGACCAGGCTTTATGGTGTTGTGTGATGCACGTACCTTCCCTGATTTCGGGATGAAACACTCACCAGGTGTCAATTAGGCCGTAATCGGCCATTAACCCCTTCAAGATCAATGCGGCCTGTGGGTGGTGTGAGCGTGATGCGCCTTCCCTATCCTGTTCGAGCGATAGTACTGTGTTGAAGTCCCCCCACATGATCGCTGCATCTCCTAGTGATTGTATTTGGTGCCATATTTGTTGGTAGAAGGTGGGGTCGTCGGTATTCGGGCCATATGTGTTTGCGATTAACACTGTTCTGTGGAATAGTGTCCCCATGAGCAGAAGATACCTACCATCTGGATCACTAATTACTTTGATCGTCTGCCAGGGAGTGCCCTTGCGGATCAATATAGCCACCCCCCTGGAATAGTTAGAGTAGCAGGATGTGTGTACTTCACCCCATCTGGTGGTTTTTAGTCTAGTGCATTCGGTGTGTTTCAGGTGGGTCTCCTGCAGTAGGCAGATGTCCACCATGTGTCTCGCCAAGTAGGACTGTACCAGTCGTGTTTTTCTGTGGTCGTTTAGGCCTCTGATGTTCCAGGTAACACAAGTCAACTTAGACATTACAATCTGACTTTAAGGGGAGTATCGCAGCAGTGATCACTAGGATTTGAGGTAGGAGTGCCTGTTTAATCTCTGAGAGTCCCTTTGTTTGCGAAATAATAGACGCCAAGTGGGAGAGTGCGCGCCTGCATTGAAGACTGTTCGGAATATGGCACCTGAAACAGTGTGACAGTTTTGGACCTCATATGCACTGCAACAAACATACAACTATTAAAACAACAACCCCCCCCATCCGCCCCCCTCCCACACCAATCCCCCAATCTGGTTGTGTATACCCTTCGCGTCCTATAATGAACTGAAGCCCTAAACACGCAGGGCTGGCGGGAATCATCCCAGGGGGGCGAGGAGTCACCGGCTTACTGCCCTGTCTTGGTGACGACAGGGTGGCCGGGTAAAGAATATGCACCACCCAAGAGGACATGTAAACAGTAGGCATTAGGAATAGCTTACAAGGCGGCCCACATTGGACCCTGGTTGGCTACACAGGGAAGTGACACAATAGGTAAGTGCATTAGTCATTGTCACTTAGCTGACTGTCCGGTGATGCCGTCGCCGCAGAATCTTTCAGCTGCTGTTTCCTTGCTGCTTGTTTTGCAAATTTCAGGGCGGCGCTTGCCTCCGTGAAGATCATGGGTTTGCCTGCCGTCTGTACCCTTAATTTTGCTGAATAGAGCATGGCATATTTAGTGCCTGCTTTTTGGAATAGCTTTTTTGCGGGGATGAATTTGCGGCGGGCAGCTTGGACAGCCTGTGTAAAATCAGGATAGAAGGCGATGTTGTTTCCTTGATGTTGGATTTCCCCTTTTTCACGGGCAAGCCTGAGCACAGCGTCTCTGTCTCTGTAGTTTAAGAGGCGGGCCAGTATAGGTCTGGGCTGAGCCCCCGGGGGGGGCCTGGGTCCCAGAGTGCGATGCGCTCTTTCCACTAGGAACATTCCGGACAGTCCTGAGCCAAACAGTTCTCTTAGCAATTGTTCTATGTATTGTTCCATATTGGCTATATTCGTCGATTCCGGAATGCCCGTGATGCGCACGTTGTTCCTTCTCGATCGCGCTTCAAGGTCCTCGTTGCGCGCCTTGATTACTTCCAACACCTTGTCCATACGGAGCAGTCTTTCGTGCGCCTCCACCTGACGGTCATCGGAGTCGGATACTCTTGTTTCCAGTGTGTCAATGCGTGATTCGTGCTTGTCCACCCTTTGGGAGACATGGTCCATACGTAGAGCTAGGGAGTCCAATTTTGAGTCTATATCGCGTAGGCTGACGTTGACCTCCCTCAGCATCGTTTTTATGTCTTCCTCTTGGTCTGGTTCGAGTTGCGTCTCCGGCACCATCGTGATCGGTGTAGACCCCATGTCTTGTAGCCTTGTGGCGCGCTTCTCGAATGTGATCTTGGCCTGTTTGTTGTCGGGTTTGCCCATTGTGACGTCTTGGAAGTTGTTTGCGTGGTGGTATGGGGTCCTGTGTCTGGTTTGCAGGTGGTATGGGGCGAGGCAGAAAGCCCACGTCTGGATGTCTTGATAACCGCAGGGCGCCTTTTCTGATGTCGCCTCACGATCCGTTTGAACCCTCAGCGTCCCCTCCTACAACCCACTGCGCCGCCGCTGTTGTCTTCTTAAGGGTGCTACGATTAGCACCTGCAGTGCAAACTCCTGGTCCGTATTTGAAATGTGAGCTGTATGGGGCGGGGTGAAGGACCGCCGTTTGGGATCCTTGTCTGTTATGTTGCGTTAGGCACTGAGATTGTTACGCCAGGCCGGGCCGCCGTTGAGTGTGCCCACGAAAATGCCCGCAGCAGCGGGATATTTTTGTATTTGGGTTGCGCGGTCTGACCTCTATTATCGCCTGTGTCGCCTCGCTACAATCAACATGTGTGGCCCTACTATTAGCGAGGAGAGTCCGGATTGACTGCTGCGGTGTTGCTGCAGAATCTCTCCGCACAGTTGCAGCGTGCGGCGTGCTGGGTCTCGCCGTGTCTTCCCCACCGAGCAATGGCGTCTCCACTGTGCACCACTCGGGGCGCTGCTTTCGTGCGATGGGCCCGATGCACCTGCAATGTAGTCAGCGTGTCTGCCGCGGTGCTGTATGCGAAGCGGAGAGTGTTTCCCACTTGGCCACCTTAATGCTCAGGTCAGTCGGGTACCGCAGCCAGCCAGGGGTGGGGGGGACCATGTGGGCGCTGAGGAGCACGTTTCGGGCCTGTGTGCGAGTCCACAGTGTTGGGGCCTGCCGCGAGTAAGGTCCGCGCCCCCGCACGCCGAGATCCTCCGGCCCCGGGGGTCCTCCGCCGGCGGCCGCCAAAATTCACGAAGTGTCTACGTGGTGTGCGGCATGGCCCCAGGCCGCACCCGTCAGTGTCGCATCTCTGCTCCGGGGGGGGGGACAGCAGCGGGACCTTCGGGTGGCGCGTCGCTCCCCCCTGTGTCCCCGGCCAGCGCAGCAGCCCCTCACCGTTGTTTGCGGGGATTCCAGCCGCCTGCATTCCCGTCCGACTCCGTCCGAGGCACAGTTGATCGCTTCTCCCGCGATCGGCGCTCAGCCTCGCCCCAGCAGGCGTATCGTTATTTGGAGGCCGCAGGCGGGTCGTACACCGCAATAGGCTCGGTGCACATCAGCCGCAGCGGTCCCCCGGCAGCAGCTCCCCGGACTCGCCCAGCCGCGTCTGTTCTCCGCACGTTCTCTCCTCAGTCTGGGCCTCAGGACCACGAGGCTGCTTCGCGCGTCGTATTGCTGTCTTCAGGGACGCCTCGGGCATCAAACTGCTCCGCTTTAGTCTGGCAGTATGTTCCTGCCGATGAAACGCGTGGATGGATGATGATCGTCCGGATAATTGACGGATTATGCACCCGGCCGGCAGAGCCACTTCAGCAAGCGGCCATCTTGCTGCACGGCTCGGCCACGCCC